>CM031239.1:154874433-155474433 GCA_018340775.1 Taxus wallichiana var. yunnanensis | reverse complement strand
CCATTTTACAAAGACAATGATCATTTTGGCAATGGTTGTGGAATTTGATTTTACCTAATAATTGCATATGCTTGAAAGTTTCTAACTCCTTTTCAAAAACCCACTTCATGCATATAATGCAACCATTGCAATATACAAGGATTTTTGAAAAAAATTGTCATACAATTCACATGCGTTGTCTAAAGCTTGCATACGAAACATTCTTCCCACTAAGTTTTGAATGGTTTCTATACCATGTCCCAAGGTGTTCATTTTAACACAACCTAGGATAATGATGAAAATATTGAAGACTCTTGGATTTAAACCTACCAAAGCATTTGGTTAGAAGGTTCCAAGGCATTTTCAATGAACCCTTCTTTTATACCTCCTACAATCATTGTTGTCTACAAGGTTACATTTCCTTCAAGCATGGGGCAAACAATCATATGTCAAGTACATGTTTCATATTTTACATATATATCTACCTTGGCACTTTTAACTACAACATATGCCAATCCTCCTCTATCCTTTATGATTTGATGGATGTCCATACCTTATTCTAAATCTCTCATCCCTGGTGCGGCTAGGTGTAGGAGACATATCCCACCCACAAACACAAATATCTATGTCAAGGTTGGAGAAATTGTTTTGAGTGGTGAAGGGAGTAGTATATTCTCAATATTTTGTATAAGGAGGATTCGTGCGCAGGATAGGTTCTTCCACAAGCTCCAACAATATTTTTGGTCTTCATGCAAATCACCGCACACTTTCCAACATCCCTATGAATATTTTTTATTTATTACTATTTAATATGAAAGGTAAAACAAAACAACCTTTATTCACCCCACCACAACCTCATTCCATTACTCTATTAACTACCCTCACGCACTTCTTTTGGAATTGATGTCAATTTTCACTTATATTGTTTTCTTTTATTTATCTTGTTAGTACATTTTATTTCATTTCATTTTTTTATTTATTATTATGATTTTTAAATCAAAAAATAATTAAAATACCATAAAGGAAACCCTCAAGAATGAGATTGACATGGAAAGGAACAGAAGGCACTTCACTAGAGAGATTAAAAAAATTGTTGCATTTAATGGTACCTATATTATTTCATGATGAATATCCCACAAAACCAAAAAATTAATTTTCCTATGAAGTTCAAGAGGGCTGCATGTAATGAAAAATTGTTTCAATTCTTTCAAGCAAGGGAGGGATTCAAATTAGATGACCCACAATTATTCCCATAAAAATAAAAACCATCCTGGGTCAATGTAGGATGTAAAAAATGGGGCCCATATCCTCACTAACTAGGTGCAATGCAATGGGGAATTAAACTTTTGATGTTAAATCATTCTTTTGGTTATTTCACATTCCTAGGGTTGGCCTTATCATAATATCATGCCTATGGAAGACTATATACGTAATTCATTATCACATTATAACTCACCTAGAACTCTTAAAAGATAATATTTAAACTATCATTTCAATCAATATCAATGGGTTCCTAAATATTCCTAATCAACTACACATCATCTAGAGTAGTCCCTATTACAAGTCTGAAGCACTCAACTAGGTCAAATATTCTAGCTTCACCCATCTAAAAACATGTAAAGATCAAATAGCCATGTGTTAACAAATAGAAAGGTCACTATGAGAATTAAACAAGGTTTTCAATCAACATGAGGATTGTTTCAAATAGGTCAAGCACACCATATCTCACTACTAATTTTTGGTTACATTTTATTTTATGTAGTGATCATGCTATCTTTGTGTCAAGATACACGAGGGAGCCTATACGGGGTGGTTAGATTTACACATTTTCATAAGTACCTAACAAAACTATATGATGTTTGATTCAATATCAAGGATATGTAGTGACGCACTAGGATTGGTTCAAGACTTAAGAGTCTAACCACCCATGGTGGTTTATCCTCTCTCTCTCTCTCTCTCTCTCTCTCTCTCTCTCTCTCTCTCTCTCTCTCTCTCTCTCTCTCTCTCTCTCTCTCTCTCTCTCTCTCTCTCTCTCTCTCTCTCTCTCTCTCTCTCTCTCTCTCTCTCTCTCTCTCTCTCTCTCTCTCTCTCTCTCTCTCTCTCTCTCTCTCTCTCTCTCTCTCTCTCTCTCTCTCTCTCTCTCTCTCTCTCTCTCTCTCTCTCTCTCTCTCTCTCTCTCTCTCTCTCTCTCTCTCTCTCTCTCTCTCTCTCTCTCTCTCTCATGTTTTAATTTTTTTATAATGCTTTGATGAAGGGTTTTAATAGGTCAGTAAGGGTTTCTATTTTCTTGCAATCATCATGAGTTTGTTCAAAAATATATACACACAACAAGAACCATTTCCATATAAGTGAAAAACCTAGAAATTTCCAAAGTCTAAATGTTCCCAATTTGAAATAGTGTATTCCTTTTCTTGGACCATATAGTTTCTACTTAGGTTGCACATATTTTATAAGGTCCTAAAAATATATTCTTCAACTTTATAATCTTTTGTGCAGAATATAAAGCTCCATATTTCCATGTTTCATTACCTTACACACCTAAATCACTCAAGAATCATTATGAATAAATAAGTTAATTTATTCTCTTATGTTTTGAATGAGTTGTTTATAATTTATTTCATTTAAAGTTAGAATGTATTATTCTAGTCATATATTATTGATGTTGGAATTTAATTAGATCATAATAGTCTACTTGTTGTTAATCCTTATACCCTTATTAGTTTTTATACACTTCTCAACATCATATAAATCTAACAAGGGTGTAAAAATTTGTTGAACCCAACTCACATCTTAATCTTGTGCCTTCTTCCAAACCCTATTTTCCTATGATTTCATATCTATATTTTACATTCATATCCAAACCTTATTTTCATCCATCACCTTCCATAAATATAGTTTTCACATTTCTCCCTAAGGTATCACCGCGTCAGTTCTTTAATTTACATCTCTTTCTAGGGATTCTTAATTTCCAAATAAACTTTCATCATATAACCTAACTTATTTTTAAATTCCTCTAATTTTTTAATTAATTTGTATATATTTAATAAAACCCTCTTTTAGTTTTCCTAATTTGCAGGATAATTTTTAAAAATATGAAATTACTATGTTTAGTAATTAGGGCATAATAAAAACATATACACTTTTTGTAAATTCCTTGGAGGTTTTTATTCCACATAAGTATCTTGAAAATACTATTTTTCATTTAATTCACTAATTATTTTCATATATGGTCATTTTAATAATTTGATAAAGATGGTCACTTTTTGCTAAACACCACTTTTCATTATTTTCTTCTATAGTCTCTTGATTATGAACCTTCCATGTGTTGATTAGAATTATTTATTATCTAACTATAGATTATTCTATATTATTTTTTGCGTCATGACCCATGCTACAAATTTCTAATTTTTATTATATGATTTTCTTAAATATTATCACACATGGAAATATATAATCTTAGAAGTATTATAACAAACAATGTTCCCTAACGTTGGGGATCTCAAAAAAATAACTTGTGGTTCGGATCATTGTTGGCAAAATTTTTGTGAACTTCTGTTGTTTTTTTGTTTTGGAGATTGTTTCTCCTTCTCTCTGGTTTTCCCACTTTAATACAAAGTCGGTTCTTAATTGTAAGAGTTAAGCATGTTTAACTCCTTTCTTGGAATTTTTCATTTCCTTCTTACTAGTTGTTTTTTTTTGCTTTCGTCTTGAAGGCCCCGATCCTGTTTTTACTGTATCTAATAAAAAAAACAATGTTCCCTAACGATAATACACCTTCCTGCGGTTTTAATTTTAAGACATTCAAAATATTTATAATAATAATTATGATATATTTCATAAATATATCCTAGAGTTTATTGAAGTTTTACAACATAATTTTCAAGCACAATTTCATGTTATGATTATTAACATAAAAACTCTAAAATATAAGATAACACTTTTAAAGGATTCCTCCAATGCCCATGTCAATAATATCTCTATGCATCATGATCAATATAGTTATAAGGATACCAAAAATTAATGTTATACAAACATTATGCATGATACATGTGCTCATACAAGTGAAGTAAAATTCCTACATAGAGGCAACAATGTGTATGTTCTAAAAGATCAATCTCAAATACTAAGGAAACCACAATAGAAATAATGTATTTTATTTTCACATAATGCTAGACAACATGATATCCTATATGAGCTACTTGATAAGTGATTAATCACTTTGTTACCTACTCATTACTATCACCACTATTGGATAAAAATAAAGGTAAACCATTTTAAATTTATCAAGAAATTAATAGACATCATGAAGATAATTGTTATTCTTTACAATGAATAATCCAACAACTTGAGTATAAGGGATTTATTTCATTCAATACACTGTGTAAATTCAATCATCCGAAGTACTTCAATCTCCAAGGGTAACAAAATATATAACAACTATATCAAATGAGCATAATATGATATTGAATGAAACACATTTGGATATAGAATAAGAGTCAAAAGAGGATAAGATTACAATAACTCCTTTTGAATATCCACTCTTGATGAGAGGATTACGTTCAAATAATTTGAAAACAGAAATGGAATAACCACCAATCAATCATTGACAATTGCACATGGCCTTATATCACTAGAGCTTACACATGTTCAACCATGGGGTAACACAAAAATGGGTTTTTAGATGTCTCTACTTCTCCATTAAAAAGTGAGACAAATTTTGATTTGGATGATGTTATCAATTAGATGTTAGGTACAAAATATATGTGAATGATCCCGACTTATAAACAAATTTATATGTATTATGAACATTTTTTCATGTTAAATTTCAATCTCATTGGGGGAGTTGAATCAAATATTGATGTCACTTTGATGATGAATAAATTTATACACCATGTGAGCCTTTGTGCAAAGTTAATATTCCTATCTTTAATAGTGATACATTTTATCTTATTTATATATTTTTAAAAATCACCTCTTTGATTCGAATAGATGTGTGTGTGTGTGTGTGTGTGTGTGTGTGTGTGTGTGTGTGTGTGTGTGTGTGTGTGTGTGTGTGTGTGTGTGTGTGTGTGTGTGTGTGTGTGTGTGTGTGTGTGTGTGTGTGTGTGTGTGTGTGTATGTGTATATATATAATTTATTGATTTATTTGTGTATAGAGGGAAACATGATTCTAAACCTTAGCTCATTTATTTGTGCTACAAATATAAATTTATGAAGACACACACACACACACACATATATAAAGGAAAACAAACTTTATTTCTTTTAATATAAAAGAGATTAAGAGTTCTAAACTGAGTTGTAATTCATTGAGAGGAGAAGATCATTGTGAATGAGATAAATCCATCTCTTCTTATTTTATTTTATTCTTACAAAGGAGGAGGATAAGATGATAAGTTAAACAATAATATTTACTTATTTATTTTAAATCATTGTTCTCAACAAACTTTTATTCCATTTTACTTTCTTGAATTTTTTATAAAACAACATCAATAAAATCATTAAAATTAAATATTTTTTTAACAATGCCATCTTAACACTCCAAATTCATTAGAAAACCCATAGTTTGTATTGCTTTAAGAGGCTCTACTTAAAAATAGATTTTCATTGATCCGAATACTTCAATCATTGACTAAAATGAAATCTTACAAGTTCCTTAAGCTCAAATTATAGCTATATTTCTTTATGTAAACAACAAGAATTTGGATCGTTTCCATTTCCATTTAAAACCATCTCCAAATATTTGGAGAGTGTTATAACCACTAAACCAAAGATATTTGAATCCAAACAACATCCATTGGAATCCCATGCTAAATCAAAACTCATTTTTATTAAAACCACAATGAAAATATGGTTTTCAAATTTTGCAACAATATAACCAAATTTCCCTTTACAAAATACAATATTTACACATTATATCAAGTGTTTCCCAAACACAAACCATTCAAATAACACTTTACTCCTCTTGAAGTTTCAATTTTACAAGACACTTAAACATACAAGTTTTTAAACTTATTACACCATAGTTTCCAAATCATATTAACATTGAACAATGCTTTCCTTCACAATATTTACAAGAGAAAACAAAATAATGAAATCTTCCAATCTAATGCAACCCACTTAACATTTCATATCCTCTTACAACTTAACAAAAAAACATGCAAATACTAAACTGTAAGTGGAAAATCCTCCCGCTAAGTGGGAACAACATGGCGAATTTTTAATTGAAATTTCCATGTTTTTAAGTAAGAATAAAGATAACAAGATCCAAATAAATCATATATATATATATATATATATATATATATATATATATATATATATATATATATATATATATTATAGTATTGATATAAATTTATATACACATATATATAAAGGAAAACAAACTTTATTTCTTTTAATATAAAAGAGATTAAGAGTTCTAAACGAGTTGTAATCCATTAAGAGGAGAAGATCATTGTGAATGAGATAAATCCATATCTTCTTATTTTATTTTATTCTTACAAAGGAGGAGGATAAGATGATAAGTTAAACAATAATATTTACTTATTTATTTTAAATCATTGTTCTCAAAGAAACTTTTATTCCATTTTACTTTCTTGAAATTTTTATAAAACAACATCAATAAAATCATTAAAATTAGATATTATTTTTAACAATGTCATCTTAACACTCCAAATTCATTAGAAAACCCATAGTTTGTATTGCTTTAAGAGGCTCTACTTGAAAAATATATTTTCATTGATCCGAATACTTCAATCATTGACTAAAATGAAATCTTTCAAGTTCCTTAAGCTCAAATTATAGCTATATTTCCTTATGTAAACAACAAGAATTTGGATCGTTTCCATTTCCATTTAAAACCATCTCCAAATGTTTTGAGAGTGCTATAACCACTAATCTAAATATATTTGATCCAAACAACATCCATTGGAATCCCATACTAAATCAAAACTCATTTTTATTAAAACCACAATGAAAATATGTTTTTCATTTTGCAACAATATAACCAAATTTCCCTTTTCAAAATACAATATTTACACATTATATCAAGTGTTTCCCAAACACAAACCATTCAAATAACACTTTACTCCTCTTGAAGTTTCAATTTTACAAGACACTTAAACATACAAGTTTTTAAACTTATTACACCATAGCTTCTAAATCATATTAACATTGAACAATGCTTTCCTTCACAATATTTACAAGAGAAAACAAAATAACGAAATCTTCCAATCTAATGCAACCCACTTAACATTTCATATCCTCTTACAACTTAACAAAAAACATGCAAATATTAAATCTGTAAGTGGAAAATCCTCCCGCTAAGTGGGAACAACATGGCAAATTTTTAATTGAAATTTCCATGTTTTTAAGTAAGAATAAAGATAACAAGATCCAAAGAAATCACACTCCTTCTTCAAGTAGCAATTCGCAAAACATAATAATAGTTTTTTTGGTTGCCCACCCAACCAAATGGCATCACCACATGTCATCTCCAAATAAGTAGGACATGTTAGCATCCCTCCAAGTCCGTGGGAGAGAGGATATGTATTCCTCCAAGATTCATAAATATGAGTAGCGGAAACAAATACATAACACCCATATAATCAACTCACCAAAATTAAAGGCCCAACCACATACAAGAATCCCCATGATTCTCAAGAGGGGAAGAGGGGGTAGAAAGACCCATTATAACAAAATTTTCCATATAACCAAATGAGTTTCAAAATTTTCCAAGTAACCAAAATCCACCAAAGCTCCTTATTCCTCCATAGACCTTATCTCTCCTTGCCTCCTCCTTGCCAAGGTTTTTCAAACCTTGAAGTTTTCCTTAGTAAGGATGGGAGATGCTTTCCAAACCATATGGAAACCCATCTTTCACTTCATCCGAATAAAGGAGAATAATATGAATCCCAACAAGGCTTTCCCATCAAGCCTTGTTAAAGCATGAGGGATTCTTCCCTCTTCCCCAACACTCCTAAATCCACAACCCAAATGGGGTAGATGGAGAAAAATAATAAGGATTCACAATAAACTAAATAAAAATAACATAACATTCCAACACCCAAAAACAAACAATATGATGTCAATAATTTAATTATAACAATAATTATTTTTGGATATGTAAGGCCCGCCTCACAAGAAAGAGATGACTAGCACCAAAATGCAATCCTACCTTCAAAAATATCATTTTTTATCCGAAGCTCCCAAAATCTCTAAGTGAAGAATGAATCAAGAATTTCCAACCCTCTCTAAAATGGAGGGTTAAATAAGAAAAGAGATCATAAAACAACAACCAATGGGATGGTGATATGTGTCACCCATCCCTTCTAAATTCCAAGTCACCTAAGGTCTCTTTCAAGAATGAGACAAGAATCATAAATGAAGGAGAATTTATCAAAAATAGAGAACAACGTAAAAATGCATTCCCAAATCCCAAGTGGCACCCAAAATAAAAAAACATAATGTTGATGGGGACAAGAGAGGGTCAAAAGGGAGGGAAAAATTTTTTTGAGCCTTGGGAAGATTCCCCTACCCATAGGTATGGTCTATGGGGATCATTTTAAGGTAAGAGTGACCCCCAACTTTCCAAACACCCTTCCAAATTTCCACTTTTTGCCCAAATTCGAGATTTGGGAAAAGTGGCTCATTAAGAGGGGTGGTGGGGCCCACCTAGTCCATGATTAGGTGGCCCAAAACCCTCTTAATCAAATATAAACTAAATTAACCCTTCCCTAATCAAGTGGAAATAAATTAACCCATAAAAGTGACTTAAACAAGAAATTAGGATAAATAACACTAAATTAATTCATATGGAGATAAACATGCCAAAGTGGCAAAAAAATACTAATAAAAGTTCCAAGACGATGAATTCCCTGCTTCCATCCTTAGTCAATGACATAAAACACAAGGCCGAACATCAAGAGAAGTTAGACTTGAACTGCAGACAACCTATTGTGCAGCTTGAAGGTGCAACCCTTGAGTCCCACATTCTCCTGTGGCATGAACCTATCACCTACGCACTCAATTGTAAACATCATACCTACTCAATAAAATATGCTAAATGAAACAATTACACACATTTTAAGAAATCAAGCCATACATACGCAACTAACCAAATAGTTACAAATTCATCCGTCCATTATACAAGATGTTAGAAATCACAATAATCAACCATGGCATATTTCAAAATCTATCCAAGATACATGCTACTATACATATACATCAAGATCCAAAATCAACACATCATAATTAGATGATGATAATGATGATAATAATACCCATGAATTGGCCTCATGGTCCAAATGAAACAAACAATCATGCAACAAGTTAACATAACCAAGATAATTTGACGATGAAATAATAATTATCCAAACCAAATAGGCAAAAAAATATTAATTATAAATTTTGAATCATGAATAATACATTGAGTTAACATCATCAAAAAAGGGAGTGAGGCTAGTGGGCACTATGCATGGGGTTCATCTAAATCCTCATCCATGCCATATTTTGTTGAAGCATGATTTATGGATCCACCATAGGTGAAGGCATAAAAATTCTTTTCGAATATATTATGTCCTATCAAATATCAAAACCAAAATTACATAATTCTTTCTCGTTAGGATATATACAAATTTTTCTACAAAAAAACACGAGATAGATTTAATAGAAAATTATATGATTTCAAAATCATCCGGTTACTTGGAAATTAGCATAGAGAGTATTTTGTATATAATTAGATTCATTTTAATACCATTTTCAATGAGTTTTAAATGCAAATAAATATCCTCTTGTATGTTTCTCATGTTGTAGTAGCTTATAAAAACTAGTATAATAAGTATTCTATTTTGGTGATATATCTATATATGAATGTTTTATTTAAATGGCATATGTTATTGAATTTTGTTATCTTCATTTATGATTATATTTGATTTAGCATGATTAGTTATCAGTTATTGATTGTACTCATGTATTGATGATTTATATATATTAAGTATTGAACATTTTAATATGTACCTTATGCGTATAGGTGACAAGTAATCCAAGCAAGGACCCAATTTTATGTTGATCATGAGAATACTAAATGTAGTTGAGTATGATTAGAAGTATGCATCCTAGATTGTTGTTCTTAGTGTTTTTAGTAGTATTAATTAGGTGTGATTTTCAACCTTAACACTATAAATTATTCTTTAACACTTCACCTTTCCATGTAAGACTTTATAAGCTTATGTGTAACCTTGTAACAATGGGAGAAACTCAAAATGATGGCACAAGTGGCCAACTTCAAAGTGACCAAACTTAAACTATAATATTTGACTATTGGGGTAAGCTTAGGAAGATATTCTATGATATTTTTGTGAGATTTGTGGCATTAAAGAAATCCATAATGGAATATAGGTTGAGAAAATTAAATAAGGAGACAAAATTATTTGGTGTTTCATACCTTTGTAAATGCATTAAGTGCATTTGGTTAAAAAAATTAGCATGGTAAGACTTTTTATACAAACAAACCCATTGGAAGGTATAAGTGTCATTTTCCTATGGAGTAAGAGGATTAGAGGTTTCCTAAAATTAAAGGAGAATCGATACACTGCTACTTTTAGTGACTCTAAAATTGAATTTTAGGAAAACTCGAGGAGAAGAAAAGAAAAGCTAAAAATGTCTTAGGATTTCAAAGAAGTGCACCTTATATCAATGGTTTAAGCTAGAAAGTATTGGAGGTAGGATCTCTCCTATTTCAATTTTGTATTTTCTATTGTCTCTCTTATTTCTATATAGAGTTAGAGTACTTGGAAATCATTAAATATTATTGCATGTGATGATTCCCTTGTGGTATGCTTGTGATTTCATTGTAGTTTGTTTAAATAATGTCTTAATGAGGTCAAAAAGAGTATTTATGTTGTTCTAATGGTATCAAATTATAGATGTATTATTCTACACATTCCTTAGATTTTGGAATTATCCCTGCACATTCCCCATTTCCAAAATTATCTCAATTATTGAGGGTTCTTAGGGTTTATATAAGTTACTTAAGAATTTACACAATTTATCCTAGGGTTTACATAATTTTCCCTAAAATTTACATAATTTATCCTAGGGTTTTTAGAATTTATTTAGGGTTTAAATAATTTCCCTTAAAATCTATCCTAGGGTTTACACAATTTCTCATAAGATTTATTTTACTTCTTAGGTTTCACATGCATTATTAATCAATTTTAGATGAAAATCTACATACCCATAATATTCGATTTGTTGCATACTCTTCTTCTTCCATTGGAGGGTTATCTTGCCTTAAAGGTTTTAATTTTTCTTTATGTATCTCTGTTGATTTTATATTTTCTCTATTTTCCTCTATGTTATCTTTTTTTCCTTTATCCTCTTCCTTTTTGTTGTTTTTTATTTTTCCTCTCCATTTGTTCTATCTTTTTCCTTCTAATATAGTTCTCATCTCCTCTTCATTTTTCCTTTCTTGTTTCCTCTCATCAATTTAAAATGAAATGAAACAAAGTATGAAGGATTTTTTCCATCACTCTTCATGTTTTTTTAAGCTAGAGGTGATTATGGCACAAAAGAGATGATATTTGCACCTGATTTTCACCATCCCATACATTTTAAAAAGCTTAAATTTATAAACTATTTAATTACTCGTAGCTATTAACATTTGGTAACATTTCCTTGTATAATTCCAAGTTTTACCATGCTTCCTTTCTAAGATAAATGATCACATTCATAATCCAATCACCTCATCTCTATAACTCTTCTACAACTTTCTTATCTTTAAACTTTATTATGTTGTCAATTTTTAGAATATTATTTGATCAAAGTAGTATTAAACCTCTTATATTCATGACACAAATTTTAGTTTTTGTTTTCATCTCCCAGTTTGAAAATATAGGGAAGATTTAGGATGTGAGGTATGGCCTTGGCTGACCTATAAGGTCCCACCCCTTTACATTCACCAAATCTAATTTCAATTTCAAAATACTATTTTGGTCATTTCATCTTCCTATGGTCAGCCTTATTAGAATATTTCACCTACAAAAGGCTATAAAAACAAGTTAATATCACTTTATAACTCACTGGAACTCTTAAAATATCATATTGTAAATAGAATTCCAAAATAACTTAAAGAGTTCCTAAATCTACCCAAATTAGTTGCACATCACATAGAGTAGTCCATACTCCAAATTTGAAGCACTCAACCAAGGCAAAGAGTCTAGATTCCTCCATTTATAAGAATGTAAAGTTTATAGAGCCATGTTTTAACAAGAGAAAAGTTACTCTAAGAATTCCACAAGGGTTTTAATCAACAAAGGGTTTGGTCACATAGCTGAGGCATACCACATCTCACTACTACCACACTAGGTAAGTTATATACTACATAATTAACCTACTATTTCGGTGTTAAGAGGCAAGAGGGAACCCTTGAGGGGTTAGTTAGTTATTCACACTTACACAAACACCTAGGATAAATAAATGAGGCTTGATACTACAATGAGGTCATGTAGTGTATCACTTGGATTAGTTCAATAGCTAGGATTTTGACCGCCAAGGGTAGTCCAACCTCACCAGACACACATGTTTTCTCTTTTTGGTTTATTAATGATTTAATTAAGGGTTTTATAGGTTATTAGGGTTTCCAATTTATTGTAGGTGATTACATGTCATCCTAAAGTTGTGTAAGTTAGAGTGACACAAAGCGAATATCATTACCAAACAAGAGAAGCAAACATAAATTTATAGGTACAAATTTTCAAATAGTCTAAGATGATACAATTCTATATCGGATCTGTTCAAATCAAGTATGGACCATACAAAGTAGTTGTGAGGTCCTATCCCTATTGAGTTTGCAGATTTTAAACTCTCACCAAAGCATATACAATTCCTAATTAGTTTGTTCCACTACCCTACACATCCACGTCATCTTTGTTTTGTCATGTATAAATTTATCTCTCCTCTTGTATATCTGAGAAAGTATTTATCATTTATCAATTATTTCAAGTATGAATGTATTATTTTGATTGTGAATGGTTAATGTTGGAAGTTAATTAATCGGGATAGTCTTCATGTTACAAACGCTTTCATCCTTCTTAGTTTTTGACATCAACAACATATAAAAATTAATTAGGGTGAAAACATTTAGTGAACCCAATTTTTAAAAATAATACATTACTCAAAACCTATTATCCCTAGGGTTTTAATAGTTTTAGTTTACACATGATTTTTCACTATACCCTTTCAACATAGTAATCATATTAATCAAATACCTATTCATTATACTCGAGCTTTCTCATCCCACTTACAAAGGACATATTCTCATGGCATCTTTTTCACCCCATGTTTCTAGAATCTCTTCCAATGTGCGTAAGGTACCTTTGAATGATCTAGAGATCCATAGTGCACACTCATTTGATTTATATCAAAATGAGGAAGACTACGTAGTTCAAGAATGGGTTGAACTTGTATCTAAATTACATTCTTAGCTTCATAAAAATCCTCATATTTAACCTCGCATTCATATTGTGTTAGTTGTTAAGCTCACTTGTGATCAATCCTCTAATGAGTGGTCACTATTTGGATAAATTTTTCCTTCACAATCTTGTATGCTTACATCCATTATGACCACATTAGTTGTATCTACTTCAATTTGGGGTAATCTAATCCTCCCCTTCATAGCATTGTTAAGTCTATTCCTATGACCACTACTATACCAAAGCATCCCCTATCTACACTCAAAGTGCCTCACGTGTTTCTTATTCTAACACACAAGATATTGAATCCCTTGTTCATACTTTACAAGCTCAAATTTTACAATTATAATAAGGAACATCTTATTCCTCTCATACTATGGATTCTACATAGTTTCTCCATAACCCACTTGCACTTAAAATGGCCTTTTACCCTCTACCTACCATTTTTGTTGCTCTTAATATTCCTATGTATGATGGCAAGGGATATCCCAATGAACAATTTAATGTTGTTTTCTTGGAATATTCTTCAAATGATACATTACTTACAAATCTATTTGCTCATATTCTCAAGGATTTTTTTATACAATGGAATTATGATCTACATATACATTATGATTGGAATTTCACTCCTTTTGATATTTAATTGCTTCCACATATTTCTATCAACGTTCGAGACAAAGTATCTTATGCTTAAATTGAAAAAAATTGATAAGGGTCCAATGAACCCATTAGTAATGACGTGCTACACTACAATATTATGCTAACTAAGATGAAAATTATCCTAAGCAATAGTGAACTACAATATATTTTCACACAAAGTCTCATGGTCCCTTTAGAAGAATGGTAAATTTTGACAAGTTCAATTATAATATATTCACATATAATAAATGATATACTCAAATAATATGTATAATATAGTAAGATCAACATAACACAAGAGATATTGGTGGTCCAAGATGTCATAATATTCAATATACTCATAAATAGAATAATACTCTTAAGTTACGGTAACATTGGTCATACAATACTCCTTAATGAAGGAACAAATCCACGATCTTCAAATATGGGAATTCCACTTCAACGAGACACCTTCAATATCCTTATACCAAGTATAAGACTCAAAGCATGCTTAAAATCCCTCGTAATGATACTCACCTCCTTTATATAGACATGCATTACTCTTAATGAATGGGTAAAACCTAATCCCAATATAGGTCGACTTATTACCCAATATAACTAATTATTATGTGACCTCATATATAAAACTAAGCGAGGGGATGTGTACCACATGTAAACATCTCCATCAACCAATATATATTATTAAATCATATATTAAGGTACATAACATGTTTTCCTCCCTCTTTGACATGTTTCATCGCTAAAACATTAGAATAAATCATGTAATGAATGTGCTTCATATCATTACACACTTGTCACCATGCTCGATCACCCAACCACCCATATGTGATCTTGATGGGTGATATATCTGTAAACATAGTTCCATAATCCCCTTTACTACTATGATTCCATACATTTCCATGTGTATTCCTCATTGACATCTATGCATAACCATAATGACGATTCCTTAGATTTTATGCTCCATAATTTTTGCTCCATTGATGTTTGGTATAGCCATTGTGATTGTTCCTCCAATTTTCTATATATTCATATAGAATTCTACTCTAATTTTCCCTAGAATACCTTCATGGTTTTTTCCTTGGATGATGATGTGGGTATTTATATGTTGCAACCTTAGTATCCTCAACCTTTCCTCAACTTTATTTTCCTCTTCCACCTTTTTTTTTTCTATTTCCTTTTTCTCTTACATGGATGAATCATTATTTTATTATTTTTTATCATGTTCATCATGTTATTATTTTGAATCATTCTTATTCCATTCTTCTCCATCTTCATAATCATCCTCACATGTTCTATATTGACCTATATTTGTTCTTCATTAAGTGTAATATCATTTAAAGTGACCTTCTTCTTCTTGTACCAAATATTCATAAACTTATTTTGCACATTAATATCAATTTTCCCTAATTACTCAAGGATACCGATATTCCAAACCATCCATATCCAAAGCATAAAAGTTTGAATGCAAAGCATATTTGTCCATAGTAAGTTTCAAATCTTCAAAAAAATTAATTGACTTATCATCCACTTGAGCTTCCTTAATATTATTTACTTTTACATATAAATGTTAAACCACACTCATGTTGAAGTTATATTATATACTATGGTTAATGGACACAATTACCTTATTCCTTTTAATACACCCATGAAATTGAAATATTATAACTTTTTTTTGAAGCTACACTATTTTTTTCTTCATGATGATCATTTGTCACTCCTGCATCATTTGTAGCCACTTCATCATCATTATATTTTTATTCTTCTTCTTCATTATCCTTTTCTTATTCTTATTCTTCATCTTCTTATTTTTCATCCTTATCTACCATATCATCATTATTTTACATCCTTTTCATCTTCTTATTTTTTAATGAAGCCAAACTATAACACACACTCAATATACTACAAATATCTTGAACTCAAAGAAAATAAATCTTCTTCTTCATTATTCAATCATGAATTACAATGCTTCATAAATAATAAAACAACTCCCAACTCGATTTTCCAAGAAAACTCTAACTATCTTTGACTAAATCTACTCTAGGTGGCGAAATTTACTATTTTTAGCAATTTACTAAAACATATTATTCTTAGTAAGTTTACATGCTTATTCGTACGCAAACAAAAAATTCCATACATCTTCTACATGCCTAAATTAGAGGAATTTCCAAATTTATAACCTATTATGCATTCAAGAGACTAAAATTAACTAATGCCCTAAAATAGGAAAAAACTAAACTACAACTTAAATCCTAATTTTCAACCCCCATATGGCGTATTTTGGGCCCAAAAATATGTTGAAAATGGTTCTAAATGGCAAGGATGGTTGAACAAGTGTGTTCATCTTGTTGAAACAAGTGGTTTAAAAAAAATGGACTCAAACGGACACCTAGATCAAAAGATATGACCATTTCAAGTTTTTGCTAAAAATAGTGCATCATTCTCCCTTGCTTGAAAAAAACACAACTCCTGCAAGTTGTCTTCTTCAAATTTCTGCCATTTATCTTTATCCAAACTTCTTAATCTCCCACTCTGTGACCCATGTGTTTTCCTCTTGTTCCAATCCTTTCTAATGTACCAAATATTTTTGTATTGTCCATGTCGTGTGTTCACTATTTTCTTGTCTAAAATTTGATCCACTTCTTCTTTCTTTTTCAGGAAACTGTTGCCTCCAATATACTACTTCTTCAATAACATCCCCTTCTTCACCATCCCCATGAAAATAATATAATTCTGAAACATTAAACACTAGAGAAATATCAAAATTTCCTAGAAATTCTACCTCATAAGCATTATCATTTATCTTTTTCAATGATTTTGCAAGGACCAATCTTCTTATACTTCAACTTGTTATAGGTTCCTTTTGGAAACCTTTCCTTCCAAAGGTATACCATAAACAACTCACCCACTATAAACACCTTTCTCCTTCTTGTGCACATATGTTATTTCCTTATACTTATCATTACTATTCAGCTTCTTCTGCACTTCTTACACACTTCTTCCTGCAATTGTTGTATATGTTCAGAAAATGCTTTTGCATCATCACTGAATCTACCATCAATTGGTAGCTACACCAAATATAACACCTTGTTTGGATTACTCCCATACATAATATAAAATGGATACTTTCCTATGGATCTATTTATTGAGCTATTATAAGCAAACTCAGCTTGTGGTAATGTTAAGTCCCATTGTTTTGGTTTTTCCCCAACTATGCACCTTAACAGGTTTCTCAAACTCCTATTTACCACCTTTTTTGTCCATCACTCGAGGATGATAGGCACTTTTGAACTAAAATTTAGTTCCCAGATTCTTCCATAAATTCCTCCGAAATGACTTAAGAACCTTGTGTCCCTATTTGAAGTAATGGTTTTTGGAACACCATGCAACCTAACAACTTCTCTGAAAAACAAATATGCTACTCCTATTACATCACTAGTTTTCTTACAAGAAATAAAATGAACCATCTTAGAGAACTTATAAACAACCACAAAATTTTAGTCATTACCTCATTGTGTTTTTGGTAATCCCAAAAAAAATCCATACTCAAATTTTTCCACGGTCCTTTGGGAATAGGCAATGACATATACAACCTTGTATTATGTGCATGGCCTTTCAAGACTTGGAAAATTATACACCTCTCCACATATCTTACAACATCTCTTTTCATATTTTTCCAATAGTATTTCTCTTCTACCAAAGATATAGTCTTATCCTTACCAAAGTGCCCAGTCCAATCCTCCACTATGCAGCTCTTTCACTATATTATCTCTCATAGACCCAACTAGAATACATAGTTGTTGTCCCTTAAATAGATAGCCATCCTGCAAAAGGTACTCATCCTGGACATCACCTACATCACTTGAAAATGGTCTACTTAACCTTTCAACAATATCCTTGAAATCGAATCCAGAAAAATACAAATCCTTTATTTCTTCAAAACCAACCACCTCATTCTCCATAGTTGTAAATAGAGTCACACGCCTACTCAATGCATCCACAACTTGGTTCTGTTTTTTCCTGATTTATGCTTTAGAGAAAAGTATAACCCTAAAAAAATGATACCCACTTTGCATGCCTATTGTTCAACTTCTTTTATGTATTCACATACTTCAAGGCTATGTGGTCTATAAATAACACAAACTCCTTAGGCACCAAGTAATTCCTCCAATACCTCGGTCTTCAGACAATTGCATAAAATTCCACATCATAAGTAGAATAGTTCTTCCTTATCTCATTCAATTTCTCACTAAATAAATATATTGGCTTCTGGCTTGACTTAGGACAACACAAATTCCCACATGTGAGGCATCACAATCAACCTCGAACACTTTATCAAAATTTGGTAGTTCCAAAATAGGTGCTTTTGACACCTTATTCGTCAAGAAGTTAAAGTTATCCTCGCCTACCTTTGTCCACAAAAACTCCCTTCCTTTGGTATAATCTATTATAGGTGCTTTACAAGATTACTAAAGACTACTAATTTTTTTAATAAACTTTATCTAAAATGTTGTTAAACCATGAAATATTTTTACCTCTGTTATATTCTGTGGAGTAGGCCATTCAATAATTGTCTTTATCTTTTCTGAGTCCATCTATACCCCATCTATTGAATAATAAAACCCAAAAATACCAAACTCTCTTGCATAAATGTGCATTTCTTCAAATTTGCATAGAGCTTCTCTTTCCTTAACACTTCAAATATCACCCTCAGATGCCTCAAATGTTCTTTAGTTTTATCCGAAAATCAAGATATCATCAAAATAAACCACAAAAAAACTTACCATTGTACTCCCGCGGCACCATATTCATCAACCTCATAAAAGTGCTAGGTGTATTAGATAACCCGATTGGCATCACCAGCCACACATATAATCCATTCGTTGTCTTAAATGTTACTTTCCAATCATATCCTTCTTTGACCCGAATCGATGGTAATGTTATCCAAAATTCTCCCCTCAAGATAATTCTGATAACATACATCAAATTATTCAGTCCCGAGCAAGTAGATTGATTCAAGGCCCAGAATCATGTTTTTCGGGGTCCCCTCAGCTTTTTTCTAACTCTCCCATCCAAGAAGAAATCCCAACGAGTTGAAAAAAATGAAAAAATGCAAAAATAAGGTTGCAGGACTGTTTTAAAGCATTTCGGGTTTGAAGGTTTTGGGTCGTACTGAGGTTCGTAGTACCAAGCTTGGGACCGAAAAAATAAATAAAATCGGCTAAGTTAGACATTTTTGTCCCAGGCGGTCCACAAGATAGTTGGGACGTCAGGACATGCGGACGCGAAAGCCGAAACGGCCGAGAGCGGGGAAAATCGTCAAGTTTTTTGTTTCGCGCGGTTTTGGGACAGCCGGGACAAAAGTATGTGCGGGACGCGAATCGGCCGATTTTCTGATAGACAGTCCATTTCGGGCGGTTCAGAGATATTTGTCCCAGGCAGTCCACGGGACAGTTGGGACAAAAGTACGCGAGGGACGCGTGGGACGCGAAAAGGCGAAAAAGCCGCAAACAGGAACAAGGAAGCCCGAATCGGCCAAAGCAAGAGATTTTCATCCGGGACAGCTGGGACAAAGGTATGCATGGGATGCGAGGGACACAAAAAGCCGAAGCGGCCGAGGGCAAAGAAGAAAAGTCAACGTTTGACCCGTGAACTTCAAACGGCCATAACTTTTGACTCGAACTTCGATTTTCACAAAATTGGACTTTCTGGAACGAGCACGACGTCCTCTATGCCACAAAAATTGGATTTATTATTTTTAATGAGGGTAGATATATTTAATTAAAATAAACATATTCAGCTCCAGTTAGTTAATGCTCATTCCTGTCAAATGACAGAAAACGCCTGCCAGACCCAAAATAGCTTCCCGCACTCAGAAGGCCATAACTTTTGCATTTCTCAACAAAATCACACAAAATTGGTACCGTTGGAATCGTGGCTCCGAGCCCAATGCACAGCAATCAAGAAATTCCATATTTGATGAGAAATTGGTTGATATTTTTTAGAAAACGTGGCTGGGTTCATAACAATGTTTTATTTGGTGGTTGGGAGTGCAATTAAGAGGCATGGTCATCATTATTTCTCTGTTGCAGCACCTGGGATAGTATGGGGAGCCTTTTGTAAGTAATATATAATCATTTTACTCCATTTAATGCCTCTTACAAGTGGTTGAAGGACAGATTTTGGGATTTTCATTTTTCCCCTCTCTCTTCTCATCTTTTCTATAAATTGGAGTGTTGGGCTCATTGTAAAGAGGAGGTAGTTTTTGTAGCAAAGCTCTACCAAAATTGCTTTGTGAAGATAATGTGTTGCAAGCCCTTGTTGTGGACTCCTTGCATGGTGATCCAGGCCCTTTTCTTGTAACCGATTGAACTGTGCATATTATGAAGCAATAAAATATAAGTTTGTGGATGTATCTTCCCCTGCTGTGTTTTCTTGCATTCTTCTTGCCCCTTCAACCTTGATTACAAGAATATTGTGTCTATTATTATGTTCTTGCAGGGATCCATTATCATTGTTCATGTTTGAAATATTTTTGTGAATGCATTTTACTAGATTGTGGAGAATTGTCATCACCCCTTCTAGTGTGCACTTTGCTTCTGTATCTCACGCATTTGAAGACTACTCTCACACCCTCCTTTTCTGGTGTATCACCGCTTTAGTGTAGGCTTTCATTTTATGCATTCTCTCCCCCGGTCCCTTGGAAATTTATATTAGAATAGTTAGTTTCCCTGCATTAGAGTAGATTGTGGCAGGTAGTTTAGGAGCAAGAACCACTTTCTCTAGAGGTCTATCTCAAGTAGCAAGTCCCACAACTTGGAGATAGTACCCATGTTATCCAATCACACCATGAGTTCAAGTATATGCACTTGTATAAACATAAGGGTGTTGTGATTTGGTGATAACAAGAACCACTATGAAGATCAATCTTGGTGAAATACCTAGATCTAGCAAGCACATACATCATATCATCAAGGAGAGGTATAGGAAACCTATACTTGATTATAGTTTTATTGATTGCTTTATTATTCATGCACATTCTCCATGTTCCATCCTTCCAAAAAGTATATGTATTCTTCCCTCGTCATGAATAAATTTTCTATCAAAATCCCATGGTCTACCTAAAGAACATGTGACATGCATCCATAGGAATAACATCACACCAAATCTCATCCTTATAACTTTTCCCAATAGAAAAATGTATTAAACATCTCTTATCAATAATAACTTCATTACCCTTTTTAAACTGTGCAATACTGTAAGGGTTGGGATTATTCTCACAATGTAAGCCTATTTTCTCAACCATCTCATTTGAAACCATGCTCTCACAATGATAATGAATCCAAATCAGTAAAACACACTCAATATATTGCAAATATCTTGAACTCAAAGAAAATAAATCTTCTTCTTCATTATTGAATCATGAATTACAATGCTTCATAAATAGGAAAACAACTCCCAACTTGAGTTGCCAAGAAAACTCTAACTATCTTTGACTAAATCTACTCTAGGTGGAAAAATTTACTATTTTTAGTAGTTTACTAGAACCTACTATTCTTAGTAAGTTTGCATGCTTATTCATACGGGCACGAAAATTTCCACGCATCTTCTACATGCCTAAATTAGAGGAATTTCCAACTTTCTAACCTATTATGCATTCAAGAGACTAAAATTAACTAATGCCCTAAAATAGGAAAAAACCGAACTACAACTTAAATCCTAATTTTGGCCCCCAGATGGAGGATTTCAAGCCCGAAAATGTGTCAAAAATGGCTCTAACCGGTAGGGTGATTTGACCGATGCGTTCATCTCATGAAACAAGTAGTTTTAAAAATGAAATCAAACGGACACCCGAATCAAAAGATATGACCATTTCAAGTTTTTGCTAAAAATAGTGCATCATTTTTGGTCCTATCTAGCTAAGAAATTTTTTTCCATTTCGATTTATTAAAATATTAAATCTTATGTCGAGGATTGAGATCAAATGAATATTATAATAATAAACAATAAATAGCATATAAAATACAAGAAAGTATAAAATATAGGAGAATGAGAATTAATTAGCTTGTATCGAGAGATAAGGGTTTATCAGGGGCTAAAAAATTGGATGAGTATCCGGATATGGTGTGAAGACTTTGTTTGAGAAACTAAGATCTAGGACTACTTCAGATAGGAGCACCCATAGGAGGATAGGACCACCCCAGTGCTAGCATCGATTTGGGTATCTCTTTATCCGGTATTTTTAGGGATTGAACTTGGTTCCTTATTTTTGTTGTTTTTCACTTCAAATATGTTGTAGGGTTCATGTATCACACATGTTCTTACAAAATAAACCCTATCTACCCACACAAAGCTGAAGAAAACATTAGATGGAATAAATAATGTATATTCTCTAGTCAGATTAACCTTGGTGGTCACTTGAATGTGAGTCATCGGGCATTACACTACATTTCAGCCTCTATGTAGTTTTGGTGTATGTGTGTGATTTAAATTATGTCAATTAAAGCTAGGTTTCCCTTGTGCCATTCGCACAAAGATAGCGGGCTAAAACTACTTTTTCCCCCAAGATAGAATGTGTGATATGAAATTTAGAAATATCCTCCTATGCAAAGTGAATAATACAACCTAAATGTAGTTTTTAAGTATTGCCCCTTTTCTAAGTGATAGATAGTAAATTTTAGCTCCCAACCTGTCCAACCCCTAATAATAGTGAGTGACTCATTTATTATGTATGTATGTATGTATGTATGTATGTATATATGTATGTATATATGTATGTATGTATGTATGTATGTATGATTCCCTTTTTTGAATATTGTCATTAACGATTGAAATTATGACACAAAGTGATAAAAAGACTCTATAAAATATACCAAATGATGTGGTAATTCAAAATCAAGAAAAGGAGGGAAAGTTACACAAGCACCCAAAGGGGATAGTACTACCTTGGGCACTCATTTCCCTAATGGGTGTTAGTGTTTAGGATGCTCGGAAGATGCAATGGTCAATACAAAGTTAGGTCATGTGTCATTTGGTATCCAAAGGTAAATTTTTCATTCTATAAAAGTGAATAACAAGACTGTGGAAAAGATAAAATTAATTAAAGAGTAAAATAAGTGTTATTAATGTCTAGTATTTTTCTTGGGAATCATGTATATAATGAAATACATAGAAGCGAGATGTAAGTAGAAAGTGCATGATTTCATGACTACATTTTCCCCACTTTATATTGGTGAATGAATATTTGGTATCATAAAATATATAATAAGAGCATACCTTGTGGAGAGACGAAAAGAGTTATAAGAAATAGCTTGTCTAATGAGGGTTGTACTTGATATCGTGTTGTGGAGATAGTATAATGTGTATAATGGAATCTAAATAAGGATAAGTATCCTAGGGGTGACCTTGTATGTGTAGTATAAATTGATTCCTACATTTTTTCCTTAGGTATTGCCTTTTCCAGAGCATCTTGTGCTTGATATTATTCCTTGTTTCGTTTGTATGTTGTCTTTTTTCAAAGTAAGATAGGACCTGCAAAATAAGATAAGTGTAGTCAATGCTCATGATAAATAAAATTGAACTTTAACTTAGTAAATGTTAAAATAGAATTTATTATTTAAAAAATAAGTGAGTCAAGGATAGAGTACACTTGTGTGAGAAGAGAGATAGAAGTGTTCTTGTATGTTTTTATTCCCTAGAGATGGTTCGAATAGTACAGAAGATTTAGGTGTCATGTCTCCAAACTAAGGACTTAAGCATCCTATCATTAAATTAAGGATTTAGGCATCTCAACACCAAGGAAAGAATATTGAGAGAGTTGTAGGTATTTCCCTCCAACCATTAACACTTCCCCATGGCTAAGTGCTACTATAAATGATCACAAACTTGATTGAAACTTTCCATGTGGGACACATTGTTCCAAGCATATCATTGTCATGTGTATTCCTTAGGTGTCACTTCCTTATTTGATCCCAATAAAAACAAAGTAATTAGCTCCCTTGTAACTTGCCACTGATTTTTTTCATGTTGGTAATCGATTACGCAATATGTAAGCGAGTTTGTACTACTAGAATTGGAGAAAATTTTCATTAGAAACATATTGATCTTGTAATGTTCTTGTTTTTATCCCTAGGATCATAGTTCTAGGTGGGACACTAGTGCCCATAGTTCTTGTTTGAGTTGGGAACTTCTATCTTACACTAAATTTTGGCTCAAATTTGATTCTAAACCTATTTATTAGCTCTTGTTTATCCTATTTTTCTTTTTTTCAATCTATATCTGGTCTATGGACTACTGAGAGGGTGAAATAGTCACTCGATGATTACCACCACTCATTTGGGGTATGTGAGATTAACAAAGGTGAGCATGACCCAAATAAAGAAAGATGAAGCGATGTGTACATCTCGAAATAGCAATCCTACATGTGGAATAGGTAATACACATGGTAACAACTGTGGCATATGTAAACAATGGGGAAAATGATAGCCAAAAATGTTAGTCACAAACAAACATACATGATGTAATAGAAACAAATCACAAGACACAATAACATTACAAAATACATAGTGAGTAGTTAGTTGAATACATCAGAAACCACTCAGGATGTCTCCAGACAATCAAATCCTTTAAGGTAGTACATGAAAACAAGTAATGAACATAAGACATAGCCCACAAATAATGACAATCAAGAGAAAATAAAATAAGACAAGATATAAGCAAATCGAGATAACCATGAATAGAAGTAGGCTTACAAGACAAATGTTACATATGAAGCACCCATTAGCATATTAGAAAATTTATATTATTCTATAATGTATACATTTGAGAAATGGGAATGAAAGAAGTAATTTTTAAAAACAAGAAAGAGTACAACCAATTAAGGTTTAAGTTAGTATTTTTTGTTTTTGTAAATATGTGAACATGAAATAGAGAAACTATGAGAGGGGATCTAGGTTTTCCCCTATTGTATGTGTGCAAAGTGAGGTTCATGTAGGTAAGTGTGCCTTCAATAGTCATGTTTGGACCTATAACAAGAGTGTGCCATTAGGTAGCCCAAGGGGATAGTATGCCCCAATGTGAGAATTTCATGGTGATCGAAGTGATAGCATCAAGAGAGTCATATAAATCTCGAATATAGGCAGCAGGATTCAAATTAGATGCATAGTATGCTTTAGCCTATTTTTGAAAAAACACATGATTTGTAATCCATACATGCCCATGAAAAATTCTTCAACAATAATGGTGAGTTAAAGTGCTTATGTGCATTCCATCATGATAAATTAGGAGTGTAATCAAGGAATGAATCATTACGAATAGCAATGGTCTTGGAGGCCATAGGATAAGTTAGAATAGTATTATGCATATCAATAGTTCCACTAATGTAATCTAGCCAATATTTCCCAAGTGTAAGTGGAGAAGGTTGGGGATCAAGTGCAACCCAAACCTGTATGTAAAATACTTGTGTACCATAAGTTGTTAGGAGAAATATGTAGCCTTGATATTCATTGTGTTTCAAGTAGTGGGATGATACTGATAGGATTAGATCCCAAGTGGGTTAAAGCTTTATAGGTACATATGGTTTTGAGCACCGAGGATCATAAGGTACATATTTCTAATACTCTTGATTAATGTATAATGTGTAAGTAAATCAATCAAAAGAGAAGGGTGGCCTAGAAGAAGAACTAATAATAGAAAGAGGACCTTCTTGGTAAGATTAGGAGCTGGAATGGATTCAAGAGTGTGTATGATATTATGATAAGGAACCATGGCAGCAGGAGTAGCTCTGTGGTAGTGGATATTTAACATGGTATTCACTTGGGCCTATAGCAACATAGTAGTTATGAAATAAGGATTCATAAAAGTCCATGGGGGTAAATTATAAAGTACAAAGAGTGTGAATATTAATCTCAATATTATAAACAACATCATAAAAACATCTCTCTTAATTTGGAAGCATTGTTCATAATTTTTTAGAGGCATGTATGGGAGAATATGGTAGGAGAGATGAGATCAGTAGTGTGATTTTAAATGGAGGATGCGATGGGAGGTGGTGATATAGGATAGGAATTATTGGGCTCTCCAATATCATATGTATCAAGACAATGGGAATAGATTGGATGAGCTGAGGGAATAACCATGGATGTGGTATATGTCATATAAAATTATTTGAATGGTTCAAGATCAACAATAACAATATGTTCATAACCATCAAAGATAAATTTGACATAAAAATGGATTGTATAAGGGATGGCTCGCATGTCATGGATCTAAGTTTGGCTAAGGAGGAGATTAAATTGTAATTGGAAATCCATGACATAGAAAGGAGTAATGATCTTGTGTGGTCCCACTTACAATTCCAATTGTATAGTACCTATGTATACATGAGTGGTAGTGTCATATCCACGAACAATAAGAGTATATTGTTCAATTACACTATGAGGAATATTGAGTTGGGCTAGTAAGGATAGAGGAAAAATATTCAATATAGAACCATTATCAATGAGTACATGCTTAATTTGGAAACCTTGGATCGAGCCATGATAAGGAGAGGAGGAGAATTAGTAAATGACTCATGTGGGATATCCTCATCAGTAAATGTAATAGAATTTCTAATGTGTTTAAAAGATTCCATGAGATTGGCAAAGGCAATGGGAGGGTCATCACTTTGTATTTGAAATATCTCGCAATGTAATTTATAGACTACGACAACAATCAATCAGGGATTTACACAAGAGATCAAAGAGAGAGATATTACTTGGGGAATTATTTAATTTCTCTATGATATCATAGTCTTTGGATGAAATAATAGGTTGAGGAATTTGTGTACTAGGAGGATGAAAAGAACTAGGAAGTTGTAAAGGTTGCTTATTCGATGATTTGTGATGACATTAAAAGTATGGTCTATAGAGGTAGATGTGAAGTAAGGTGGATGTTTATTAATGACAGTATTATACTCAGCCTAGATGACCTCTTGGTAGTATACATGAGTGGGAATGAAAGAGGAAGAATTAGCCATAACATCGTGAGAGGAAGAATAAATGAAAGGGATATATTGCATGATTACACGTCGATTCACCAAATGATTTAATAAAATATTAAATACCATGTCAGATGATTAATATCAAATGAATAGTACACTACTAAAAAATATCTAGCATGTAAAGTATAAGCAAGTATACAAGATAGGAGAATAAGAATGACTTAGCTTGTATCGAGAGATCTAGGTTGATCCTGGGATGGAAAACTTCCTGAGAAGGATAGATGTAGACTATGTAGGCTTTGTCTAAGAAGCTGATAACTAAGAATTCTTCGGATAGAAGTTCCCATAGGAGGATAGGAGCACCCGAGGGCTAGTGTCTGATATGAGCGCTAGTGTCCTTACAAAACTTTATTTACGGTCTTTTCGGGATCGATCTTGGTTCTTTCATTTCATTGTTTTTCACTTGGATATGTTATAGGGTTCTTATATTGCACCTATTCCTAAAAAATAAACCCTAGCTACCTACACAAAGCTCAATCAAACATTATATAGAATAAATAATACATATTCTTGAGTCATCTTGACCTTAACGGTCACCCCAATGTCATAGTCACATTGTTACACTACATTTTAGACTCCATGTAGTTCTAGTGTGTGTGATTTGAATTGTGTCCCTTAAATCTAGGTTTCCCTTGTGTCAATTGCATCAATATAGCAAGATACAACTACTTTTTCCCCCAATATATAATGTATGTTATGGAATTAAGAAATATCCTCTCCTAAATAGTGAATAATCCAACCCAAATGTAGTCATTAAGTATTGTTCCTTTCCCAAAGTGATAGATAGTAAGTATTAGCTCCTAATTTCCCAACCCCTAATAATAGTGAGTAATTCATGTATATATATGATTCCCTTGTTTTAATTTCATCATTAACAATTGAAAATATGACCTAAAGTGATAAAAGAGACTCTAGAAAAGACACCAAATGATGTGACAATTCAAAATCAAGAAAAGGAGAGAAAAGTACAAAAGCTCCCAAAGGGGACAAGTAGCACCTAGGGTGTTCATGTCCTTAATGGGAGGTAGTGTCTAGGATTCTCAAATGATGAAACAATCAATATAGAGTTGGTTCACCTTTCGTTTAGTATCTAAAAGTAAAGTGGTCATTCTAGAAAAGAAAATAACAAGAGTGTGGGAAAGATAAAAGTAATGAAAGAGTAAAATAAGTGTTGTTAATGTCTAGTCTTCTTGCTTAGGAATCATGTATATAATGAAATAATTAGAGGCATGATGTAAGTAGAAAGTGTGTGATTTTGTGACTACAATTTCCTCCCAAGACCAATTAGAGCTCTCTTTTTCAATTTGAGAGAACCACATCCATTTGAACCATGAATTCAAATGGAAAATCTTTTCTTCCAAATTTCTGAAGGAAACATGATATTTTTAAATTATATCTATCATTCACTAACATCAATCTTACCCTCTCCACCAAAATATTTCAACTCCATGATTCTCTAAAAATTAAGATTTCAAAAACAAAAACCTCTTACCAAAATTTTACCTAATGATCCAAACGGATTTTAACCTCAATTTAAAAATATTTTCATAACTTCTTAAAAATGACTCAAATAAATATGAAATTTAGAATGTATGTTCTTTGCAATGTTTCATAACTTTAATAAAAAATGTAGAAAAAATTCCTAGCTTTTTCTAAGATATTCAAAAATAATCAAAATTAGGGTTTTGAACCAAAAATGGCAATAACTCTTGAAAATCATGTCAATAAATATTAAATTTTGTTTTTATCTTATTCAAATGATTTATCCACTTTCCAAAACAAATCTAAAAATTTTCAATTGATTCCAATATATAGGCAAATCACTAAAATTAGGGTTTCACCCTAAATTTTTCCCAAATCGATGCTCCGTACAACTTGATAATACATTCACATATAATAAATGAATAAATGTAACAATATGTAAAGTATAATGAATATAAACACAACACAAGAGATATGGGTGGGACAAGATGCCTTAATATTCAATATACTCAAAAATAAAAGAATACCTTTAATGCGGGGTAACACCATACATACTCCTTAAGGAAGGAATAACTCCATGACCTCCCAATATGGGAATTTCACTTGAGGGGACACTTAAAATATCCTTCTACCAGGTAGAAGACTCAACTCATACTTGACATCCCTCATTATGATATTCATCTCCTTTTATATAGGCATACATTACTCTCAATGGATGGGTAACACCTAATCCCAATGTAGTTAAACTCATTACCTAGCATAACTAATTCATATGTGATATTGTATATATAACTAACTAAGGGGGATGTTTACCATATGTTGACATATCCATCAACCCTTATGCATTATAATATCATATCCCAAGGTAGATAGCATTCAATTCCTTCTATCATTTGTTTCATACTTTGAAAGAATGTGAAGCTAAGCTACTTGACATAAAAAAAAATAAAGTACATGGATATTTATTATATATTACTTCTAATCACAAAATTAAATGTAATAATAATTTTAAGAATGAATTCGATGATGAAAAATATAATGTGAAATCCACTATCAACGTTGTATCTCAACCTATAAATCTACAACTATAACTTTCTTTCCAAAATTCATGTTTCTATATACACCAAAACAAGTACTCAAATTCTTACTTGATTGTAATCTTGTATCTCTCCCCAACCACTTCAATTTAATGCAAGTTCCCCTCATGGTAATATATTTGATGTTAAATCCCATTGTGACTACCATTGATGCATTCACCACTCTACTAATGATTGTGTTGGCTCTTAAATTTGTTCCGCAATAAAAATGGGTGAAGAGAGTGGGATAAGTCATTGTAATTCCATTTTCCTTTACCAATTGGGGAAAATTCAAGGTAACAAAATGATAGGGTGGTTATTATCCTACTCAATGGCTCTGTGAATCACATGGGATAGACTATACAATAACCTAATATGTGTAAAATAGTATAGAGTTTAAAAGTATAATGCAGAAGACCCAAATAAACAACATAATCACTATGATTTACCACCCAAATTGTTGTCATGAGCGGGAAGAATCATAAATTTTCTTAAGAATGGGCAAAATTTTCAAGATAAAATATTATTATGGCAAAGATGTTCATGATTTATATGCTAATTCCTCTCAAGACAAGTATAATAGATAAATGAAATCATATAAACCTAAATCCTAAGTTAGAACAACTAAAATCTCAAAGGATTTACAAATATAAATCGATATTTAAGCAAGGTACAAATTTTAATGAAAATATTGCTAAAGGAGTGGTGATATTAACCATTATTAGTGCTTACAATTTACACAATTATTACATGCTTTATCATAATTTATACATATAATAATATGATCTTACACAAACACCTCATTATGCACCAAAACAATATATCAAAGAATGAAAATACGCGATATTGAAACATTTTACAAAAATACGAGAGAAGTGAGATCAAGTAAGGATTTCATAAATCAACAACTACAAATGTCTACACAACACAAATAACTACCTAATCACAAAATAGTGATATGCACAATTAATATCTTCTAAAAAAATTGTAACACTTGTTCAACATACCCTAATAATTTCTCTTTGAGTTAGAAAAGGATATTACTAACAATTCCTCAAAAACTAGGTAACTGAATGTTAATTAGGAAAACAAAGTTTGTTCATGATCCAAAAAAACCAAATGAAGGATTTTCCTATAATTTATATTAACTCCCCTTACAAAAGTGGAAACCAATTGTACTTAGAATATTATTTAAGGAGAAATCATAGGACAAGAAAAATCTAGTTATCAACACCATGAGGAGGCAAACCATCCAAAAATGAATAAAGAGAAAGCGTCGTTCCTTGATAACTCTTTCCAAATTAGATAAAGGAAAGTATTGCTTGAAACAAGCAAATTCCAACACAAATTTTATCTTTGATAAAGTTAAAAATGGAGGTCCATGAAAAGAGCACACGCACACCCTTAAAATCAAGAAGATGGATAGAAATGAGGCTACCATGTGTCCTACATATTAGAATTTCCAAATCATTAGTCAATTTAATTTAATTATAAGACCAAAAGAAACCCAAATACTCTATCATAAACTTTTCACAAATTTCTTAACCATTCTTACCTAAATTAGAATCATGGCATAGTAATATGAACAAGATCTCTAAGATACTAATATTTCTTTAAATGGAACTTCTAATCAAACGTTGTGTGTAAAAATAGAGTTCTATTTATTTTCCCTCCATTGAAACTTGTTTCATGCTTTGTTAAAATTTATCTCCCAACTATAATCTTCTTGAAATAAATCAATTGGACCACTTGGCATCATCTCATTTGGTCATGGGCATCCAACTCAACTAAATCCACAATTTTGTACATACGAGTTAGAGGGAGAATAGACTTTATGAAAACATTATCTCTATAACATTAGATCTTACATTTTTTCACCTCTACTTTCACCTATTTAAGCCATCAAATATTAATCATGGAAAACATTATAGCTATAACAAATCACCATGAATATCCCTCAAGAATTAAGTATTGTCACTAATACATATATTTGCTACATATGGTCCACTCCAAAGTGGATCAAACTTCCCATGTTTTCATATCTTCATGTATGTTATCCCGAGCATCACCAAATCATTCAGCTCAAATTCTCTAGCGAAACTTTCTAAGCGGTTTAGTCATGTTGGATAGATGGTAATGATCATTTTAAAGATGTTTTTAACCTTTGGTGAAATCATTTTATGCATTTTAGTGTTTTGAGAAAGTTTGGGGCTACTTAAGCAAAGTGATGGTTCTTGGGTAAAAGTGGTTGTTCAAGTTGAATTTGTGACTTCTAATACATTTGAGGGTGTTGTATAGTGAATGTATGCAAGGATTTGTATCAATGACGATAACCTTATAGGCTAAATAATATTTCCTTTCAACTTTCTAAAATTATCTTCCATCTTTATTTCTAGAGTTGGATTAATTTATCTTTACTTATTTCTAAAAGGTTTTACATCATGATGCAAAGGTATTTCATACTAAAACAAATATTTTGTATAATATTTTATTTCATCATATGACCATGCCATTTAATATTTATACTTCCTTAACATCTTGATTATGGATTTCCTTTAATCCTCCTTCATGCATTTTCCAATAATAATAGGCTTGAGTGATACAAAAATACCCACATTAACTTCTTTAGTGTTATGTATTGTTGGGATGTCTCACTACTTTACTCTATCTATAACGTCAAAATATTTTTCTATATTTACCAATACTATTGGTATTTTTATCTTCAACTTAATTAATTTTTTTCCCAAGATAACTTAATTCCCATCTTGATTTGCGATAAAAGGTTCCAAGTCGATGAGCTAGTCCTCAAAATCAGTTGCACTATTGATAAACCAGATAATAGAATTATGATCTTAAAATACTTTCCAATGATTGAGATTTTCATGGGTAGATGGTCTCACCAAGAACTTACCATCATACATAAAAAGAGGGGAAACAACTTTATTTAGATAGAGAGTAGCATAAATAGCCATTGTCATGCCCCAAAATTTAATCCCAAAATCTACTATAGTTTACCCATTAAAATCCTATTATAAAGGTGATAAAAATTTGTTTGTTCTATATCTTTGCCAATCATGTTTTACTAATATAAAAAATAACAATATGTCATTAGAATTACTACATGTACGTCATTAATACATTTTATAACAATGTTGCATTAATAAACAATAGTGTTAATAAGTCAACTAAATATAGCCTTCATAATTAAATTCTTGCACTAAGGTGATCCCTAGGTCTAAGGAAGTAAGTTTCGCTTTCCAAAGTACTATAATTCTATAGAATTTACTTATTTTAAATTACCCCTTTTGTAAGGGTTTATTTAACTAAATGGGGAGAATAAATAATCCCAAGTTCCCAATTAATTAAGTGGGTTTGCCATTTTATCCCTAAGGTTTAATTAAATGGGTCCCCAAGACCCATGCACATTTAATTTAATCAACTTGATTTTTATATCACATAAGGGATTAAATTTCCAAGTGGGAATTAGGAAGGCCCGCCATAGTACCCACTTGCAAGTGTGCACTCTAGGTTTAAGGAAATCCTTTGGATTGAAAGGCTATCCACCCTAGATTTTAGGGTTGGGTTAGGAAACCCTAAGTTTCCTTATGGGAGGTATATCTTCCTTATTTCAAATTTATTATCTCATTTTATTATTCCATATTCTTATTGAATCTCTGGGTTGTTTTTCTTGTAAGTTTATATGAAGAGCTCACAAGTATGGTGGATGAATATTTTTGGCCCATTCTCTTCTATTGTTTACAAATCTAGTTTTTGTATGGAATTTTACAACTCAATGTTATTCGGGTATCCATTTTGTTTGGGTAAAAATTTCTTATTATTTTGGATCCAAATCCATGTGTGTGTGTGTGTGTGTGTGTGTGTGTGTGTGTGTGTGTGTGTGTGTGTGTGTGTGTGTGTGTGTATATTTATTTATTTATTTACATATAATAATGAAACATTGTGTGAGATTCAATAGCGGGTCGTCGGGTGTGTCGAGTAATACACAATAAAGGAGAGGGCGGGGCTTGGGTAAGGGTCACAATCATGGTAGTGGCCCCTCCCCAACCCTTGTCCCTTGTATAGGGGAAGGGCTTGGGCGAGGGTCACGACTATGGTCATGGACGCTCCCAAACCCTGTCTCTAATCTGCTACAAAACCTTTCTTAATAAAAATTCAACCCTAAAGTTTAAAATAGATTTCTTAAATTTGTAACATTGTTTATATATATGGTTGTTAATAGATCCATTAATTGGGTCCTCAAATAGATTAAAAAAGTATTTATTTTTCTTGGTTATAATGTGATAGCGAGCTTAGCCAAATCATAATAAGTCATAAAATGTAATCAAAGTTTTATACACACACACGCATTTCTACGAATAGAATAATAATCAAATTATTGAAAGGATTAATTCAATATTGTATTTACCTTATCGAAATTTGTTAATCAAGTATGTGGCAAATGTAATGAGATATAAAAGAAAATACAAATGCTCATATAGCCATGTATCCTTTATTTTTATATACCCATATATAAATATATAGCTATATATAGACACACACACACACACACACACACACACACACACATATATATAATATTGGCATATTTATGTGTGTGTAACTAGAAAACCAATACACTATACGAGAAGAATGATAACATTTCCAAGATCGTTATTTTTTTAAAACTATCATACTTTTAATGTAACTTTACTTTTTCCAAAGGAATTTATATTACAATATGGAAAGATATATTATCTCCCAAGAAAATTCAAATTTTCATTAAGTTGGAAATGCATAATTAAAACAAATATTTCCTTTTCCACACATTTAAACCCAGCAAGATCAATAATCTTTTAAATCTCCCAAATATGATTTTTCCATTTTTAAACTATCACAAGCCTCTAAATTACTTAATAAATTTCAAGGGAAAACTCAATGATGGTAGTACAATTAAATTTTCTTAAACAAAAACATTCAACTTTCCCTTAAGATTGCTTCCCAAAATAAGATTTCCCAACCCTTACAACAAGTCTCCAAGAGAGAAATAGAATTTAGATTTACTTCTAAACAAGTATAATACAAAAACACTAATAAAATACAAGCTTACAAGCCTCCCACTATGTGGGAACAACATGCCCAAAATCTGAACTTTTAAACAACTCTCCTCCAACAAGAACTCCAAGAATGCCTCCAAACTTAGCTCAAACTACATTTTTTTCCAATTGCTTCAAACACCACAAAGAAGAAGGCTTAAAAACTCCTAAGCATAGGCATCATTACATTCCTTTCTCCCTATAAAAGGCATGATATCCTACCCAAATCCCATGGGAAATATGGATAGCATGCCACTAAGATGCCAAGCAAAACAACATTTTTACAACTTATCCCAAAAAGGATAAACAAGAGGAGAACTAATTTTCACCAAAACAAAAGATGACTTAAACACCAAAGTAACCAAAAACAAGGAAATGGGGAGAGGGGAAGAATGGATCCCAAAACCAAAAGTGAACATATATGCCAAAATCATCCTCCAAATATGATAACTCCATATCACACACCAATCTCCTTATAACTCCATATTCTCCTCCTTTCAAGGGATTTTCAAACCTTACATACTTCCTTGGAAAGGATGGGAGGGTTTTCAAGCCAGAAATGGAATGCCTCCCACTTCCCCCAAGGAGTAAAATAATAAGATCCTCTGTGGCTTCCCCAAGATTCCATGAGGATGAAGAAATGATCGCTTCCTCTTCCCAAATCCACTCCCCATTAGGGGTGGAGGGACACAACCAAAAGAGAACTACAAGAATAAGGGAAGAAGAAAAATCCACTCCCATACTCAAAACAACAATTCTAAGCCATCATCAAATTCAACAAGGGTTATGTTGGTGCTTGATCTAGGACCCTGAATCAAGCTTGTTTAATTCCCCTGGATTGGACATTCCTTAATTTTTTTGTTTCCTACCATCTAGTTCACATCAAATTCGAGAATGAGTAAAAGGAATTATAACTAGTAATAATTTCATTTCTTTTCAAGCTAAACTCTTATGTCTTATGGTGCCCAAGTTAGAAGGAAGGGTGTGTCCTTGGCATGAAGAATGGAAACATATCCCCATGGCCCCGCTAAATGAAACATTCAATGGAATTTTGGGAGTAGGACCCGTGGGTCCTTGAGATAGATCCACACCTTGCAAAAAGATTAATAAGATGTGTTCAAAACACCGCTTATCGGAAGCGAATGATACCTATGGATAAATTGTGCATGCATGGTTCTCAATCAAATGTACAACTCATAATTTATATTGCACAAATGATGTTATGTTCCCAGGACCCAAAGGAAGAGAGTTCCCTGGGTATGAAATTGCAAGAAAGACCCCATAACATGATGGAAGGAATATTCAAGGAAAATCAAAAAAATGGGAATTATCTTCCATACACCATTATATCATGCAAAGATGTTAGAATTTTCCCATATCATCGTTCCCAGTATATGGTGTTAGGAACATAAGGCACACTAGCGGATGTTAAGGCGGGGATTGAAAACTATAGAGGTAGTTACCATTGTACTTAAGCATGATGCCTCTCGTTCTTGAATCCCGCATGTAAAGAGACACATGGGAAAGAAACAAATAAAGGCCTCAATGGCTCGAAATATAAATAAGGAAATAATAGAGAAGGGGCCAAGTGAATTTTGTGATATTAATGCAATCAAAAGGGCATATATAATTCAAAAGAAGGATATGGAAACTTCATTTTGAGTTCAAATTATCTCTCTAAAGCCCTGGTTGATTTTCAAAAGAAAAAATATTATGCGAAGAACTACTGATGATTTGTTCCTTTGTCCCTGAGTTAAGGAGTGAAGCATCAAGAACAAGTATAAAATTCCCATTGGTTATTTGAATTGCTTGTAAACTTTTACGAGATGGTGATTAATTGTTAAAAAGAGTGCAGTAGGTAAGAATTTATAGTTTTATTTTTCCCTCTGGATATTGAAAATACCAAAAAAGCAAAAAGAAGACCACCCCAAGTCTTACACCAATGATTTCCTCTATAACATCTTTCTTCACTTCAATCATGGACACCTTTGACCTATGTGGGGCAGACTTAATAGAGTTTAATTCAAGATTAAAATCCCTAGATAGAAGCAACATGATGAGGTTAATTGATGAAAGTGGCTAGCATTAGCCACTTCTTTTCCCCCTTCATAGTGTTATATCTAGAATTAGTGTGGACATGTGCCAGAAACTACAACCCTATGACCCAAGAAGTAAGGGATGGGAGTGGTGCTTTAGTTTTATCTTTAATGACTACATCCCTCGACAAAATCTTAGGTCTCTCGGACTGACCCAATTTGCCAACATAAGCATTGAGGGAGGGGAAGAATATTGGGTCCAAAACTCGGTGAATTCTTGAAGATAGTGAATGAAAAATGGTTGTTAAAACCTAAAACATCTCTTACTCAATTCCCAAAGAAGATAGCCCAAATGGAATTCAAATAATAATTTGGGGATTGTATAACATTATTGAATTGGTGATTGGAAATGAATCGATCTATACTATCGGGAATGGATGTACATGTTCATTTTACTCATATTGTCACTATGAGCTCCCATCTATTGGGGGTACTTGATCAATGACTCCATCCATGAACAGATAATGCAATTAGGTGTCATATCAAGAGGAGAGTATGGTGTCATCCATGTGTTCTATATGGCTTCTTTCATAGTATATAATATTGCATCCCACGAGAATTTTCAGGGTTAAATCTTGAAATGGATCCCACCAATCATAGAGTATATGATATGTACCCACAATTGAATCTGGTAAGTTATGGAGCTCAATTTAGGAAGGTAATTGATATTTTCTTTCCTATATTAATATGTTCATTTTCCCTTATATGGCAATATGAGAGATTAACCCTAGAAAACCCAATGAATAATAGTAGGATGGGGATGTTATTTCATCTAATTTCCTACTTTCTCATATATCAGAGTAAGTGTCTTCACTGGAGCCCCATTCCTACTACCAAGGCACATGGATGATAAATGGGCATTACTGGAGATGGTCAGGAAATTGGTTTATGTTCACAAGATTTTGGATGTTAAACACAAACCTATTGTCAAGTTTCTAATCAAGGTAGGTAGATACACATGCCCAAATTTGGTCAAGGCCAAACAGGTTGAGATAGAGATGAAAGGTTATACAATGGAATATTTTTTTCCAAGGAGTAATTATGATGTCAAGTGGGTGTTACACCAAGCAAGGACATCCTCTGTAGACCATGAGTATCATTATGAAGACTATTGGATGGATAGCTGGGGAGAGGAAGATGTTAGGTTGAGGGATCACTCCCAAATGACTTTGACACAAATCATTGATTATAAGGTGGTAATTGTCCCAAAGGGGATCATTGACAATGAAGACAAAACCAACCCGGTATTCAGAGAGGATATTGCATGAACATCGTTTCCCCCGTAAACTGGGTAATTCAAGAAATAAAGTCTCTAAATCATAGAAGCTGCAAATGTTATAAAGAGGAACCTCATTTGGTAGTTTGATAAAAAGGTGGATCTCATCCAAAAAAACACCCTTGTCTTAGAAGAATATAGGATCAGTTGTATACTTGATGTTGTAATACCACCTTTCAGAAAGGACGCAAGGATGGTTCAAAGGACTCCATGAATCTCTTTTAAAAGCCACTCACTCCCTAAAAAAAGATGATTTGAGTGCTTATGTGATTAAAACTGGAACATTTGTCTCACAATTTGGCACAAAGGGTTGAAGACCTCATGAGGAGAACAACCCATCTTAGTATCACCCACATCCAATCTATACCAGCTGCTTCATCAATACCCTAGGTGTATTTTTCTAAAGGATGGGGTAAGAGATAGAGTACTAGTCAAACACCTAATAGAGATGATAAAATAAATAAGGCCAAGGAACAATCTTCCTCTTTGGAAAAATCCAAGGATTTATAGTTCAAAGCCGACACTCTCGGATGATATCCCTCTAATAAGAAGGAAGAGACCAAGAAATAGGGCTTCAATAATACAAGAGGAGCACACCTTTGGTTGAGAAAAGAAGGATATAGCAAAAAGGGAGGTAACACAAGAAATTCAGATGCCCCCTTTTCCATTAATCCCACCTCACCTAGAGGACTTGATAAAATCGGGGATAAGTGTAACTTTGTCCCATGCTACCAAAACCATTATTCAAGAAATATGTTCTACAAATTGGTAGTGTGAGGGTCCCTACAAGTGAGGAAGGTCAAAAGAAGGGTCCCATGGAAAGCATCAATCATCAAGAAGTCAAGTATAGAAATAATGAAGGACTCTACTCCAAAAGCAACACATGAGCATCACAATGAAGAAATGGTAGAGGAGATTACATAGCATCCGTAAGTGAACAAGAGATAGGGGATTTATAGCTAAGTGTTGAAAAACCTCATGCCACATAGGAAAACCCCATTATTGAAACTGGAATTTTGAAGAAGTAGAAGCAACCAAGCTAGCAAAAGGAAAAGATGTGTGTACAAATGTACCTAAAGTAGTTGCAAAACTAATCTCCCCTAGCAAAAATTAATGGGGGTCATCTCCTCCCACTAAAATGAATGATCAGGTCTTTAAACCTATTGTAAGTGATGGATTCATAGTGACTGTGCTCCTGAATCGGATATTATACAAGTCCAAGAGACACAAGCCCAACCTAGTGGTGTAATGTTACAACCTATAGTTGAGGAATGAACAAAGGACTTGAAAATGGTTCAAGCAGAAACAACATCTATTGAAACACAAATAGTTTATCATGTCCCTCAACCAATGGTTGTGGCACCAAAAAGGTCATCCATACTTGGTGAGGAACTACCTCTTGGGGATGGTTGGATGAAGCCCTCCCTATTAAGAAGAAGATACGGTATAAATAAATATAGATGAGTTCATGAGTGTTACAATTGCATGTTCATCTAAACCACCCAAGAAGGCCAGAACCCTATCCAGAATGTTGATTAGTAATTAGGGAAAAAGATAATTGGAGGTAGCTACTCCACATAATGAAGTATTAAAAGGAGAAGCAACCTTATTAGATTACTAGTTCACTCGGATCCATTTAGGAAAGAATCCACATAAGGGTTGAAATATGACCTCCAAGTAGTATTTCAGGATGTGGCGCAAAAAATTGATAAAGACAAAGAGACCAAAGAAAAACTCAAAGAAAAGATAGAAGCATTGTCTAACATTGTGAGAAAGTGTGTTTAGCTACCTACAAACACACAATCAATCACCCCTCGGGTAACAATAAGTGCTCACGAAAATTTGAAGATATTCATGCTAGAGATGTTCTTGCCATGGAGTGGGAGAAAATGGTTATCGAAAAGGGAAACCAGGCCTTGACAAAAACCATAACATGCTACACAAGTATCAATGAACTTATTGAAGAGGGTAAGGAGTAGGTTGGGATATTTTATGAAGACTTAGAATAGTGGAAAGGAGTGTTGCCCAAACTTAAGGGCATAAATACCATCAATGAGGAAGTACTGGAAAAGGAAGGGGTCGTTTCTTTGTATGAAAATGGAGAGCACTTATTGAGTGAAGAATGGATCAAGATACGAATAAGAGTATTAGAGAATAAAATAAATAAAAATTCAAGAGGAAAGGAATACATTGCATGATTATATTGATGATAACATAACATTCTACAAAAGTATCAATGAACTTATTGAAGAGGGTAAGGAGCGGGGTGGGAGATTTTATGAAGAATTAGAATGATGGAAAGGAGTATTGACCAAAACCATAACATGCTACAAAAGTATCAATGAACTTGTTGAAGAGGGTAATGAGCAGCGGTGGGAGATTTAATGAAGAATTAGAATGATGGAAAGGAGTGTTGCCCAAACTTGAGGGCATAAATACCATCGGTGAGGAAGCATTGTTAAAGGAAGGGGTCATTTCTCTGGATGAAAATGGAGAGAACTTATTGAGTGAAGAAGGGATCAAGCTACGAATAAGAGTATTGGATAATAAAATAAATAAAAATTCAAGAGGAAAGGAATAAATTGTTGGATTATATTGATGATATCGAAAGATGTATAGATAAAATGCTTCCCCTCCAAGGAATATTCATCTCGATCGGAAGACACAAAATCAAAAACTCAAGGGGAATATAACAATAAGGACTGAAACTAAGAAGATGTTTGATTATTCCTTCATCCAAAGGATCATAAACATACAAAAATATATTGAAGAGGCTGACAAAGAGCATAAAGAAAAAGGACAAGGTATCATAGAATGCACAAATGTTTTTCTAGGAAAGAAGCAATCTATCACTTCCATGCAGGCCCTAATGAAGAATACATCCTAGACATTTTCAAGAAATATGATGCCTACAAGGAAAGGACAAAAGAGATAAAAGAAGCTGAAATTATTGAGCTTGATCAAGCCTAGGCTTGTTTCTTATCCTTCTCTTCTTTATCAAAGTTTCTAATATCTTATACTTTTCACATGTTTGTCTTTTCAAAAAAACAAAAGAGTGACAATATCAATTCAAAGGATTAAATAGTGGATTGGTTAGATTAAAACCATGCATGAAATACATTGCAATATTATGTATCATCGTATATGTAAAAGAATAAAATGGGGATTCTATAGGGGCCCTTCCTTGGAAATTATATTCACAATTTTATATACATATTACAAAAAAGTGTTGTAAATAGGCATTTGATTAGTCAATAACTATGAACTCCTCATTAAAAATATGAATTCGAGCTAGTAACTCCTTATTAAAGTCAAAATCCTTGTGATCTTGAGCTTTATATACATATTGTACATTTGTTGCTAAATCACGAGACATACCCATCTCCTTAAGTTCCTCAATAATTGCTGCGGGTTCCCCAAAATCCTAATTAATTCCAAATTCTTTGTATAAGAGGAAACCCATTCTAAAATATTGAGCCCTCGACATGGGCATCCTAGTGCCATGACGAGCGTCGACCCAAAGCAGAAGTGGATGGATTGGATGAATCACTTGTGTTTTTTAGAAGCACGGTTGGATGCATCAACATGAACTACTGGGACCCTTCTATATTTCTTCAATGGAGGTAGGGGTAAAACAAAATTCAATTCAAAGGAAGACTTCGCAGAAGCTTTTTCTAGAGCAATTAGCCTCTGCTCTAACTCGGCTAATTTCTTGAAAGTTGATGGTATATCCTCCGAGGAATCGAAATCAAATGACACGGGAATGACAACTAGAATTTCCTTCTCTGTCACAAATCCTTGGTGAAGAATGTGGGTGAGATACGAACAATATCAAAATTGAAAGTAGGCCAACAACAAAGCGAGAACCTCTTCAATTTTCAGAGCTTCATGACCTTCCGGTCTAAAAAAGGTGATGAAACAAAATCTGAAATACCGAGAAGAAAGGGGTCATTTTGGCAAAGCTTTATCATAATAACTACTTGAATTACATGAGAAGTTAATGGTCCTTCATATTCTTGTTGGTCCTCAATTGAGAACAACATTATGATAAACACTTCAAGAGGACGAGAAAGATAAAAATTGAATGCGAGTTTCGGCGATAAAGTATTCAAGTTCCCTCCCAGTCGCATCCGCCATTTATTGAATATAAGGATATCACAACTTCTTTCACAAAGAAATCCACGTATGAACCCACGAAAAGAAAGTACAAAATCATCATTGATAAGGAAGAATTTATAAGAGAAATAGGCTAGGGAAGTTTGTGCTAGATATCATGGTTGGATTAATTACAAAATCAAATTGGATGTTCAAGCATGAGTTGAATAAAAATGATATCGGACGAAAAGACATTCCTTTAATTTGATTTAAGTTATTAGACAAAGAGGACATTAAGTTTAAATAATTTCCCATAAATATTCCTTTCTCAAATGTATTCTTTCCAAAAGTGGTAAAATCAAATTAATTAAGGGAGTGACGTCAAAGGGAAAACAATTATGACTAAGCACATAAGTGATTGAGACAAGGTGAAAGATACGAGAACATGTCTACTGAGTATAAGCTAAATTGTTTTACTCACGTCCACATCAGCAACAAGAAAGAAAAAAATTAATTCCAAAATTTTGATAACATAAATAGGATATGTTGAGTTAGATAAAGATGTTTTCTGCTTAGATGAAAAGATCAAGTTCCTTTGTTGCGAAGACAAAAATATTCACTAGCTAGTTTGGGGGAGGGAAATTAAAATGTAAAATCGATCAAGTTTTGTATAAATACGAGGTTTTTTCCTCATATCGGGAGGGAGAGTTAGTTTTTCTATATGAATTTTTTTTGAAAGAGAACTACTACAATTTTACAAATTTCCATTCTCTTATATGGAATACATGTGAACTTTGAGTTTTTAAAGTTGTGTCAAGGTGGTTACACTGTACAACCATTAACAAACATTGAGGGCATTTGATTCATATCCCCTTGTCAAGGAATTAAAATTTTGAATTACATATTCTTGGTTATGATTTTTAGATTTATGTTCGGATCTTCTATGTTAGAATATGATTAACGAGTTATAATTTCCTTTGCAATTTTGTATTCATTGTTTTTATATGAAACACACTAGATCAGTCCTCGGTTTTTGCATTTTGGTTGCTAAATCAATATTGTTTTGTAAGTACTTACGTTATAATGTTTGATGTAGTTCCCTCTATCCATAGGTTAGGTCTAAATGTTCATTTTAAGGTAAGAGAGACCCCATACTTTCCAAACAAGCCTCCAAAATTCCACTTTTTACTCAAATCGAGATTTGAGAAAAGTGGAGTATCCAAGATGCTTGGTGGTCCCCACAAAAACAAGGTTAGGTGATCCCAAGACACCAATAAACATACTTAACACTAATAAATCACCCAATTACCAAAAGCATCATCAAATGACAATTAAGCAATAAACCACTCTAAACAAGATGGTTAACACCAAGATTAATTTAACAAGGAGAGAAAAGGTGAAAGAGTAATAAATGGTACCAACACATAAAATCAAGTGAACATACCAAACTCAACATACTCAAATAATGACAAGGTATAATCAACAAGGTGAGAATGGGTTTGGGCTAGGTGGGCTTGTGCATCTTGGTAGTGCTACCATTGAGTCTCATGTTCTCCTCATGGTGTAACTTGTAGTATTACACACTCAAGACAAAACCTCATACCTACTCGATCTAAAATCTAATGAAATAAAAGTATGAATAATCGTGATAATCAAACAACTCTATGTTAGTTGAATAAAATTATGCCACATCTATCCATCAATATAGAAATTATGATAACTAATAAATGATATATCCAACATAACAATCATATCCATGTGAGAGGGTTTGAGCGGGAATATGCATTTGAAATCTACATTTGAGAGGTAGAAAGGGACGATGATGGATAAGAAGGACATGCTCCTAAAACAGAGCATACTAGAGAAGGCATGCGTTGAGGGGGAATCACGTGGGTAGGTGTGGTTTATAACAAAAAGTGGATGTGGGAACCCACTCATACAAGCGGAAATAAAGCACCATACCTCTAAAAATGGTCATCACTTTACCATTCCGGACACAATATTAAATAAAGCAATCCAAAGAAAAACTTGGCTTTGATAGGTAAGTTTCTTGGCCCAAGACCTAATATTGATGTTATTAGAAGATGGGAAAGCAGAAAATGGAACCCAAAAGGAAACATGGAAATATATATTATGACAAAGGACTTTTTTCTTATTCAGTTTAATAACTTAGAGGACTGTACCCATGCCCTTGTTGGAGGTCCTTGGTTTCTAGGAAATATGGGTTTATTTTTAAAGCGTTGGACTCCTGCTTTTGATCCAGACAAGGAGAACATAAATGTTATGCCTCTGTGGATTAGAATTCTAGGACTACCATTAGAATTCTGGGATGAGGATGTCATAATTGGAATAACTAAATCCTTTAGATATTTAGTTGTTTTTTATAGAGCCACCAAAGCTAGAACCAAACTAATATATGTCAAGTTTTGTAAAAATGTGGATATGGAAAGAGACTTACCTAAATATATTCTCCTGCATTCCAAGCTAGGTACTTGGAAGCAGAAATTGGAGTATGAAAAAGTATGGTGAGATATAAAAAAATGTAATAAATTGGGACATACTACAAGATCCTACGCAAAAATTAATGGACAAGGAGGCACAAGGAGAAAAATAATAGAATGGAATGGAATGACAAGCCTATACATATCAAGATAAAGAACAAGCATTCGAAGAGGCAAAAGGAAAGACAACAATCAAGAAATCCGGTATATGGAAAGAAAAATAGAATACAAAACCAGAAGATCAAAACATTATTGAAGAAATATAAATAGTTTCACAAACCTATTTGGAAGAATTATTAATGTTTAATCTAGAACCCAGGTGAAAGTGAATGAGGATGAGGAAGCCTGAGTGTAAATCTCCAATATCCCTAAACATGAAAAAGAAGCATTGACAAAGTAGATAGGCAACATAAAAGAAAATAATACAAAAATGGTTAAATGGGTAGAAAATTTGCAAGAAATAGATCAAAATGGGATGGAAAAAACCAACCAACTTTGAAGGAACAAATCAAAATAATATTGACCCTAGTAAAATGGAAATGCAAAGAAAACCAAGAAGCATCCTCTTCAACAACTCCAAAGAGCAATGTGAGAACAACATATGTGGGGGGAAACAACACTAGAGGAAGACTTAAAGCCATTAACGAAAAAAATATTTACTGAGAAAGAGAGATATCAATGGGTAAAAAACTACCTCAAATAACAAAGGTAGCACAAAATTCTCTAAACTTAAATGAAGATCATTTCTTGGAATATTAGAGGGTTAAATAGTGCTAATAAGCAAAGAATCTTGAAAGACCTAATTTTGACTCATAATCCCACTATTTTAGTACTTCAAGAAACTAAAATGGATTCAAAGAGCTTTAAGGAAATTAGTAAAAAGGTTTGGAGAAATGCAGGGATCAGTTGTGTTAGTTCAAATGGTGCTTTTGGAGGCATAGTTGTTCTGTGGGATGAAAACTTGGCTAAAGGTAATACTATTCTTGAGACACCTAATCACTTGGCTGTGCTCTTTACCTCTATTCACAATAATAAAACTTGGATCTAGTCTAATATATATGCACCCACAAGTATAGAGGGTAGAAGAAATATTTAGTCTAACTTAATTAACTTTAGGAAAAACTATATTGATCTAGATTGGCTTGTTATTGGGGACTTTAACACTTACATCTCTCCGATGAAAAAGAAGGGAGGAAAGCAAGATTTCAGTACAAGCATGGAAATTTTTGCTGATTTCATAGCTCACAACAATCTTTTTGATATTGAATTAAGAGGCTTGATTATACTTGGACCAACAGGAGAATAAAAAAAAACTTATAATGGTCAAACTTGATAGAGATATGGTCTCTTCTTGACATTTGGTTTCTTTCACAATATTTTTGTCTTTCAGCTCTTCCTTGAATTGGTTCAAACCATAATCCTCTTATTCTCAGTATGGAAAACAAAGTTAAACATTCCCCTACTCTTATATTTTAAAAATGTGAACTAAACATCTATAGTTTCACAATAAAATTCAAGACTAGTGAAGATGGATAAGACTGCTTCGGTTATGTATATTTTGGTTCAAAAACTTAAGAATGTTAAACTCAATGTGAAAAAATGGAATAAACTTGTCTTTAGTAATATCTTTGAAAAGAAAAAAAGATCAGAAATGAGATTTCCTTGTTGGAAATGAAGGTGCAAAATGATGGTAAGGATGTCAATGACTATTAGCGTGAGAAGGATTTGCTTAGTGAGTTGCATACCATCAACACATATGAAGAAATACACTAGAGACAAAAATATTGGGCATTACGCTTACAAAAGGGAGATAGAAATGAACAATCTTAAGCACATAAGTCATGGTAAAATAACCTCTATCATCTCGAGAAAATGGCCAAGAAAGCTCATCTATAAGCATTACAAAAAGAAAAAATTGTTGATTTATACAAGAATCTCCTTTCAAAAGAGGGAGAGGAGAAACAAAACTATATCAATATGTTGTTCTAAAGTATCCCCCATTATCCCGAGAATCAAGATGATATGGACTTCATCTTGGCACCCATGGGCATGGAAGAACTACGTTAAAAAATTATTTTGAAGGTGACAAATCCCCACGACCGAGATGGTTTCCCACCAATTTTTACAAATTTTTTGGGAAACTTGTAAGAAGGATCTCCTCACATCCATCAATGAATTATTCTCAAGTGGAAGCCTCATGATGGAAATAAACAATACATTTATTGTTCTCATCTCCAAAAAAGTAGGTGCTAAATATTTCAAAGATTTTAGACCTATTAGTCTTTCTAATACAATTTACAAAAAATTTACCAAGACTTTAGTGTTAAGAATGTATCCATTATTAAAGAATATGATATCCTAGCAGCAAGGTGGATTTGTTAAAGGAAGTAAAATCCTAATGGTGGTTCATGAGAATATTCACTCAATAGATAAGAGAAAAAAAATGGAATGATAATAAAACTTCATATGAATAAGGAATTTGATAGAGTTTCCTAGGATTTTTGGATAAAGTTCTTGAAAAATTGGTTTTAGTATTAAATTTAGAAATTTGATCAAGGAATGTATTTCCACCCCAATGCTCTATATTTTCAGTAATGGTACTTGTACATGTTTCTTTAACAACAATAGAGGGATTAGAAAAGGGGATCCTATCTCCCCCATCCTCTTCATCATCATGGCTGAAATCCTTAGCAGAGCTATCTACAAAGCCAATCAATCAGGTATTATCCATGGTTTTAGCCTTCTTCTAAGAAATTCACGATTTCTCATCACTAGTTTGTTGATGACACCATTTTTCTTGTCATTATGTCTATCCTAGAAGCTAAGCACTTCAAATTCATGTTGTCTTCTTGCTATGAAGATGCTTCATGAAACTCATAAATTATGCCAAGAGTTTTGTATTTTCATCAACACCCATTAGATTTGTCAACAAAGATTGTAAAAATTTTAGGCTTAAGTTTCAAATATCTCCCCTCCACTTATCCAGGAATGTCTCTCTTGATGAAACTACACCTATGGAGGTTTGGAACTCCCTCATTGATAGATTTCAATTAAAACTTGTTGGTTGGAAAGGAGTTTTGCTTTCAAACACCACCAAATGCATCCTGATAAAGAGTAATTTACAAAACCTACCCATTTATCTTTTATCTTTATGCATAATCCCACAATCTATTGTGGATAAGATTGACAAGATTTAGAAACACTTCTTTTAAGCATGCATGAAAATATAAAACAAAGTTCCACTTTGGACACTTGGTAAAAAGGCTACTGAGACTAAAAAATCAAGGTGGATTGGGCATCAAAAATCTTAAAAACAAGAATAATGTTCTCCTTGCTAAAATTGAATAGAGAATCTGAAAGAAAAGATTCCTTGGTACAACATTCTTAAAAGCAAATATTTGAATAAAGACTATATCAATGATTTTACAAATTCTGTTGAGCTCCCTAAAGGATCCTAGTTTTGGAACTCTTTGATTAATAGTCATGATTTGATTACTAAAGGAATCATATGGGAGTTAGGAAATGTCAATCAAATATACTTTTTTTGCTAGGAAATAAGGGATAAAATATGCACAACAATCCCATTCATAATCGCATGATAGTAGAAACTAATATGTAGAATAATATCACATATATGAAATAAAAGTGTAGAAAATAAAAAAACACAACACAAATATAGTATTTAATATGATTCACCTAATTTGGGCTACATCCACTACGAATCACTTGCTCAGATTTTATTACAAGCCACCTATTTATCTCAATACAATAATCAGATCTGTTTGGAGCCGTGCTCAACAAACTCTCTTGAATTTATACTTGAACTAGCACACCTACTATGATATGTCATCCCTAAATCAATAGGCAACTACTTAAGTAGTTTTACAATACAATGGGAACCAAAACCATGGGCCAAAACCAACCCATAAACCTATGGGTCAAAAATCCCACCCATATGAGAAGCGCACGTTCCCCGAGATATTGGGCAAGCTTTTTGAGGCCAATTTTTTTTCCAGGAGGTTGTGCCCCTAAACCCCTACTAGTGGGGGATGTTGCCCCTGCACCCTTGCTCGGGGCCTGACCCAGCCCCAAACCCACGACAAGAAAATTGTGGAGAGTGTACAATATTTTTTTGTACATCCTTCAACACTTCCACACATGAAAACAGGCTCCACAACATAAAAATATCCCACTTGGAGACTAGTTTTCCTTTGAGAAAGCTTCTCAACCCTTCACTGTTATCCATGAAGACCAACCAAATTTGAACATAGCTTCAGTTTCTCCCTTGTGACCACATTTTTCATCATGTCTCTGGATGGATTCAAACCTGGTATGAATCTTCTCCAGCTTCAACTTCTCTTCCTCCAAAGTTGTCCTAATGAAATGGTACCTTAACTATATATGCTTCGTCCTAGAGTGGAAAGTAGAGTTCTTAGCTAGGTGAATAACACTCTGACTATCACTATGAAACATCCCTTCCTCTTTCTTATGCCCCAACTCCTCAAGTAATTTTTGTAACCGGATAAAAAAAAAATTGCGTAAGTGGTGACACATAATCACCACCATGATTGATAAAGCCACAAGTTTACGTAGTCATGAAATCCGGCTCACTTTGTTTGTCGACCTACAGTGAAAATATAACATGTCGTGTTCCTCCTGTTGTCTACATATCTAGCCATGTTTGAATCTACATAACCACTTAAAGTGGTGTTAAATCCATTGTAGCACAAAATTGTTCCCATGGTCCCTCTCAAGTAATAAAGGATCCAATTTTGACTGTTAATGATCTTTACCTAGATCACTCATAAATATACTCATTATTCCCAATGCATAGGAAATATCAAGCCTAGTGCACACCATGGCATACATCAAAATTCTAACCACTTGATGAGTAAGCTACCTTGGACATCTAGTTTTCTCTCATGCTCTATATTGGGACGCATCTCCTTTGATAAATTGAAATGGCTCGCTAAAGGAGTCCCAACTAGTTTAGCATCCTACATATTAAACCTCTCCAAGACCTTCTTAATGTACTCTTCTTGAGATAAATTCATCTTCCATTCCTTCCTATCCCAAGATATCCTCATACTAAGGATTTATTTGTGACCCCTAAATCCTTCATAGCAGAAAGGAGTTACTTAGTTGTTGCTTGAGTACTTGTATTTCATGCATGTTTTTCCTACAACCAACATGTCATCCACATACAAGTAAAAGATAATATAACTGCCATCTTGAAATTTCTTTATAAACACACAATGGTGAGAATGACATCTAATATAACCTTTCTCCATCATCATGAAGTATCAAATTTCATATACCATTGGCGTGGGGCTTATTTCGAGTGCCATATAAGCTTTTCTTCAATTTGCACACCATCTCCTCTTTACATTTTACCTCATAGCCCTATAGCTCTTTGCATATATAGATCTTCCTCTAAATTGGCATGGAGAAATGTAGTATTTACATCTAGCTTCTCTAAGTGCAAGTCTTATCGCCACTATTCCAAGAAGCTGTTCTAATAGAAGTCATTTTCACGATAGGATAAAAAAATATCATCAAAATCTATACCTTTTTATGTGCAAACCCCTTGACCACCAACCGGACCTTGTATCTTTTCTTGTGTCCTTATTCCTCTTTAACTTTGTACACCCACTTGTTCTACAATGTTCTTTTTCCTTTAGGTAGCTTCCTCAAATCCCAAGTCTAGTTCTCCAAGAGAGACCGATGCTCCTCATTATGCCTCTCCACTATCGGTGAGTAATAAATAATAAAGAGAAGGAGAAAAATGTTCAAGTGTTCTTTTTTACCTATAAGACCTCCTCAATATAGGAGTTTAGGGTTCTATTGAGTAGGTTCCTAAACTGATTCATGTGTCACTTTCCCATCAGGAAGATCCTCTACCACTGCATATTCTTTCCTTGATCCTTCCTTTTTTTTTCCGCAACTATTTCTTATACATAACTTTCTCATTAAAGACCACATCCCCAGATCAAAATATTTTATTTTCCTTAATACTCCAACATTTATATCCAAAGTCATCGCCATTATAACCAATGAAAGTGTATTTTTCTAATTTAGCCTCTAGCTCGGTCCTATCATCCTTATTAATATGTATAAACACCTCACATCCAAAAACTCTAATAAATGAATAATCAACATTCTTACTGGACCAAGCCTCCTCGGGTATGCCTCCATCTAAGGCATTTAAGGGTCCTCTATTTATCTAGTACATAGTTGTGCTCACCACTTTTGTTAAAAAAGAGACAGTCCCACATGTAATCTCATGCTCCTAGATCATTCCATTATTGTCATGTTCATCATTTATGACACTCTATTCTATTGTAGAGTTCATGGAACCATCTTTTGCCTATGAATTCCATTCTTAGAACAATAATCATCAAACTTATTCTTTGTAATACTCCCTCCATTATCCGACATGAGACATTTTACCTTAAGACATGTTTCATTCTCTACCAAGGATTTCCATTTAAATAAAGTGCCAAATACATCAGATTTATTTCTAATACAATGTACCCAAACTTTCCTTTTTACATCATCAATAAAAGTAACATAATAATTTGAACCACCAAGAGATGATTCTTGAGTCAGCCCTCACACATTAGAATGTAACAACTTTAACTTACTCTCTTTCTTTGTAGGTCTAACCTTGAGAAACTTTACCTATTTATGTTTCCCATATACGTAGTTCTCACAGAAATCCAAACCTATTTCTGTAAATCGAGTAAAATTTTCTTTATGATCTACACACCCTTATGGCTCATACAGTGAGCTTGTAGTGCCACAATGTTGTATTTACGTTTGAAGCCATGAGATTAAAAGCATTAGTGCTATTAGTGGTTAAATACAAGGTTCCAACTTTCTTACCTCTTGCCACCACAAGAGCACCCTTGGTAACCTTCTAAGAGTCTGCTATAAATATCACCGTACAACCATAATTTTCCAACTGCCCCACCAATACCAAGTTTCATCTTAATGTACGCACATGTCTGACATCCTTCAATAGCTATGTATTCCCATTATACATCTTAACCTAAACACAATCTTTTCCAACTATATTGTAAGGCTCGTCATCACCAAGATAAACATGACCAAAATCCCCTTGAACATAATCAACAAAATAATGCCTATGTGGAGTAGCACGGAAAGAATCCCCCAAATATAAAACCAAAGATTCAACCATATTTATGCAAGAAAAGAATCAAAACATCTTGGCAGACATTACTGTTACCACATTCACCTGTTTGTTTTCTTCTGTTGTTTCTTCTTGTCCCAAAGCTCCCAACAATCCTTTTTTCATGCCAAGACTTTCCACGGTGCAACATACCATCCTTTTTTGGATTATGACCTTGCCCGATCTTTTGATTTTCCACGGATTCCTCTATTCTTCTGTCTCCTTCTAGTTTCCACCGTCAAAGCATTCCCTGAAGTAGAAGATTCCCCGGATATTTTTCTTCGCATTTCCTCGCTTAGAATCACCCCTACAACATTCTCAAACTTCAACTTTGAGTTAGTTGGAACCGAGTTGCTTACCACAATTACCGAGCTATTCCAACTCTCAGGTAAGGAGCACAACATTCATAAATCCCTAACTTCTTCATCAAATTCTATTGTAACCAAATCTAGCATATTCACAGCCTTATTAAAAGAATTCAAATGATCTGCTATTGAACTATTCTCAGACATCTTCATATTAACCAACTTTTTCATTAAAAATATTGTTAGAGGCGAGAGGGTTTTTCATATAACTTCCTAATGCATCTATAAGTTCTTTTGTAGTATTTTTTTGAAACATTAAATATCTTGAAGATGCAAGGCATAAGCTTGATTGTCCCAAGTTCCTTTCTATCTAGCAAATCCCATTCAACATCCATTATGCTCGAGGGTTTGTTCCTTTTTTGAGACAACGAAATATAAAGATCATTCTAATACGAGGTAATCTTCCATCTGCATCTTCCAAAGACTAAAATTCTTCCCGTTGAATTTATCAACCTTTGATCTTCCATCATCTGCCATAGCTCCCACTCAAGCTAAAAAAATTGTGTGATTAAACACTTGAAAAACCAATCCAAGCTCTGATACCAATTTTTAGGAAATAAGGGATAAAATATGCGGAACAATCCCACACAAAATCGCAATAGTAGAAACTAATATGTAGAATAATATCACAAATCTGAAATAAAAGTGCAAGAAAATAAAAGAACACAACACAAAGACAATATTTAACGTGGTTCACCCAATTTGGGTACGTCCACCAAGAATCACTTGCTCATATTTTATTACAAGCCACCTCTTTCTCTCAATATAGTACCCAGATCTGTTTAGAGATGTGCTCAACAAACTCTCTTGAATTCACACTTGAACTCACACACCTATAATGATATGTCATCTCTACATCAATAGGCAACTACTTAAGCAGTTTTACAATACCATTGGTACCAAAACCATGGGCCAAACCACCCCATAAACCTATGGGCCAAAAATCTTGCCCATATGAGAAGAACATGTTTCCCGATATATGAGGCACATTTTTCAAGGGAAATTTATTTTTGAAGTATCGCCCCCACACCTGCTCGGGGCCCAACCCGGCCCCGAACCCAGACGATGAGAAAACTATGGAGAGTGTACAATAATTTTAGTGTACAGTCTTCAACACTTTGACACATGAAAACATGCTCCACAACATAAGACTTTTGGGAAGATGAGTGGAATCTTGAGATTAACAAATAACAAAGAGACAACATGCAAACTCAAATAAATAAGATCGGGAAAAAGTATGGAGATGAAACATGTGATTATATCAACTATAGCGATGGAAATAAAGAATGGAAAATACTTTATCTAGGAGGAATCACAAATAGTGACAAAGATAATCTGAATGTCTTGCAGAATATTATATCCAATATATACATTCCTAACAGGAATACAAAAGATGAAATTATATGGGAATATTCTTTTGATGGAAGCTAGAGTGTTCACTCAGGGTATAACAGATAGAGCCAAACTCAGAATCCTTCAATTCATTGGAAAAAAGTGTGGATTAAGGAAATCACACCCAAAATAAATTTCTTTTGGTGGTTGACAGGTTTAAAAATAAATTATCACATGAGACAACATCATAATAAAATGGTAAAGGCTCCCCAATAGATGTATCATGTACAAATTTGAGGAAGAAATTGTCAATCATCTCTTCATACATTGTCACTTTGCCACTTCTTGCGAGGTCTTATATTTGAAAAATCGGGGATAAAATGGACTCCTCCTCATCCCTTGAAGACTTGGTCTCAATGGTTTTTCACTCAAAATGCAAATCAGTTAGATTGCTCTAGGACATCGTCTTCCTGCATACCCTTTGGGACATTTGGAAAGAGAGAAGCGAGAAGAATATTTGAGGAATATAGCCTCCCATTAACTTTTCTTTTAAAAGATTATCTATGCTAATTATTGAAAACTTCAATTCATCTATTACTTTCATAAAGAGAGTGTAAAGGAGATTGATTTCAAATTTCTAAAAGGTTGTAATATTCATATGGATTATAATATAAATGTTTGTAACTCCAGACATCTAAGACAAGATACTATATGGAAACACCCTCTAGATGTTTGGGCCAAGCTAAACTTCGACAATGCGGTGCCTCCAAAGGAAATCCGGGTAAGGAAGGTGGGTGTGAGATTTTTCTCTAAGGATCAATACAAAATGTAGTGCACATTCCCTTTACACATTGTTTCTTTGCTTGGTTGATAGCCCTTCATTTTTATTTCATTGCATATGTATATGATTTTGAATTTTAGTGCACTAGATGACTTAGATGATAGACACTATGATTTATATGATTTGAGGCATATAAATGCGATAACATGGCCTACTTGTTTTATTTCACTAACCATGTAGGGATAATTTTATCACATTTATATGATTATTTGATTTATTGAACTAACCTTGCATGGATTATATGTGTATGATCGAAATTCTATATGTATGTTACATGTTTGATTATGGATAGACTTATCATGATATCTATAGATGTATGAGTTAAATTTATTTATTAATGAGACACGTTAAAAGTTTGAAATCTACCAATTGAATCATATATGTAGATGTTCATAATGAAATTGAAATGTAATTTTAATTATTGATTTCGATTGTGAATTGTATGATGAGTTGTCTGGTTGTATGTGTTGGGATTTAGTTTATTTTCACATGGCTATATATGGACATATATTTTGTTGTGTGGTATGACACTTATTTGAAGTGTGCAGGTAATGAACAGGTAAATTCAAAGAAAAATATAAAATACCAAATTGAGGAAGGAAGAATGCCAACAACCTAGGAATGCCACATGTTATCGGGGGTCACCTAATGAGCACTTGTGTGTGTGTGTGTGTGTGTACATGTAAAATTATGTCAAGTGACCTTGTAAATTGTGATTTATTTTGTGTTTAATTTTTGAATGAATTTTGTCACATTTTCCTTATGTGCAACTTTTGAAAAGTGAATTTTATTTTATTTTGGTTAAGTATATTTTATTTGGGTTAGTTAATTATGTTTAAGACAAATTAATTTTTTTTTGTCTTTTCTTTTGTGTTGAGTATTTTGCACTCAAAGTGCAAACTCGGATTTGTCCTTTAGGCCCACTTTTCAAAGAGTGTGGAGAAGGGTTACCTTGCTCCACACTCCTAAAAATGTCCCCAAGCCCATACCCATGGGGTAGGTGGGATTTTTGAAGGATAAAATTGTACTTTTTCTCACTTTTGAAGGATTTTTCTCCCTTTTTTCAATTTTTGGTTGATTTGATTTGATTTCCTTCATTTATTTTGATGTTGGTGATTTCCTTGGGATGAGAATTTTGGAGTGTGGAAGGAAACTTCCTTACACCCATGTGTCTTTTGATTTGACCACCCATACCTCTCTTACACATTTTCTTACACCTTCTTTAATTGATTGTTTTGACTTGTGTACTCCTTCACATCACTCTTTTTCCTCTTGAATATGTGTGTGTGTGTGTGTGTGTGTGTGTGTGTGTGTGTGTGTGTGTGTGTGTGTGTGTGTGTTGATTTTGTTTGATTTTGGAAGGAGGTAACAAGTCGGTTTCTTTGGAAAAATTCTCTTAAAATTTGTTGGATTCGAGAGAATTGTTTAAGAAGAACTTGTGAAATCTTGCTTGGATTTTGGATTGCTCAAGTGGACAAGACGACCCAAAGGTAGGCCTATTTTACCTTAGTTATTTCTTTTTATTGATTGTTGTTTATTTGTGTTTCCTTTTATTTCATGAAATTGGGGTTTGGATAGAGAATGGCCATAGGAATGGTGTGGGAGAAAAGTAGCCAAACTTGGCAAAAATCAATGCCTTTCGAAAGAGTGGAGGTAAAGGGGTTTACTTGGTAAACAAAGCAATAATCAAAGCTTATTGGTAAAATGGAGAGATAAGGTTTTGTTTATGTGTATGGAATTTATGGAGGGATGTATTGTATGTTTTTCTTTGGCGTGAAAATTGATGCCTTTTGGAAGAGTGGAGGAAAAAGGGTTGGAGTGAAATTCTTTTATTGGAGGGAGTGTGAGATGGATTCTTACCATCTCACTTGGGAGGCATAAGGAGAGTATGGCTACTTTTTCTCTTTTGGGATTCTAGTGAGAATCCTTCATGTTGTTTGCTCCATTGAAAGGTTATTTTTTTTTGATTGTTTGCTTGTTGTTGTGCTCATTTGGGATAACATGTATATATTCCCACTTTGTTGGGGCTTGAGGGTCAATGGGAGAGTTAATATCTTGACCGAAAAGGGCGGGGTGGAGTGTTGCTCCCTCCTCTTTTTGGTTATTCCATGTTGACCTTATTGGAGATCAAGAGAAGGAGATTATGGTTCGATCCCTTGTTAAAGATAGTTATTGTTTCTTTGAGCACCCTTTGTATTTTCTAAAATACTTGTAAAGTCAAATCAAGCTTTAAGAGCTTTGACCCTTGATCGAGATACACCTTTGCTTCTTATGAAACATGTAACTAGATACAGTTTGTAAAAGTTGCAAGTTGTATCATTTTGAAATGGAATGGTGTAGGATTTGTAAGATGGAAATTAGTTCTCTTATTAAACCATTTAGATTGTGTATTATTTCCCCCTTGTAAACAATAGTCCTATTGTTATACTCATTGTGAACCAATGTAATGTTTATTCTACTTGAATGTTGAAGAAAGTTGATTTGTAAGATACAAGCAAAGTTGTAAATGAAAGTGTGCAAATTATGTACCTTGATATGAAAAGAAAGTCTAATTAGATAAGTTGATTTTGCGTAGAATGAAAAATTGATTTCAAGGGAAAGAAGAAAGTGAATAATTATTGTAGACGGTTACATTCTTTCATTTTTACTTAAATGGAAATAAAAGGTTGTTTGGAATGTTGACTTGGAAAATATTGTCACCTTGTGTTTATTGAATCCATTTTAAGCTATGTGTATACCTAATGTAGAGATTAGAAGCTACCTTGTATTACAAGCATTTGACAATTCAAGTATTTTAACTAAGAAATTGTTATAAAAGTAATATACATATAACATACAAAACCTTGTGATTGTATACTTCTTTGATGTTATATGTATGATTAATCTATATGTATTATATAATTAAGATTATTTAAACAATTTCCTTAATTCAAATATATTTATAAACAAAAAAATCAAATATTTTAGTAGTTGAATTTAAAATCTAAGTAAGGGTATATGTATTTAATAATTAAAAAAAAAAAAAAGAGAGAAGCTCATAAGTTTATTAAATAAAAATTGGGGTGAGAATGGTTACACAGAGGGTTCCACGTAGAGGAAGAGGGAAAGATGTTGTATTGAAAGACATTATTTCAGCATATTCAATACAACAACTACATGAAATAATACATAAAGGAGCGGGAAAAATGTAGTGGTGGTCGATGATGGTGCTGCAAAGGTTACAACGCTTTGAAGTAGAAGAAGCAAAATCATACAACTTGACATGCGCCGAATGAAGCGCCCTAATCCTTAATCTTATTCTTCTTCCGCATAGAACAAAACAACGGAAGGCAATAGTTTCTTCTCATAAAATTGAACCCATTTCGGATATAAATATAGACCCAAATTAATCAATTTGTATATAATAAAATGTGGAGATATTAGGGTTCGATTCATCTCCGTGTGTAGGGATGATTTAACCCATATTAGTATTGATTTTGGGTCGAAATTTATTAGTGAAGGGTTCCATTTGGTGCCCCCTGTAGAAGCTGTGTCTCTATACATTCGTTCTGCAACTATCAAATTGTTGATAATTTTACAATGTTAACACAAATTTCAATGTGGTTAACGCCTGTACCTCGATAAAGTGTTTGTATTAGTGTGCGAGAAAAATGACAAGTTTGAAAAGATGTGTAAGAGAGAGGAGCCAATTATTGAGCATGGACCAATACTTGTGAGGGTACATGGAAATTAGGGAGCTAGTACATGTCACTTTATCACTTACATTTTGAATAAAAAGTGCCCAATAGAATAAGTCACATCAAGTCATTTCACCCCAATTAGCCAATCAAATGATGACAAATAGGTAGAAACAAATATGTGACTTAATTCACAAGTAATGGTTCACCTTTAAATTTCTTTGTATTTAAAATAACCAAATTTAAATATTTAAAAAATGTCCCTTCCACATTATTTTAATATTTAAAATGAAATATATATAATAAGGAGAACATAACCTATTAAAGGGTATTTTTTGTTTTGAATTATATGATGTTTTGTGTTCTATGTGCACCCTTAAACTTTGGGTGCACAAAGATTGGTTCCTCTCCCTTAGGATGCATCGTTGACCATGTTACGCTTTGGGGTTTTGAAGATCACTTAATCCGGTTGGTGAGATCTCGACACGGGTTTATTTCTCCTCCCGACTTTTATTTTGATGTCAAATACATGGAGAAGAAAACGACATATAAGATACTTTTAAAGTTATTCAATTCATATAACTAAATAATATTTGTGTTATATAATATATATAACGTATGGTTAGAATTTTATGAATTAAAAATAAAAATGATAGGAGTAGGGTTATAGTTTTTAAATTATATAAATAGATTTCATAATAAGGATTAATATGGAGAAAGATATATTAAAATTTAATATAATGAATGATTTTATATATTTTTTAAAATATCATATCGAAAATAGTTTATATAATTTCTACTTTATATATAATATAATAAAATAGTTTATATAATTTCTACTTTATATTATTGTATATAATATAATAAACAACATTTGGTAACAAATATAAGGATTATATGGACAAGGTATTATGTCTAAATGAAATATAAATAATGATATAAATATAAATAACTTAATGAGATTAAAATTTGTTATAGTATACAGGTCTATAATACTTATAACAATATAAAAATGTCATTATAAAAGAAATAATATTTGTTTGAAATTTATAGCAATACTTGTAAGGGTACGAAAATTACTAAAAGTGAAGGTTATATATTATAAATATCATTAAAATGTATCCGTATAATGTCATATAAGTTTTATATAATATAATATTTCTCATAAAGGGATGCTACGATATTATATAACATATAATACTATTATAAACTAGCCATATAACAATATTAAATATTTACAATGTTAATACATTATATTATAACAATATTATTGTTATATAACATAATAGTGTATTGAGATTAGCAATGTTTATAATAGACTATTATAATGGGATATTGCTTAAGATTTTTACATTATTGTATTTTAATATTTGTAATACTAAATTGTGTAATAGAGTATAATATTATTATGAAGAATATAAAATTCATTGTATACTATAATCATAATATGGGTCATTATAATGATGTTTATCAAGATATACAAATTATGATGATTAGTATAATGTTATATTGGACCGTGCTTTATTATATTTTCTAATATTATAGAATACATATAAATTATGATATAGAGATTTGTATATATATTGGTGTTAATGTATATATTATAATTAATACATAAAGTATATAAGGTTAGTGTGGGGTAAGTGCACGAAGTCAAAAAAAAGCGAACAAGAATCGAAAAAAGTAAAATGCGCTCGCATTTTAATTTGTTTGGCTCGGGAATCGCCAAAGCATAAGCATACGCGTTACATAACGCGCGTCGTGTTACATAACGCATACGTGTTACATAACACATGCGTATTATGCCTACTATAAACAAAAAAAAAAGAGGCTCGAGCCTCTATCATTTTACCTCCCTCAAACGCGAGTTTCAGAGCTTGTTCGTGCCCTCGTTTTTCATTTAATTTGGATCTCAAGCTCAAAGGATCGTTTTGGATCCGGGAAGATCGAATTGCGATGGCGCCACGGAGAAGAGGTAAGCAAATTCTTTTCTCAAAATTGCATTGAAATATGATAATTATAGATTAAAATTTGAATTGAATACATATTTTTTTATTTACGGTTAGAGTCGAGGGAATCAACCACAACCAAACCCTGTTATTCCTGACATCCCTCTCGACACTCCCATAATTGCTCAACATCCCTCGGGTAGTCAAGAAGATTTAGCAGCCCAAATAGTTGAAAACAAAATTGAAATTGAGGATTTAATCAAAACAATGAGGGATGCACAATCTACAAACCCCCACCGCGCCTCTCTTGCAAACACATTGGAGGCATTACTTGTTCAAATTGATGTGAAATGGGGAAAATTGATCATTGGACACTTACAGAGAGGGTTGTAGGGTTTATTATTCCAACAAATTGTCATATGTGGATGTAAAGAAAAAAGAAATTTCAAAAGAACTCATATGCGCCTTATTCACGGACCCCCGCACTAATTTTCTTGTTCCGTTGACATGTAAATGATTTCCCATCCATTGGTGTAATAATAATTTGATTAGAAATAATTTTTGGGGCCGATGGTTGATGTTGTTTGATTTTCCACCTTGTAATAACAACGAGGTACCACTATACTTTCTAAGGAAACTCTATTTGAGTTTATCCTCAGCGAGATCCCAAATTATTTTGATTTCGAGATTTATAGGGCCGAGGAAAAGGATCTCTGCATAGGATCGACCAGTGCACAACGTGTGCACCTATTATAGAGTAGATTCCCCCTGCAGCCCCCTCACCTGAGATTGTCCCTCAGTAGTGAAGGAGACGGTAGAGATTGATACACTCCACGCGCTTCAGGGGCTATCTGCGACCCTTGTTCGACATACGAGGGAGATTTTTGAGCCAGATGCTCGTGGAGGTACACAGAGTATTCCCTCAGGGAGTACTAGCATGAGGCCACATTTTTGCTCGTCATGTGGTAGCATATGTTTGGGGCCGAGGAGGATGATACTTTCATGCGTATTGATTTTGGTGCACTTGGTGCTAGGGGTGAACACGATAATGTCACTATGTCAGATGTCCTTTTGAGTGAGACATTTGGATTACATTCATCGGTGTCACCTTCATAGGTAAATTTGTTATGTTTTGTTATGTGTGTTACAAAAAGTTTGGAGTACTTGATTTACTTATATATGTTAAATTTTGAAATAATTGTATTTGTACATGTACATGCATTGATATTACAGTGTGCGGGAGGCACATCTTCATCCCGACCATAGGTGGTGAGCACCATGCATACACATACATTCACAGAGGTAATTTAGAATGTTAATTATGTAAAATTTTCACATACATGTGTGTGTGTGTGTGTGTGTGTGTGTTGTTGTGTCATATATATATGTATGTATATGTATATATATATATATATATATATTAGTTTTGAAGTCAAATATATGTATGTTCTTGTATGTCCATCTAACTCACGTGATATACATGTTTGATAAAGATGTTGACTTCACTAGACACCCCACCATCTCTGTGACAAGTAGATAAAGGTGTTGCCGTTGCGATTTCATCTACACGTGACAACTCTTTGAGGTAAACAACACGTAAATTTTGTTAAATTTCTCGTGTAATTCATATTATGTTAAATTACATGTTAGTAATGTCTTTCATTGTAGAATTATTAAATTATGTTAATAATGTCCTTCATTGTGTATATGCAGGAGTTACTGTGACAGGTAGCATCCCTGTTCATTTGATTCATAGGCGTGGTGGGGTAAAAACAATAGTTCTATATTGATAAAATTAGTTAAAATATTGTCATTATGTAGATACATGTACTTAGCTCTATTTTCACTAATTCTGATGTTAGATTTTTTGATCTTATGTGTATGTAGGGAACTTCAACCCCCTCCATTTTGACTTGAGGGCACGGACTCCTCCATCTCGTCGTCTTCGTACCCCCGTTAAATGCTGAGAGCTCCGATGACTCATCTGAGCGTGAGATGCAAATTCGGCGTGATCGACAACTTGCGGTAAGTTTGTGTATTTATGTAAATACTTTCATTCTAGCATGGTCTTAAATACATGTTGAAAACATATATAAATTAAGTTTTGACAAAAAAAACATTGTTTGCATTTACAGGCTCATCTACAGGTGAGTATTAGCGGAAGAGGACTCGAAGCATGGGCTCGGATGATCCAAAGTCATCTCATGGATCTCCATCTTCGTCTAAGGGAGGGCCTTCTTGAGCAAGGCCAAGAGAGGGATAGATTTTGATGAGTAGGAAATATATATGTCTTACATGACATTGTTTTTGTATGCCTATGTGCATGGCATTGTATGTACGCCTATATGGCATTTGAACTTGATGGTATATGACCTATTTGGGCATTTTTGTATTTATTATGCACATTAAAATACTATTTGGAACTTGATAATTTTGTATGAGACCTTACATTTTTAAGATTATTTTCGCATGAATCTAATATGATGTGCACTTGACAATATTTAAGACATTATGGATTATTTTTTCATTTATTGGTGATGTACATGTACTTAGCATTTTGATGTATAATATGCATCAAACTTTGGAAATCAATATTTATATAATGTATGTATATAAAGAGTTACCTAATCGAGTAATTATTCATTCAATTTATCAATGTGTATATGTGTATTTACCTTACTTGCGCTTCTTCTTGCTCATGGTCTCTTTGTCTTTGGTTCTATCTTATCATGCACTTACTTACATTATTCTATGCTTCGTAGTCTTCTCCCTGTTAAAAACCCGAGAGTCGTCACAATTTGATGCCTTTCATTGTTGATATTTTGAGAATGTCTCTCCATATACATTACTCAATGCTTGAGAATGTCTCGGATCTGATGACATTTGATTCGGACACTCAATGATTCTTGATTGTCTAATCTGTCAATTCATGTTCCTACCTTTAAATGTAGGCATTTCAAGTTATTTGGAAATCACATCACACCCTTCACTAGGCTTGATGACTACCCCTATCCTTTTTAAGGCACTTTTGAAAGCATCCATGGGTTTATCATAACATAAATTATCAATGAATGGAAGGTCACTAAGCCGTAGGCCAGCTGACTCCCATCCAGAACTAAATAAGAAAGATTTACTAGGTGATTGATAACTCCCGTGTGTTCTTAGACATACCCTATCAAATTCATTCTTAAGCCAATCTAGTCATTTAGGGCTCTTAAGGGACTACGCCCGGACAGGGGTAGCCTACATGGGACTAGGGAACCAAAAAAAAGCCCTAGCGTTACGCATTATTTGGCATAGTTGGTTCGGTCCCACGCGTTTGAGCTATAGCACCTCTGACCCTATGCTGAGAGAACCGGATTGGAAAGAGAGAAAAGAACCGAGATGGAGATGGAAAGCATGAGAGGATTTCGTAGAGGCCCCTGACATTGGAGGTCTCGGATCTAATGAGACATCTCTAGGTGCACATGAGTCGAGAAATCACCCGTCGAAGATATGGCGTGTTTGGGCCTCAGGGCTCTTAAGTGACTACGCCCGGACGAGGTAGCCTGAAAGCACGGGGAGCATAGGGAACCAAAAAAAGTCCTCCACTAGCATTCACTCAGGCCACCCTGACATGTGTTGGCGTAGTTGGTTTAGTCCCACGAGCTTCCGTTTTGCAAACTACACTCTGCAGCTCCTCTGCTGTTCTACTGGACTGACTTTTGCACTATTTCATGCGTTTGTAAACAATAGCACAGTGAGAGAACCGGATGGAGATGGAGAAAACCATGAGAGGATTTCGTAGAGGGCCCCCGACATGGAGGTCTTGGATCTAATGAGACATCTCTAGGTGCCACGGAGTCGAGAAATCACCCGTCGAAGATATGGCGTGTTTGGGCCTCAGGGCTCTTAAGGGACTACGCCTAGACGAGGTAGCCCGAAAGCACGGGGAGCGTAGGGAACCAAAAAAAATCCTCCATAGCATTCACTAGCCACCCGATGTGTTGGCGTAGTTGGTTTGGTCCCACGAGCTTCCGTTTGCAAACTACTGACATGTCTGGATGCCCTCTGTTTGACTCAGACTACACTATTTCGTGCGTTTTGCAAACAATAGCACAATGACAAGAGAGAACGGATGGAGATGGAGAAAACCATGAGAGGATTTTGTAGAGGGCCTTGACATGGAGGTCTTGGATCTGATGAGACATCTCTAGGTGCCACGGAGTCTGAGAAATCACTCGTCGAAGATATGGCGTGTTTGGGCCTCAGGGCTCTTAAGGGACTACGCCGGACGGAGGTAGCCAAAGCACGGGAGCATAGGGAACCAAAAAAAGCCTCCAATAGTGTTCACAAGGCCACCCGATGTGTTGGCGTAGTTGGTTTGGTCCCATGAGCTACCATTTGCAAAAAATCTGACATCTGTGAGCCTGTTTGACTCGAGACTACACTATTTCACGTGTTTTACAAACAATAGGACAACGAGAGAACCGGATGGAGATGGAAAACCATGAGAGGATTTTGTAGAGGCTTCATGACATGGAGGTTTGGATCTGATGAGACATCTCTAGGTGCCATGAGTCGAGAAATCACATGTCGAAGATATAAGCGTGTTTGGGCCTCGGGGCTCTTAAGGACTATGCCCGGACGAGGTAGCCCGAAAGCACGGGAGCGTAGGGAACCAAAAAAAGCCTCCACTAGCATTCATTGAGCCATTTGACATGTTGGCATAGTTGGTTTGGTCCCATGAGCTTTCCGTTTGCAAACTACAGACCTCTGCGACCTCTACTTACTTTGACTTCAGACTACACTATTTTGTTTGTGTTTGCAAACAATAGGACAAGAGAGAACCAGGATAGAGATGGAGAAAACCGTGAGAGATTTTGTAGAGGCCCTGACATGGAGGTTTTGGATCTGATGAGACATCTCTAGGTGCCACAAGTCGAGAAATCACCGTCGAAGATATAGCGTGTTTGGGCATCAGGGCTCTTAAGCGACTACGCCTGGACGGGGTAGCCCGAAAACACGGGGAGCGTAGGGAACCAAAACGAAGCCTCCACTAGCATTCACCTAGCCACCCGATGTGTTGGCATAGTTGGTTTGGTCCCATGAGCTTCCGTTTGCAAACTACAACATCTGGCAGCCCTACGTTGACTCAGACTACACTATTTCACGCGTTTGCAAACAATAGGACAATGAGAGAACCGAATGGAGATGGAAAAAAATGTGAGAGGATTTTATAGAGGGCCCTGACATGGAGGTCTTGGATCTAACGAGACATCTCTAGGTGCCATGGAGTCGAGAAATCACATGTGAAGATATAAGGTGTTTTGGGCCTCGGGGCTCTTAAGGACTACGCTGACGAGGTAGCCAGGAGTAGCAGAAAGCACGAGGGGAGGAAACCAAACCAATCCTCCATATTTTGCCACCAGGATGTATGCAACTATGTAGACTATGAACTTAGTTTTTGGGGAGACCACAATGTTCCAATTTTTCATTTGAAAGAATGAATATCTTCAATCAAAAGAAGAATGAAGAGCTGAATTTTTTTGGACATTAGTTGGTTGTTTGTGCCAAAAAGAAGCAGAGAAGGCCATATAAATATTCAATCTTCAACTTTGATGATGACAATGAACATCATGAAGAAAAATAATTAGGTGAAAATGTCATTATGATTCAAGAAGAAATGCCTCTTGAAATTCATAAAGAGTTTTGATTTGATTACCCAAAAAATACGGAAGAACTTAAAGAGAAGATACGACGGCGAAGAAAGGAAAAATGGGAAGCGTGGAAGGATCACAACTTAACTAGAATGGAAGATCTATGTGATGTTGTCGATAGAATCATGGATAATCTTAAGGACAACATGCCAAGTTGATTATTTTTATTAATCCTATGCTTGACTTCAAATCACTTTCAAACTAGGTAGTTTTTGCACAGTGAAAACATCTTGAGGATGAAAGAAATGCGTAATGAAGTATTGATAATTGATTAAAACTCATTTAGAATTGTAATTTATTTGAATCTCATTTAAGATCTTTAGTACTAACATGGAAAAATTGTTGGGGCCTCTACAAAATCCTCTCACGGTTTTTCTCAGTCTCCATTGGTTCTCTTGAGTTGTCTATTGTTTGTAAGCAAATGCGAAATAGATAGTGAGTCGAGTGTAAAGCTCTTGAGATGTTGTATTTTGCAAATGGGTAGCATGGGACAAAATTGTTTGGGCCAACACATCGAGTATGGCCTAGTGAACACTAGTGGAGGCTTTTTTTTGGTTCCCTACGCCCCGTGCTTTCCTTTTACCCTCATCGCGGAGTAGTCCCTTAAGAGCCACTTGAGGCCCAAACATGCCATATCTTCGACGGGTGATTTCTCGGACTCTGTGGCACCTAGAGATGTCTCATTAGATTTGAAACCTCCATGTTGGGGCCTCTCAAAAATCCTCTTCGGCGGTTTTTCTCCATCTCCATCCATTGGTTCTCTCATTGTCTCTATTGTTTGCAAATAAAACATGAAATAGTGCGGTTTGAGTCGAGTGTAGGGTGCTTAGAGATGTTGTAGTTTACAAACGAAAGCTCGTGGGACTGAACCAACTACGCCAACACATTGGGGTGGCCTAGGTGAATTCTAGTGGAGGATTTTTTGGTTCCCTATGCTCCCGTGCTTTCGGGCTACCTTGTCCAGGGCGTAGTCGCTTAAGAGCCCCGAGGCCCAAACACGCCATATTAGAGATGGGTGATTTCTCAAACTCCGTGGCACCTAGAGACGTCTCGTCAGATCTAATACCTCCATGTTGGGGCTCTCTCTAAAAAATCTCTCGTGGTTTTCTCCTGTCTCCATTTGGTTCTCTCGTTGTGTTATTTTTGTAAACGCGAAAAAATAGTGTAGTTTAGAGTCAGTGTAGGTTTTAGATAAACATTGTAGTTTTTTGCAAAACTGCTTGTGGGGCCAAACCAACTATGCCAACACGTCGGGGTGGCCTGGTGAACACTAGTGGAGGATTTTTTTGGTTCCCTATGCTCCTCGTGCTTTTGGGCTACCTCGTTCAGGCGTAGTTTCTTAAGAGCCACGAGGCCCAAAACACGCCATATCTTGATGGGTGATTTCTCGGACTCCGTGGCACCTAGAGATGTCTCGTCAAATCTTGAGACCTCCACATTGGGGCCCTACTAAAAATCCTCTCATGGTTTTTCTCCGTCTCCATTGGTTTCTCTTGTTTATCTTTATTTTTGCAAACGCGTGAAATAGTGCGAGTTTGAGTCGGTGTAGAGTTGCTTAGACGTTGTAGTTTGCAAACGAAGCTCGTGGGACCAAACCAACTATGCCAACACATTGGGGTGGCTGGTGAATGCTAGTGGAGGCTTCGTTTTGGTTCCCTATGCTCCCGTGCTTTCGGGCTACCTCGTCTGGGCGTAGTCCCTTAAGAGCCATGAGGCCCAACACGCCATATCTTAACGGGTGATTTCTCGGACTCTGTGGCACCTAGAGATGTCTCATTAGATTCGAGACCTCCATATTGGGGCCCTCTACATGAAATCCTCTCATGGTTTTCTCCATCTCCATCTGGTTCTCTCTTTGTCTTTATTGTTTTTGCAAACACGTGAAATAGTGTAGTTGAGTCGATGTGTAGGGTTGATCAGAGAGTTGTAGTTTGCAAATGGAAGCTCGTGGGACCAAACCAACTACACCAAACACATCGGGGTGGCTTTGGTGAACACTAGTGGAGGCTTTTTTTGGTTCCTATGCTCCCCGTGCTTTGGGCTACCCCGTCTCGGGCGTAGTCCTTAAGAGCCACTGAGGCCCAAACACGCCATATCTTTGACGGGTGATTTCTCGGACTCCGTGGCACCTAGAGACATGTCTCATCGAGATCGAGACCTCCATGTTGGGGCCCTCTATGAAATTCTCTTGTGGTTTTCTCCATCTCCATCATCGGTTCTCTCTCATTTTGTCTATTATTGTTTTTAAACGCATGAAATAAGTGCGAGTTTGAGTCGAGTAGTAAAATTTGCAGGAGAGGTTGTAGTTTGCAGCGGAAGCTCGTGGGACCAAACCAACTATGCCAAACATGTCGGGGTGGCCTAGGTGAACACTAGTGGAGGCTTTTTTTGGTTCCCTACGCTCCCGTGCTTTCGGGCTACCTCGTCCGGGCGTAGTCCTTAAGAGCCTTGAGGCCCAAACACGCCATATCTTTGATGGGTGATTTCTCGAACTCTGTGGCACCTAGAGATGTCTCGTAGATCTGAGACCTCCATGTTGGGGCCCTCTATGAAATCCTCTCGTGGTTTTCTCTCGTCTCCATTGGTTCTCTCGATGTCGTTATTGTTTGTAAATGCGTGAAATAGTGCGGTCTGAGTCGGTGTAGGGATTTCTGAGAGGCTTGTAGTTTGCAAACAGAAGCTCGTGGGACCAAACCAACTATGCCAACACATCGGGGTGGCTAGGTGAATGCTAGTGGAGGATTTTTTTTGGTTCCCTATGCTGCTCCCGTGCTTTGGGCTACCCCATCAGGCGTAGTCGCTTAAGAGCCATGAGGCCCAAACACGCCATATCTTTGTGGGTGATTTCTCGGACTCGTGGCACTAGAGACGTCTCGTCGTAGATCGAGACCTCCACGTGGGGCCCTCTACAAAAGCCTCTCGTGGTTTTCTCCATCTCCATTTAGATTGAGTCAGTGTAAGGTTGTCCATTGCCGATCACTGAATAATATAGGTGGTTTATAATAATATAGGTGGTGAAATGAGAATTTTAATAAGATATTTTTACAATATAGGTGGTGAAATGAGAATTTATGTTTTTGTTCCTTTCTAATATTTAATTTCTCTTAGCTTCACTTGGCTTGAGAATAATAAATTCTCTATTGTCAGTGCCAACCACGTGAAGGTGGAAATTTTTTGGCACCACTAACCTACATAAACATGTTAGTAAGCAATTAAATAGAATTTTAAATCATACAAAATTTAAACAAAATCATTTAAGTAAATATTCAAATTAAATTCATGAAGAACATACCTTTGCAAATTCAATCAATGAACCGCATGAGGATCAACTCTATTCTTGATGAGTAGCGAGAATTGCTTCATGATCTGATTCACGAACCTTCCACAGATTTTTGTTTGATGGCCGACCTCGATATTTGATCAATTTAATATTTGTTGCAAGGACCAAATGTGAATAGTGAAGTATCTTCGATGTACTTCATAGTCTTCAAACAACCAAATGTTTGATTTTTGATAGGATATCATGAAGCCAAGTTCTAGTGACTACCTGGCTGATCAGTGGGATACTCAAGGTCTTCACCATCGATATTTGTGGAAGTCAATTTTTTCCCCTCTACCACTGATGAGATAAAGAAGTAGTGTTCCCTCTTCATTAAATTCCATCGCATGATAACTAAAAAATGTGTGCCTATGTATCACAAAGTAAAATTGTTCAGTCAATTTATAAATACATTAAGAGTTGACCATTTAATAATTTATAAATCTAAAACATGGCATGTACATATATGTATGTACCTTGTTGCACTAAATCAGAGACTTGGTCAAAGTCAGGTGATGTTGTCATTTGATCTGAAGACCTCTGCAAGTTGTAATGCTTGTGGAACTTGATGTGTGTCGAGTGGAATTAGAGGTCTACAAGTCCATTCATCCACCCACTGTTGTGACTCACATTCATTCCACACAAAATCAATGCATGATATACAAAAACATGTCATGCACCTAGTATAAATAGTCCAAGCATTTGCATCTGAACTACGGAATGAGTGCATATCACTTGATCTGCAATTGTCATACAATCTTCAAAGTTTGTCAGATGTTGTTTGCTCTATCAACCAAAAATATCTATGAACCATTGATCTCTCTTGAGATTCATGGCCCATATTCTTGACACACCAATCAACAATATTTTTGCATCTGTAAATTTAGCACCATCCTTGAACTTTAACTCTTCTCTTGCAAGTGCTCTTTTCACACATGCTCTGCACCATCATGCTCTCCTTTTCCATGCCTGCCTCAGTAAAACTCTAGATATGTTGTACATTTGTTTCTTTGTGCATCTTGCTTAGCTTGATAAAACATCATGCATTCTTGAATTGTGATGTGCGGTTGTCGACCAAATGTAATGTTGATCGAAACTAATGTTCCTCTCATTTCAAGTTCACATAAAACACTGGAAACACCCTTGTACATATTTATAGAAGAATGTGTCGATCATCATTGATGTAGAAATGATACTCTCTTAATATTTTTGATCTTGCTCAGTGCTTTCGGGAGAGTGCATGAATGTTATATGCATGAAAATAGAAACTTGCACTGAGTTATAATATTGAGGGTGAACCTCCATTTGTGGCTGGCTGCAATGTGTAATTCTCTGTGAAGTCAACTACTTTGAAACAATAGTACCAGTGGGAATGTGTCCTTGCTTAACTTGAATTGTTCATCCAACCATCGAGCTCTATGTGTGTGCCTTGCATACTCATAAAAAATTTCCTCTCTGAATTTGACCATATATTTTGATACAGGTAATTGTTTTCTAACAAGCTCACACCTCTTAGATTCTTTTCCATCTTTTAATTGATATGCCACTGATTTATATTTGGTGAAATCAACCAATTATTTTCTATTGAATATGTACTCTCCTCGTGGATACAACTTTTCAGATTTGGCAAGCCACCGCATACATTGCACGTTCCATCAAACATGCTTTGTTATAAAAAAATTGTCTTGTTGATTTTTCACAAAATATTGTCGGAATAAATTCCCTTGAAGATTTTTGTGGGACATTTATTCCACACTCTGCAACATGATGTCAGTATGCAAAACACTACGTATTTGACAAAAAACATCATAATGCATTGAAAATTCAACATGATGCCTGCAATAACAAGTGGTACGTGAGTGATTGATTTTCACATAAAAGGGTTTGCTCATTTCAAAGAATCTTTGGCTAATGTTAATTTGTGGATTTTCATTTTTAAACTTAGAGAACAATTGTTTGAGTCATATCTAAGAAAATTTTGCACATGATTCACGATTACGAGAACCTATTCTTCTTTTTTTGTATCTCTTCTATTGGTGACACCCTTGTGTTCTCATTCCAAAATTTTACAATTAATTCTTTTAGAATATCAGATGTATTCTTGTCTTTTCATGGAAGTCTCTGCTAGAGAAAGCCCAATAGTCGAGTGTTATTGACTAACTCAAGAGGCGTTTACGTCTCTCTATTTTTCATTAGTGTTTTTTATTTAGCTTCAAAGCACTTGCTTTTTTCTAATCAAGTGTTTATTATTGTTTTATCACTTACTATACAATTAGTTAGTGCACGTCGTGTAGCATTACTATCTTTGGTGTGTCTTTTGCCACCTACGAGTTTGGTATGCTTTATGTATGTTTTCAACAATTGACGCATTTTGATCAACAACATTAGATGTTCTTAACCCAGGGTCTTCATTATAGGTCTCATCTTAATTAATTTCATCAATGAAACAAATAATTGACATCTTTGTGTGTCATTTAAATTCTCAAAGTAATTATCCCAAATTCCACTAGCTTTTCTTCTCGCATTTCTTTTAGACATTTTGTTAGGCATTGGTTTTATAATGTTTTCATCAATTTCAATTAAGTGAATTGGTTTTCTTCGCGAAATGGAAGGAGGTGTTCTTAGAGGTGAAGATTCGTTTACAAGGTTACTTTCTTCATTCAGTGTTTTCATACAAATTTCGGGGTTAACATTTGGATTCTCAAGTAAGGGTTCAACAATTGGATTCATATCAATTTCTTCATCCATACCAACATTATCATTCAATTCAATATCATTATTCATTGCAAAATCATTATTCTCTACATTTTCATTATGTATTTCATCCCAATTTTCTAATACATTAGCTACATTTGATATAGCGGATGTACCTTACCCCTTTCGAAGTTTTTGCATTCTCTTGATTTCTTTATTCTCTTCTCTTCCAATTGCTAGTGTCTTATTCTTGACTTTCCTCTTGTCCTTAGCTCGACGTTTATCACCCATGATTAGAAAAAATCAACTAGTGGGGTAGGGGACAAAATGAAATACTAAAAAATCATGTAAGAATGTAGAGAATATTGCAGACAAAACAAAATGTTTGCGAGAATCCCGTGAAAGAGATGAAAGGGACGTTGGGGGCCACAATATATAAAAAAAAAAAAAAAACATATGTGTTTTTTTTTTTTTTTCTTTTCCCAAGCCATGCCTCAAGGCTTGGGATCGGTTTGGATCCCCAAGCTTTGAGGCATGGACTCACAAACACAAAAAAACATCGAGTTTTTACAAGAAAATGTAAAAATGACACTTCCTCTATGATAAATCAAAATAAAACAATCGATCCATTTTAAAAAAATTATACCACATGACGTAGAGCGAGTCTCTTCTTTCTAAAAATATAATTTTCAAATTTTTCGACTAATATAAGGTTTCCATATTATTTATTTTCTAACTATGCTTTTTTATAGCTATTTTTGAAGTGTAAATATGTCTATCTTTCATGGTGTATCTTTTTTTTTGGGTGATCGAAATTAAAAAAATTATACTAGCCCAAACTAGGCATAATTCTATACATATTAAAAAAAAAAATCTAATTTTGATATTTTTGAGGTAGTTAGGGGGCACGGTGGAGCTCCATTATTTTCAAAACATAAAATTTTGTACTAGAAAAATCATAAATAAAAAAATATTCGCTAAAAAATCTAAAAAAATGGAGCCCAAACTAGATGCTCCTAGCTATCTTTCTACCAAAGGGTTTTCAAAAATACTAAATGGTGCTCAAAAAATGGTGGGGGGCACGAAAGTCACTCTATTATGTTTTTTAACAAAAACAAGAGCATCTGTTGGTATTTTAGTTGTTTGAAATTATAATGAGATGATAATGTATCGAGTATGTAATAGTGTTGTTATCCTTAATATGATACTTGAATGAGGGTTATAATGTACGTAACTTTGTTGCTAGACTTATAATTTTATATAATAGTTCTTACGTTTTATAACGTTAGTTCAACTAAGCCCCTCGGATAATCAACCTTTAAGGGAGCTATATAATGCTATATTAGCTTATAGTGCTCTAGCACATTATGATCAGCGTAGTAGTCTCTTAGAAACATATGATAAAATTGGAATGATATAGAGAAGATTAGCATGGCCTCATGCACAAATATGAGACACTAAGCAATTAAGATGCAGCCCATCCATTTTAATGTGGAAAGCAAATGACGATTTGTCCAAGCCTCGTTGTTCTTATTTATCAAAACAAAAATATAGTTAGTTTTGGGTGTGAATTTTAGGGCGTGACACGGAACCCCGTGCACATTCAAGAGGATGCACTCCAATAATAGTTCTGACGTGAACGCTCTAAGTAATCAAAAATACATCGAACAAGCAAGGAAAATCAAGCATAAGGTAAACATGTCTACTCATTGTCATAGATCGAAATAAGAGGGTACATATGGGAGTGTTATGTAAACTGTCATGCTCGGATGATCATTCCCTCCATGAGGGAAAGAGGGGTTACGATTCCAAATGAAATGTAACTCGATGATGCCACCGACGTATATGACAATGAAATTTTTATGACGGAATCTGTCATGTGTCATATAACACCTAAGACCTATGATCTCGCTAAACAAGATGAGTCACCATGTGAGGTGGATAAGACATGAGTGATGATGAGACAAGTCACACACCAAACCCCCTTCATTAAAGTTGAGGTAGAGGTCATGGTAAGTCAGAAAAGAAAGAGAATTCCCTTAGACAACTAAGAAAAATGTGTCAATCGGGCCCAAAACTAAAGGCTTGATAAGGTACCCATGTACTGAAACAACATCTTTCTAGAAAGAAGAAGAGGAGAAGAGGGACTAGAAAGCCCAAGAAGATGGGTGGGGTGCAGCAGACCTCACCCTAAGAAGAGACCACTAGTGAAGAAACTTTTCCCCGAAGGGCTTGGTGAAAATGCCTGCAACCTAATAAAAAGTCTAACAATATTACAAGTCGATGATGTCTTCATGTATCGATCTTATATGAAGTGCATGTGGATCTCAATGTGGGAGTGTTGATGTAAAGCTGTCATGCTCAGACAATCATTCCCTCCATGAGGGAAAGAGGAGTTACGATTCCAAAATGAAATGTAACTCCTATGATGCCACTGACGTATATGACAATGAAATTTCTATGACGGAATCTGTCATGTGTCATATAACACCTAAGACCTATGATCTCGCTAAGCAAGATGACTCACCATGTGAGGTGGATAAGACATCGAGTGATGATGAGGCAAGTCACACACACCAACACCCCCTTCATTAAAGTTGAGGTAGAGGTCATGGAAAGTCAGAATAGAAAGAGAACTCCCTTAGACAACTAAGAAAGATGTGTCAATGGGGCCCAAAAACTAAAGGCTTGATAAGGTACCCATGTACAAACAACATCTTTCTAGAAAAGAAGAAGAGGAGAAGAGGGACTAGAAAGCCCGAAGAAGATGGGTGGCTGCAGCAGACCTCACCCCAAGAAGAGACCACAAGTGAAGAAACTTTTCCGTGAAGGGCTTGGTGAAAATGCCTGCAACCTAATAAAAAGTCTAACAATATTACAAGTCGATGATGTCTTCATGTATCGATCTTATATGAAGTGCATGTGGATCTCAATGTGCTTTGTCTGTTGATGTTGAACTAGATTTTGGAAAATCGAGATGGTGCTCATATTGTCATAGTAGATAACGGTATGCCACTTTGAAAGTGAATACCAAACTCTGTCAAGATACCCTACAACTAAACAACTTCCGTGGCAACGTTAACTTCTCCTCTATATTCTGCCTCTGTAGATGATATAGCAATCACATTCTATTTCTTTCTAGACCAATTGACAGGACCCAAACCAAGAGAGAAACTATAGCTTGAGGTAGATTTGGGTGATCTTGATCACCGGTTTGGTTCAATCGATTTTGTAAATACAAACAAGTTAATCTATGTGACTCCTAAATAATGAATGCCACTGTGTGAGTGCCACAAACATAGTGAAGGATCCGCTTCATTGCTTTCCAATGTAACTCATGAGGCTCCTACATAAATTTGGACACGATCCCAACAACATACGATAGATCCAGACAAGTGTGAGTTACGTGCATAAATGGCCTCGCTTATTTCTGGCTAGGGGCCCTCACCCAGGGTCAACACACTCTTTTTGCAGAGGGGTGCCTTTGCCTCCAATCTTCATATCACCATTGCTGAGATTCTGTATATATTTGCTCATGTTTTTATCACATGATGAATGTGGGATAATTTGCTATGTAATTGTAAACATTGTGTATCAGACTGGCTCAATGGATAACTCAACTCGACGAGTTGAGTTGATTCAACTTGGCTGACTGAGTCGACTTGCCCACCTCACTATCCTCACCATATATCTACTAGCTCACCTCTTATTTGTCAACGATCCTAACTTATCCACTATCTCCTCTAACTTCCTCGCCAACCCTCTTATCTCCTCGCCAACTACTCACCACATCCCCCAACTTGGTGCTTTGCTCCTTCTCGCCAAATTTAGCACATAACTCAACGACCACACATCGCGGCCAATAAAACGACTCTTAAGCCAATACTATGGGGCCATTTGAAACTAATCTAAACCACTAAATGCAAATCCTCCCCTCGCATGTGGGATAAGGATCCATATGTAAAACAAGTTGGTGCACATGAGGAGGCTCAAACCCCATTCGAGTGATAAAAAGATAAGGGCCTTACCATTGCGCTCGCAGAAGTGGTAGAATGTTATAAAAGGAGTGATGTGCTATTCGAAGGTTAATATACGATAGATGTGTATTGTAAAGGCTATTTGTGAGAGCTAGGAGACAAATTGGAGAAAATTTCCAAAAGAGACTAGGCATTATTTTCTTTGGAGGAATATTGTGGCAATTGGAGAAGGTCTGATTTTACCTTTTTGAAGCATTATAAGTGTATTAAGGCATTTTTAATAGATTGGTCACATTTATATGGACCTGGAGATGTAGGCTTTAATTTGAACTCCGTTATCAATTGTGTGTCTCATATTTCTCTATTTTAGTCGGTTTTTCTTTGATTTACAAAGAGCTTGTAGATTTTAAAAATTATTAAAATTTGGGAAAATTCGTAATGTCGAAATTAATCCAAGAAATCATCGTTTAAAGAAAATTTTGGCGAATGTTTTTTGTAATTTGCTTATGATTTTGGATCAGCCTTGAATGTTGATGGTCATCGCATGTACTTCCCTATCACTTGTCTTGATTTGTGCGATGCAAGGCGACAAACAATAACATAAGGGGTGTTAACCTCAAAGTATCTCCATATGAATACTAGACGTTGATGATCCCCAGACATGTTCTCTTGCCACTAGTCTCATTCCGATGTAATGCAAAGTGTTTAGTTTTAAGCCAAGGCCTTTGAGATAGTCCCGTTCATCGATAACTTACACATGTCCTAGATGTCACTTTTCCTCCATCGGTTCTCTGCAATGTTAAGAGGTTATGGCCAAATCTTTGAAGTGTGTAGGAATGCCAAATGCTAATTAGTGACACTTGGTAGACATCCGCTTAAGGCACATATATTAATGAAAAACATCTAAGTCCTAAGCACTTTGCAACAAATGAGAAGGATGATGAGCGCCATGTGTAAATTTGTGTCACTTATTTTTCATCCATCTGAGGAGCGATGAAAAACTTTAAAGTGACCAAGTTTAGAACCTTTTGGAGATGCTTTGTTGAATGACACGTGCCCCTTCTTTCATTGAATAAAACTTGACAGTCAACTTCGATGTAAAATGAAAGGAAATGGATGTCTTTAACATTTTATGGGCCAAAATACCTTAAAATGTCTAACTCTTTTTGGATTCAACATGTAAAAGGACAAAGCAAACAAGGGCAAACATTTTTAATATGTTTTGATCTTTAAAGAGCTCCCAAAATGCATGTATTCCATCACTTTAAACCCTTAAACTCCAAACTTTTAACTATAAATCCACCAAAATGCGATGAATAATTTTGGATGCCAACACAATCTTCCACATGTGCAAAGCCATCGAATCCCATCAATTTTGTAGAAGGGTATGAAGACCTACCTATTCCAGTGTATGATGATATTTGAATAGAAATTAGGTCAAGAGTAATAGATAAATGTAACTCTTCACATTCACATTAATTGTCATCAAATTAAATTATTATAATTATATGCATTAGCTTCGTTGGGGCATGATCCCAACTTCATCCCTCATTTATTAGTATCTCCTTGGATTAGAACCTTGGTGGATGGCTAGGCAACATCTTTTAAACCATCATACGCACTCTTGGACCACAACCCTATTCGATAAATCTCGAGGAACATTAATCTCTCGCTATAAAAGCTTTATCATAATGTAACATCTATTTTTAGGCTTATAACTTTTTTCGTACAATCTTATTGAAAACGAATTCCCTTGGCATGTTTTTTCTGTAAGTTGCACTTCCGGCATTGGAAGGATGCAATTTAACGGTAATACCAATCTGCCGCATTGTTATGCAAAGAAGAAAACTCAATTGAAAGCCAACATAAGTAACATCCTCAGCAATACTTGATTGCACAATAGAGTAGATGGCTTTTCTGGTGAGGAGTGGAAGAAGAAGAAATGGAGGCGTCCATAGGCTGCTCTCTTCCTTTTACACGCGTAACCCTCCTCTCTCTTCTTTTTATTTATTTATTGCTTTTCTTGCATTGCATTCCTTTGCTTTGCTCATCAGGGGTTCAAATCTTACAAATAAGGTTTCTTATGCTCTTTATCAGCCTCATATGCTCCTACTCTGCCATATGTTTTACTGTTTGGTAAGGCGAAACCGGAACAAGAAGAAAATAGCTGGCAACGCTGTGTTAGAGCAGCGAAATATCCACTCAATGGAGACGGGTCAATTTCATTCAGTACAATGCCTCTGGGTTGTGTCAGGCTTTATTCACAGCCTTCCCAACCGAAAGAAAAGGAAAGAGTAGAACAAAAGGAAAATGAAAATGATCGGATTTTGGAAGGGTTTAAGCATCAGCAGATTGAGGGGCCAACTGTAGAGAGAGACATGTGTGGTCTTGCAAATGAAGTGAGGGAGCAATTGAAGCATTTGAGGAAAAGTCTATATGATCTGAGCAATGGAATGTTGTTTCTCGGGGTGGCGCAACTGTCATGCGGGGCATGGCTCCATTGGATTACAAACGCCTCGCCACTCTCTGAAATATCTGTGCAAAGTTTTTTTGCTTTTGCGCTTCCCTTCACCTTTGCGTATCTACTGAGACAAGTGCTGAAGCCCATGACATTTTTCACTAAAATGGAGGAGCAGGGTCGCTTGCAGATACTAACCCTAGCGCTGCAGATTACCAAAGGAATGACAGCCTTGTGCCAACGATTGAAGGTAGTTGCTATACTATGCGGTGCAGGCATCTCCATTGGCCTCTTGGCAAAGCAATGGCTACCAAGTGGATCAACTTAAACCCCATCTTACATGTGAGTCATCTGGATTCTCAACGCTGGTTTCTTTTATGACAATGTTAACGAGGATTGATTAACGCCCTCACCCATAAAATAAGAGTATATATAACATTGAAAGCACTGCAGAAATGGATTGGGTTGCAAAAGCTGTTTTAATATATCTCTGTAATTGTTGGAAAAACATTTGGGGTTAATTTGAATGCTCCAACTTTCCAAAAATTTACACATTTGTATGCACTTCAAGTAACACTTCCTTTTCTTGCATTTTGATTGCTATACTTGCAAATTGCAATGATCAAGTCACTTCATTTATCTTTGTTTGCATTCCCTGCCTTCAAGGAGGGCCAAGTTTCTTCAATTGAACTTCCTTGAGACTTACTGATCACTTTGAGACTTAAAGGTGACATTGTGTTTCTTTGTTTCATCACACCTAGTCCATAACTTTGCCAAAATGAATAAGTAATATCTTATCTTAGATCTACACATCAATAAAAATAGGACCGGGTTTCCTGCTGTTCTTATTCTTTTGGTAGCATCCCTTTGGATTGAAAGTTGATTAATCAGTTCTTTTTTTTCATGTCTTTGAATATGGTTTGGCTAAGGCTTTGAACTAAGGGACAAGCATAATCTACGAAGAAGTTTGTGGCTTAGTTATCAATATTCATGCTTGTAATCAACATTGGTTCATTGTTCTTGGGGCAATCTGTAGAGATGCACATCGAACACGAACCACCGGGAGTTCTACCCTTTACTTTATGTAAGTTCAGTACAGTCCCAGACAGTATTTAGGCTGATAAAGTGGCACATATGACATGCTCTTTCTTTCAGTCTTAACTGCAAATTTAGGTAAAAGGTGAAGGTAATTTTTAGGTTGCAGCCAAACCAGTACATCACTGGAGTTTACGATACACCCCTTGTGGGAACAATGGGGCTTTTTCACATTTTTCTTATATATTGTTCAAATATAAATACGCCCCAGTTTTGACCTCATGACCAAGCCCAGGAATACAGCAGGGCTTGTCAATTACATGAACTGGCTTTTACAGAATTCTTTAGCTAGAAATATTTCAGTACTACTAACAAGGTAATGGCTTCTATATATACACAAGGTACTGTTATCCAAAATAAGCCCATTCTTATTTTTGGCTAACTCCTCCTCTTTTTCCTTTGCTGGCACTTAAATAAATTTTTGGTATGCTTGAGGGACTCAAAGGTTTCTAGAAATGGCTCCATCAGATAGAAAATTTTCTCACCTTTCTAGAAAGGTAAAATTTTCCTCCTAACTTCTTGTAAATTTCGAGTTATGGCCCAACAGAGTTTTTTGAGGAATTTCTCCCTTGACAGGCCCGTGGCCAATGAAATGATGCCACGTGGTGGTGGAGGTTGGGCCGGCCGGGAAAAAGTTGGAATATTTGCCAAAGAGTTGGCGGGACGCGCAAAAGGAAAAAACCGGCCTTGGGAGCTGTGGAGGAGGATGGAGAAAAAGTTGCGAAGGCCCTGCGTCCAATGTGGAAGCGACACGTGTCCTGTTTGCGGCGGGAGTCGAAGGTGCGGAGGAAACTTTGGTTTTTGTCGAGTGACAGAGGCACAAAGGAAAATTTGAAGCATGCCCTGCCAAGCAACCGGGAGAGTGGCGCGTGGCAGCGTGAGCTGAGCGGAGTGTGGGGAAATTTTGGGAAATTTTCCCAAGGCAAAAATCAAAGGAAAAAGGCGAGGTTTGAGCCTGCGTTCCCGTCAGCGAATGGGAAAGTGACATGTGGTAGCGGAGTGGCGGGGCGCAGGAATTTTTGGGAATTTTTCCCAAATTCAAAAAAGAGGAAAATTTTCAAGTTTCGGCCTCGCCAACCCGAATTTTGCCCTAAAATTGCCTTTTTGCCCTAAATCTTCAGAGGGGCATAACTTTCGATCCCGAGCTCGGATTTTCATGTTCTTTATATCATTGGAAAGTGTTGAAATCCTCTACACGATGGAGGGTTCAATTTTGTTTTTGATGGAGATTTGTGGGAGAAAAATGGAAAAACGTCTCTGGCATGCAAAAACATAGAAAACGACTCCAACCACCAAAATTAATGAAGTATGGGCCTCTTTCTTGCTTTGCAGAGCAATGTACATTGGCGTATGGGTTTGTCCATGAAGCCCATCACTTTTAGACGAGATTGAAGGGATTTGTCGGTGGTTGGAGTTCCAAATCAATTTGCCCACATTTTCTCCTTTCTTCCATTTTGCTCAATGGTTAAAAGCCAATTTTGGCTCATTTGTAAAAAGTTGTTCATCATTCTTCTCTGCCCTCCCTTCATTCTTCTCTTCCCTGGGTTGAAAATGGAGTTAGAACCTCCTCCCTGCTTTGTAATGGCGTTTTTGCCTCTTACCCGTGAAATGATGTTTTGTGCAAACTTTTAGAGCAATAAAAACGTGTTTTGTGATGCATTTGTCCATCCTTGCTTGTTTTTGCATGTTTTCTTCTTGCTCTCTTTCATTGCATGTATTTGTGCATGTTTGGATGTCCATTGCAGGTTTTGGAGCCGTGTTCATGGAGTTTGAAACATTTTTTGTGTGAAATCCATCCTTGGTTTTGTGATGCACTTGTCCATCCTTCCCATTGCTCACCTCTTCTTATTCCATGGCAGTTTTGATAGATGTTCAACATTTTCCTTCTCTGGTGTATCACCGTTTTAGTGTAGGCTTTGTTTTTCCCTCTTTTCTCTCTTTGTCTCCTTGGCATAGTTAGATTAGGATTAGATTAGCTTGCCTGCACTGGAATAGCTTGTGGCAGGTAGTTTAGGAAGAGGAACCAACCTTCTCTGGAGAGCTTTCCCCATTTGCAAAGGTCCCACACTTTGGGAAAGCTCAATGTTGTGCATTCACACCAAATGACATTGCCTTAGAAAAGCCGATCCATAGGTCATTTTGGGGGTGCTGTGAATTTGCGCTAACAGTTTTTGGCACGCCTTGGTGAGACCTTAAAGGTCTTCTACTTTATTTTTGACAAGTTAGTGTGTTCCTGTTAAAGATTCAGCCTTTGGAGGCATATTCAAAAGCACATTTGGCGACTCCATATGGTAAATAACTCATTCTCTGAGTTGCAGACTATTTTCCATTGTTTTCCATTCATTCTTCTTTCCATCTCTTCCATCTTCTTTCATTCCATGAAGTTGTGCAATCATGACTTCATTTCCATCATGGAATTTGCATTCACAACAAGCAACAATATATTCCACCTCCAACATGTTTTTCAAATCCTCAGATCAGCATTTTGATCAAATTCAAAATCAATATGCATATCCATATGAGCAATGCCAAAATCAATTTGGCTATGAAGCACATCAAGCACAAGGATACACATATGATGAGGGCAGTCAAGAAGAAAGTGCAGATTTTTTGGAGAAAATCCAAAAAATGGAGGTTGGCATGGTGCAATCAAGGGCTCAAGCACAAATGAAGGCATTTTCAGATTGGTTTTAGAGCACCCTGTCCATGGGGAGGCCCTTTTCCAAGACATTACACCCTCAAGAGAAGCTGGACTTCATGATTGAGATGCTGCCCCAACTTGCACAATGGACAGTGGAGATAGAGGCCTATAAACTTGGTGTTGAGCAACCTTGTCAATGGGTAAGTTCTACACCATCATCTGGGTTTTTTTCTTCCATTCCTCAAGCAGCACCATCTCATTTTGAATGCCAAATTCTAAATCCAGCCCATGCTGCCCCAAGTGTTGATTCCATTTCTCCATCCCCTAGTCTTCCACCCCATCTCAATTCTTCTATCCTTTTCCCTTCCAAACAGCCACTCCCTACAAAGAAACAAGAGTTTCTACCTCCACCACCACAAAAAATTACAAAATCAATTGAGTTACAACCCACCCTTCCTATTGCATTCCCATATCCATGTTGGGAAGATAAAAATCAGAATGCTAGTCAAGGAAAACAATAGTAAGAAGAAGAAACAAGGATGAAAAGATTAAAAGTTTATTGAATTTGGCTCTTAAATTTGGGATTACAAAAATCCCCTTGATGGTGAAACCAATAGAGGAGGTTAGAGTTGAAGAACGAGTGGTGGCCAAGGCTGATTTTGTTGCAGCAGAAGAAGAGCAAAAAGAAGAAGTAGATCAACAATCAATTTGCTCATAATGTAGTGTCCATGTTGGCACTCTACTTGAAGGAAATGCTGGTCCAATTCAAGTTGCACAATCAGCCATGGAAAGAAGCTCTGAAGAAGATCTTGCAGTCCCAACTTGTCCTCTAGAGCAGCAGATTGAAGAGTTTGACTTGACAAACTTCATGCTAGAGGAAGAGTTCAATCAAGAGCAAGATTGTCTTCAAACAACAGAGGAAGGAGAAGCTGCTCCAAATCCAAAAGAAGAGGAGCACATTCCAGCTGTGGGGGAGAAAAGTGCAGATCCAAAGGCTTTGAGCACAAAGCAGGCTATAGAAGAACCTTCAGTTCTTCTTTCTACTTCATCTCTCTTGAGTTCTATTGTTGAAGAAGAGTTTGATCTCTCAAACTCAATGTTGGAGGATGAAAGAAACCATGGTGATCGAGTTGCGAGATCAAGAAACACCATGGAGAGGTTGAACATTGCGCAAAGAAGACACCAATGAGGCGGTTTACTGTCGGATTTGGAGGATTGTTTTGATGAAGAACAACCGGTTGAAATCACACCATCTTCTCCTTCATCATCCACCTTCCAAACAAAAGAGCCTGTTGTCATGGAGGAGAACTTTCAATTTGCAGCAGCCTGCATTTTATAACAGCCTTTTGGAGCCAAGATTGGAAGATTTTAATCTTCCATGTTCTTCACTAGAAGAGGAAGGAAAACAACATAAGAGTTCCATCATTTCTTCCACACCATCCATTAAAGGTCTGCAAGAAGATTCCATTTTGAAATGGAAAATCAAAGTTATGGGCATATCAAACGGATCGGACTTGCCCAATAAGGTATTTGACTTCATTGGAGCTAAAGGAGAGGCCACAACAGTTGTGCTTGCTTCTAAGCATGAGGATGAGGATGATGCAAAGTTCCAAGGATTAGTTGCCATACCTCTTCAATCCAAATGCAGAGCAACTAAAAGAGGTATTTGGATTTGTTTTGATTGACACCTTGTTAATTTGGGTAGAAGACTAGCTCATTTTTGATTTTCCACTCATCCAAGCAGCCATGATTAACTCCAAATCAATTGCATGGTTGCCAATTTTGAAGAAGGAAGCTATTTTGCACAACCGATTCTGAGGTTTGTTTAGCTTACCTTTGCTTCCAGATAGAGTAGAGTAGGTAGGTTTGCTTTCAGAGAAGAAGTGCTTGTGCACACTGCATGTTCCATTTGGAGCATGTATGATTTTCAATTTGTATATAGTTTTTTGGTGCTGGTTTTGCTCTTGCAGTTCATTTCAAAGTGGCACTTTGGTGAGGATCGTTTGAGTTTAGTGGGTTTCTAAGTAGCTCGGAGGTTAGATTTTCATAGTTTAGATCAGAATCATTTCATCAGGCTTGACTCCATGCCCAATGGATGCTTCAAAGGCCACTGATCATTCATCTAGCAGGCAGATGACCCCTCCGAGTCGCCAAAAGTGTTATCCAAAATAAGCCCATGGTTATTTTTGGTTAACTCCTCCTCCTTTTCCTCTCTTTGGTACTTAAATGAATTTTTGGCATGCTTCAGGGACTCAAAGGTTTCTGGAAATGGCTCCATCAGATAGAGAATTTTCTCACCTTTCCAAAAAGGTAAAATTTTCCTCCTAACTCCTTGTAAATTTCGAGTTATGGCCTGACGGAGTTTTTTGGGGAAATTTTCCTTGACAGGTCCACGGCCAATGAAATGATGCCACGTGGTGGCGGAGGTTGGGCCGATGGGGGAAAAGTTGAAATATTTGCCAAAGAGTCGCGAGAGACGCAAAGAAAAAAACGGCCCGCAAGCCCGCGGAGGAGGATGGAGAAAAGTGTACGAAGGCCCCACGTCCAATGTGGAAGCGACACGTGTCCTTGTGGCGGGAGTCGGAGGCGCGGAGGAAACTTTGGTTTTTTGCCAAAGTGACAGAGGTGCAAAGGAAAAATTTGAAGTGCGCCCCCCAAGCAACTAGAGCCGACACATGGCAGCGGCGGAGCGGTGGAGTGCGAGGGAAATTTTGGGAAATTTTCCCAAAGGCAAAATCAAAGGAGAAAAGGCGAGGTTTGAGCCCGTGTTCCGTCGCCGAATGGGAAAGTGACACGTGGCAGCGGAGCGGCGGGGCATGGGAATTTTTGGGAATTTTCCCAAATTCAAAAAAAGAGGAAAATTTTCAAGTTTTGGCCCGCCAACCCGATTTTTGCCCTAAAATTGTCATTTTTGCCCTAAATCTTCAGAGGGGCATAACTTTCGATCTCGAGCTCGGATTTTCACGTTCTTTATATAATTGGAAATATGTTGAAATCCTCTACACGATGGAGGGTTCAATTTTGTTTTTGATGGAGATTTGCGGGAGAAAAATGGAAAAATGTCTTTGGCATGCAAAAAACACAGAAAATGACTCCAACCACCAAAATTAATGAAGTATGGGCCTCTTTCTTGCTCTGCAGAGCAATGTACTTTGGCGTATGGGTTTGTCCATGAAGCCCATCACTTTGTAGGTGAGATTGAAGGGATTTGTCGGTGGTTGGAGTTCCAAATCAATTTGCCCGCGTTTTCTCCTTTCTTCCATTCTGCTTGATGGTTAAAAGCCAATTTTGGCTCATTTGTAAAAAGTTGTTCATCATTCTTCTTTGCCCTCCCTTCTTTTCTTCCCCAGGGTCGAAAATGGAGTTAGAACCTCCTCCCCTGCTCTGTAATGGCGTTTTTGCCTCTTACCGTGAAATGATGTTTTGTGCAAACTTTTGGAGCAATAAAAACGTGTTTTGTGATGCATTTGTCCATCCTTGCTCGTTTTTGCTTGTTTTCTTCTTGCCTCTCTTCATTGCAGGTATTTGTGCATGTTTGAATGTTCATTGCAGGTTTTGGAGCTGTGTTCATGGAGTTTTGGAACATTTTTGTGTGAAATCCATCCTTGGTTTTGTGATGCACTTGTCCATCCTTCCCATTGCTCACCTCTTCTTGTTCCATGGCAGTTTTGATAGATGTTCAACATTTTCCTTCTCTGGTGTATCACCGTTTTAGTGTAGGCTTTGTTTTTCCTCTTTTCTCTCTCTGTCTCCTTGGCATAGTTAGATTAGGATTAGATTAGCTTGCTTGCACTGGAATAGCTTGTGGCAGGTAGTTTAGAAAGAAACCAGCCTTTCTCGGAGAGCTTTCCCCATTTGCAAAGGTCCCACACTTTGGGAAAGCTCAATGTTATGCATTCACACCAAATGACATTGCCTTAGAAAAGCCGATCCATAGGTCATTTTGGGGGGTCTTTGTGAATTTGCACTAACAGGTACATTGTAGCCATGATAGACCAGGTACATAGCAGATTTTTTCTTGAGAAATGACTGCAATTTAATTTTGAATAGTCAAAATTATGTTCTCATGGATTCAGTTTATCTGTTTGCAGGAAATCACATTGGCCTTCTACGATTTAGAAGAATCTTGAAAGTTATATGGTGCATCTCAAACAAGCGTTTGATTGCAAACTCACTTAAGAGGTGAGTGAGGAGTCATCTGCATGAGCTGTCCTTCTTAAAGCCAAAGGTACACGTGTAATGTTTGTTGTAATCCACAAAGAAATTGCTATTATATGCCTACCAGTTGGATCCCAAGGATTCTATGTCCCTAAAAGTGGAGATCATAGAAGAGGTATTATTAACATGAAATGAAATCCCACCATAGGGATATGACACCTGTAGTTCAAGCTTAAATTAGGAAATTATCACACTGATCCCAATGATACATGATTGCTGTTGGTAGTCCGACTACTATTCACCAACACAGATCTCAATGTGGAATTAGACACTACTTGCATCCAAATTATGGATTCTATAGGTGTTTTTCTGTCTCCCACATTTTGGGGATGGGGATGCATAAGAAATGTCCTGATGTCGTTGATATGTTGAGGACAGTTGTCTCCAGTTTGGGACATCTAGATTTTTCCTTGACCCAACCAAGGACGTTTAGCTATCCCCCATAGACATAGAAAATAATTTATTAAAGAAAATCCAGAAAAAGTTCTCTTGTTTTAATAAAATTCTTTGGAGGATCACATCCCCCTTTCTTTTTGAACCGTGTTGTATCATAAATTTAAAAAGATACATTTCTATATAATTTTTTTTTAATATTTTTGAGCCCCATGTCCCATGTGTTGTCTCCTAAAATTAGAAAAGTATCACAATGATGACAATGATAAGTGATTGCAGTAGGTTGTCGAACTACAATCTAACAGCTGACCTTAAATTTGCCGTCTGACTGTTCACACTTCTCAAGGCTTTAACACATACAAATAACCCTCACAAGCATGTTTGGCTCCAACTTCCTTACAAATTTGCCTTACAAAACACTGTTTCTCACCAAGGATTATGACTGTCACAAGATCAAAGAAGACTGTGTATTTGGTTACTTTCTTTCTAAAAACGTATTACATTCAAACTTATACACTGATTCTTGTGATCCATACCACCTATAAACCTCCTTCTAACCTCCCAAGGACTCCACAGTCTCAAGGTATGAATAAAACTGTTGTACTGAGAATGTTTTCCTACAAACCCTTAAAACTGGGCAGTCTAACAGTCAATACTGTGTTTTTACTGGTTTTGGACTATAATTCTTCTCTCCTTCTGCCATAACCCTTCCTCAACATCATGAAAACACTAGAAACTCCCTGCTCACCATATTATGACTTGATCTAATGGTTTCTTGTTAACATTAAACAATTTCTTGGTCGTTAACCCCTGGTACAGGGCATGCAAACCGAGAGGAGGATTTCTGTGTTTATTTCACTTTGTTTGAACACTGTGGGAGTTCTTGATGACTCAAATCAATACTGCATGCTTGGGAGAATTTGTACAAATGTTCTAGCTTCATGACATAGCTTATAGTTCCTCAAACAAACATACCAAGGACTGTCAAACCGGATTCTTAGTTCCTAGACCTTTTCCAAATCACAAGCAAGATCATTAACCACACCTCCACCTTGATCATGGCACAAACTTAATATTCTTTTAGTCCTAAACTTAATATCTCTTTCATTCATTCAAAGGTACATACTCAACCTTACCTCAGTCTTCATAGTTGTAGACTCCGTGCACATGACTGTCTGTTCTAACTTTCTAACATCTTTCACCTTCTTTCCTGCCCTCCATAAGCCTGCACAGACATCTACACCTGTAGAATCATTCACACATATCATATACAAGTAAGATTTCTTCATAAGATAATCACAATCATTCATACATTCTCTCATAAGCATTCATCACAGTTTACAAGTGTTACTCAAGAAACTTCTTGATTTATTACTCCCTTTGATATTACAAAGCTTCTTGAGCCATATTGGCTCTGACACAGTTTCTTCACCAACCAACCTTTGCTATTACTCACCCACTCTCTCTCATTCGAATAATTCTCATGCTCAAGAGGGATAGAAAGGTGGTTAGGGTTCTAACCATCAAACTCACCATGGTGAAGACAACCATAGTAAAACAACCCATGTGATGTTTATGAGGACATTTTATGAGTGTACAATTGTTTTATGACCTCACTTAAACACTTATTCAACCTAGTTTAACACCTAGACCTATAACCCACCACAAAGACTAGTTAAAACATTTGAAATGTGGTTTTGGAGGGAAACTTCCAAACACCACTTATTACATGCCCAAGAGTCCAAATGGACTAGAAACATATCATGAACATCCAAATGGACCCTACACAATGTAAGACAACAAGAAAAACCAAAATTGGATTATTTACAAGGATGCTTCTGCATCAATGGGGCAGTTTTCCTTCTTGCTTGGAGAAGGTGATCGAAAAATCACGATATCTTTGGCATACGGTAGAGTTTGGAGCCCTTTTTGCAAAAATTGAGCCTAACCCAAGGGTGCAACCTTATGAAGGTTATCTATCACTAGTCAACAAGATATTTGTGGAGAAGGTGATAGATATGGTAATTAATGTAGAACCTTCAATGGGAAAAACTATATGACAAATGCAAGATAGATGCTTTGAAATAGATATATCTATTGACATTTTTAGATAAGCTAAATGGAAGATATTTTTACTTGTTATGCTAATAGGTGTAATTTTGAACAACTTATCAAAAATGGACTTCATCATTTTTGCTCGCGCAAGACTAAGTTAGCCTTTCGCAGAGTGTAGTCACGCAGTGTTACGTGGGTTCCCTAACCCGCGGGACAAGGGAGTGTCAGCAGGGACTTAGGCGAATTTTTGGCGGAGATAGTGCTTCACGGAGTGTGTTAGACCTTCACGGTATTAAGGAAGTCAATCTTCGTAGATCCGGATTAGTCTCTCGCGGGTAAAGACAAGTTAGAGCACCGCAGGTTACTCGCTTGTGAGAAAGGTTAAAATTGTCCAAGGATAGGATCCAAAAAGCGAACAAAGAAATGAGAAACGTAGTGCTTCACGGTATGGAGAAACACAGTGTCACACAAACTTAAAACACATAGCATTCCGCGGAACCAAGGATGAAGTCCTCCAAGTCAAAAGCCGCGATGCAGAGGAAGAAGGTGCGTAGTGCACCATATGGCGAGAGGAAAAGCAAGTTCAAATGCGACTAAGGTTGGAAACCACGAGATATTAACTTAGTATTACGTGGGTTTCTCAATTAAATTGTTTTCGCGGGTTCTCATGGAGTCGCGGAGCGAAGGAACATGGTTGTGTAGACACTAGAAAACTCACCTTGTGTATAAGGTCCCTTATTCGAAAACACAAAAACATTATAAAATACAAAAAGACCAAAAAATCATAAAACCCCATAAAATGGAGCTAAAAGACACCTCACCACTCATTTACTAACCCTCACCCACTCACATTTAATTCTTTCCACCCACCTACCCATGTGCATCCCCAATGCACTATGGACCCTATCATTGCACCCATGTATCCCACTCCCCCATGCACTCCAAATCTATAAAAGCACTCTCACCCCCTCATTCCAACCCATGGTTGGCTCTTAGTGCACAAAGACTATACTTGAGTTTTCTCTCTCTTGCTTGCATGTCTTGGTTTCGCAGGTTTTGAAGAAGAAAAAGCGAAGTTCAAAGGAATAATACAACTTGTAACACTGTTCTAGCGAAATCTCAACACAACGGGAATCACAATTGCAATTGGCTTGTAATCTTCGCCCAATTCTCGACAAAACACAATTGCGATTGTCCTGTGATCTGAGTTAGGTATAATTGTCATTTCATTTATTGTTTTGTCATTTTACATCAATAAAATGTCTTTTATCTCCTTAAAAGGGTTAGGGATCTGACCGAGGCAGGTCCCCTAACCACCAAAAACAACTAACATTTTTCAAGTGTGCAGGTTTAGATTTAGATCTGGAAGAGTTTTACCCACTTTATTCAATGAAAGAAACCACAATTGTCCCTCTCTTTACAATGGCATCATAAGCCCATTCTATTTTAGTAGCTGATTTGGGGTTTTCATATTAACTAATCCTTTCTAAAGTCTTCCACATTATCACCACCTCTATCTACCTCTCAACCATCTATATCATCATGTGATTCCATCTTGCCCACCACGGCTCCTACTTCTTCATTTGCTTCACTCACATACACTCCACTTATCACACAACCCATTACTACATCTACATTCCACTCTTCATCACATAGGGTGCCACACATCACTTCACCTACCTTACAGACTTCTTCAACATACATCTCACTTCCTTCATCACCACTCATTCAAGTTCCGTTCTTGCTTGTAGCGCCTTCGTTACATCCTCCATCTATCCATTTGTTTACACCCCTCTTGCATCTATGCCTCGTCACTTGTATATACTTATTCTTCCACCTATTCCTTACAAGTCACCTCTGTGTACTCCCATTGTTGTACCACTTTTGGAACTTTCTTTCACATTCTCCTTCTTGTCCCCATCACCACTCGTTTAGGCTCCTTCTTATTATCCGCTCCACCTGTTGAGTTAACCTCATCTATCACACCCACACGCCCCTTTGTTCTTATCTTAGGACCTTCAAGCCTTCTCCACCTTCCATTACACATCTACATCCTTTGAATTTTTCTCCCGCATTCTCACTTGTTTGATGATCGTTCTTACATGGCGCTTCCTATGCCATGTCATCCTTCTATTCTTATACCCACTTGTCACAAGACCACACCATTGGCCCTCACGCTTCCTTTAGACATCACCATATTTTCTACACCTCGTCCCCCGATATCATCCCTAAGCACAATGCTTCATAACACCCCCTTACCATTGGTTTATTCTCATGTCCTCGACCACCAGACGTTCTCGCACATCCACCACATTCATCACCTTTCTTACGTGATTCATCCCCACACTCACGTCCTTCACCTAACACCGTTCTATGGCTTTTTTTTGGCATTCTTGCTTCAATTACCATCCACATCATCCCCGCCACTCCAATCATCTATCTCATTTATCGCTTGCTTTTATACATCACGTCTCTCACTCACCTAGTTCCTATATGGATTGGGGGACTTTCATTTGTATCCATTCTTGCATCCTGCATGCTCCTTACATCCCGCTTCTTTTCATCGTGGCTGGATTTGAAACATGACCTGATTCTCCACACAAATACAAACACCCACTTTCACACAACTAAACATCTTTCAAAAATAAAAAAATCAATATATTCAAAAAAACTTGCAATAAACAACGCTTGCCCATGGATGTTCTTCCCCGTGTTTGTTTCACTTCATTCATTCCCATTCTCCGTTCTTTGTTATACAATTCATTTACAGTTCGTTCACATTCCACGTTTTGGTTTGTTTCACAACTTTTGGTGAACACTTTGATCATCTTGTTGTCACACTTTGTGAGTCAATCATCTCTACTACAGTTGCTTGAACTTGGTTTCTCCTTAATGAATTAAGAATGACTGCCCTCTTTGAGATCCACACACGCTTACACAGTTAACAACTTGTCTTGAAGACCCCAAGGCATTCTTTGTCGACACTTGCCAATCGTCGTTTCCACAATCACTTCCACTCCCTCCATCAAGCCACTTGTGGTTCTAAACCCCTTGACAAATCGAGAGAGCTGAATATCATGTGAAAAACAAATCAAAACAATCAAAATCAAGCAACAATTAAAATTCAAAAGTAAAAGCAATATCAATCACTCTCTCTCAAGGGCTTTCCAACATCTCTATCAGTGGCTATGGATGCTGCGAGTAGTAGATTAATGCTGTGAATAAAATCAAATTTTACCACCATTGGGGCTATGGACGCTTGGTGGTAGCGGAGCAAGGCATGACTTACAATTGCCTTCCATCTCACTACTCACAATCGCTGTTTCAATTCACACCTACACGTTGGCTTGTGTTTTCATTTCAAGCGATCAATTCACTCTCACGCACACACAGGATCTCGATGAGTGCAGGCTAGTATGTCGTCTTGTGCGGTTTAAACCTTGTTCAAGCTTCCGTTTTAGTGCGTTCATTGTCTCAAGTTCCGTGTCTTCAAGTTCATTATGTGTTCACTATCATGCTTATCACACAACCGTATTCATACACACCAACCATAACAATTGTAGTACATCATTATCACAATCACGTCATAATGCGCATTTGCAATTCAACGTCGTTGCCACGAACATCTAGGGGCATCGCTGCTTCGCACACCTTTGTGCTCATTTTCCCTTTTATGTGGCATTCGCTTTATCATCACATTCTTTCATTGCATCATCACCATCGTGCTCATTTCAAAAAAACAAATTCGAAAAAAAAATCCCACAAAAATTCAAACAAATTAAAAACTAAATAAAAACTATAAAAAAACCATTAACACTTAACACTACCCCACCTTACTCACTTACCCCATCCTACCCACCTACCCCTCACTCACCTCGACCGAGTAATGTGGGCGACTCACCTTGACCCCCGACACCCCGACCTAGCTCGCCTTGCGCACCCTAACTCCCCTAGTCCCTGCGCTCCCCTTCCCCATTTCTGCGCGACCAAAGAACCTTAGCTCGGTCGCGCTCGTCCCTCAACTTCCTAACTACCACTTTTCCCAACGACCCCCATCACCTCCTCGGCTCTCTGCAAGACCGAGCTCCTCACACCCACCTCGCCGAGTCGCCATAGTGACTCGATTGACTCCGCATCCATCGGCTGCTGCGACTCGCGCATGCCACGAGTTCGCCTCAAGCTCCCTTCTCACCTCGACTCGTCGTGTCCTACCCACCTAACTCCCTCCACCCCTAATCTACCCACCTCGACTCAAGAGTCACTACAATGACTCACCGCGGCACCCCTTTCCTAACCCAACTCGACCCTAACTTGCGCGCCCTTCACCGCATCGTTGCTGCGACTCGCCCCTCGCCTTGTGCGCCAACTCCCTTCTCTGTGTAGCGATTCGCCTCTACGACTCGCCGCCCAACCTGACGACATGTTGCTTCCCACCTGCGAGATCGCCTCGGCCGACCCTACATGCTCCCCGTGTTACTGTCCCCCGATCGTCCCGCTTGCTCCTCGTGTAATCGCTATCTCTCCCCATCACACTCCGAGTATCTCTCTTCCCCAACTCGATTGCGGTTGCGACCAAGCTACTCCGACTCCCCCGCACCTTCCTCACCTCTCTCGCCCTTGCGATTTGGCCCCAAATCGTTTCTCACCACGCTCCCGACCGCTTATTTCCACTCCCCACCTGCAACCTACGCCCACTCCCCCACTATGACCTACCCCCACCGCCATCCTCGCAAGCTCGCTCCTCCTCTACCTCGCATGTCGCGCTTGCGACTCCGCTCCTCGCGCTTCCCCGTGAGCTACCCCGCGAACTCCCTCCCCTGACTTGTCGAGTCGCCCATGCGACTCGGCCATCCAATCAACTCGCCCTCCTTGGTTAGCTCGCTCATTAAGCGCACAGACAAACTCATTGCTTGACCGCTTTATCCAAGTGGCTAGCTAGCTCGCTAACCAACTTGACTTGACCCAACTCGCTGACCCGACTCACCCGCCAACTCGTCCGACCAATTTACATGCCCCGAGCTCCCTCCTCACCCAACTAGTGGAGCTCCTTTCCAACTCACCCGGGTAGCTCATTGCTAGCCAGCTCGCCTACCACCACTAGCTAGCTCTCCCGGCCCGGCTCGCCCAACCAACCACTCACCGGCCCGGCCCGGACTCATTATCTCGCTTCCCTCGCTCGCTCCTAATCCACTTATAACTCGTCCATCTCGCCTCTAAATCACCCAATTCACCGCATAGCTCGTCATATAGCTCGCCTCCTCGCCCGCACCACATATAGCTCACCGCCTCATTGCCCAAACCATGTTCGTTAACAACCTCAATCAACCAACTTGACATAACTTCGTGATGCTTCCATACTCTTTTGTACATACCCCTCATCACTTTTTCACATGCACATGACTGGGGCAACACTGTCCCTGTTTTTCCTCCGCATGCCTTTGCCATGTAGCATTTTCCCATCATCTTCAAGCGCCACTTTTCGTCCAGCGTCACATTGGGGCACCCTGTAGTTCCAAAATTGTCACTTGAGGGGGAATCATGCACAACCCTTCTCGTCCGATTTTATGACATCCAATCAACATTCATCAATCAATTGACTCTATAGTCTCCACCTCGCAAAATCAACCTATCGATCCTTCTGGACTACTACGGCCAGTGGCCCATCAATCGCGTGTTCGGGTTCTTGTCTATTGATCAATCATCTAAGACCGCATGCATGCAACCATTGTCATAGTGTTAGGTGACCCCATCTCGTCTTCAGATTTTTTTTGCGCTGCATCTTTTTGTTCAACATGCAGCCCAAAAAGTGGCAAAATGTAGACACTAGAAAACGCACCTTGCGCATAAGGTCCCTTATTCAAAAACACAAAAAAACCAAAAAAATCATAAAATCCCATAAAATGGAGCTAAAAGACACCTCACCACTCATTTATTAACCCTCACCCACTCACATTTAATTCTTTCCACCCCACCTACCCATGTGCATGCCCAATGCACTATGGACCCTATCATTGCACCCATATGTGTCCCACTCCCCCATGCACTCCAAATCTATAAAAGCACCCTCACCCCCTCATTCCAACCCTGCTGGCTCTTAGTGCACAAAGACTATACTTGAGTTTTCTTGCTCTCTTGCTCGCATATCTTGGTTTTGCAGGTTTTGAAGAAGAAAAGGCGAAGTTTTTAGTAAGAATAACATCTTTGTAATGTAAAAACATTAGAGAACTTATTTAAAAATTTAAATAATAGGGGACGTCCCCTCAAGCCCCCAAGTCCCCATAACGTTTGAGATGTCCGGGATATCACCAAACTCTAGGTGGCGTGTCACTGCATAACATTGGCTAAAAGTCTTGGAATTTTGTTGATGTTGGTGGGGAATGACGGTTGTTTTTAGTGTAGGATGGTAAGATCTTTTGCGATTTTAAGCTTAATATGGATGAGAGCTATGCCAAATTCCTGGATGGCAGTTTGAATGTTACCTTAAGAGATTTTCAAGAATCTTCTTCTCACTAAATATCTGTTACATACAGAAAAAATTGCTTAAATTCTTTTTGCATTGTGGTGAACTGTTATGTTAGCGATGATTATCTTGTGGCAAGTAAGGGAAGTAATATTGAGAAACAAGTAGGCAAGGGGTAACAACAACATGTTTTAAAGAGGCATATTTGTACATTTCAAGAGTATCCTAAAGCTAAAGATCTTCCTCTTGATACAGGTGTGGATAATGTGATATAACTAGAATAAGCCACTCTATTATGATGATATCCCCTTTCATACAGTTCAAGTTTCTAAAATATGGGATTGGAAGGATGGGATAGGAGTTAATTGATTGGGGTCATTCAATGCCTTACGAGAGTCCTCTTGATGTGCCAACAGTGTTATAAGGATGATGGTTCTGTTTGCACGTGTATTGATTGTGAAAGATTTGCATGCTTTCAAATAGATTTCCAGTGCAGCAGTTTGTGCCCTAACAAATGAATTGAAGGGTGCAATTTTTTTCCAAAGACTGATATGGGTAAGTGCCAAGGGGTTGCATAAAACAAATTTTCACACCCATGAAGGGTATTATGAATTCCTGAACATACCTTTTGGAATTGCCAACACCTCAACAGCCTACAAACCAAATATGAAAATGATATTTCTTCCTCATTTTTGTAAAACTATTCGTATGTTCTTTACTGACATACTTGTATTGCTATGTACGATAATAGCATTTAGTATCTCGAAATGGCCTTGGAAAGTTCAAGATAAATCAATATTTTTGTAAGAGTTCCAAGTACACTTTTGGGGCCATAGAGCTGTAGGCAAATTAATCAATTTGAGGGTCTAATGGATATCAAAAAGATCTATGGCAATTCAGAGTGCCCAACTCCCAAAATTGTAATTGATCTTAGAGATACAATGACAACTTAATCCACCTGCACACAAGACAGTAACTAAAACATGTTTGGTTTGCTATGAGTGGAGACATCACAAACCATGTTCTGCAGAATGATATCCCTTGATGTTTATCGTCATAAGGCATCACCAATCTGGGACTTCAAATTTACTCTGTTTCCATCACCTGACCATTAAACAAGATTGCAATTAAAGTGCCTTAATAAACTACTCAAAGTACATTTCATTTATTTGCAATACATTTGCATTCAATTCTTGCTACCATCTGTTATGTTACTATTAGCTTATCCTCCATCCATTCCCCATGATATTTTTGGGTTATATCTCACTCATGTCATCATTTGCATGAGTGTTGTCCTATATTCAATCATGCCATTATCCAAAATAATGCTAGCCTATATATCAATCATGCTACAATCCATAGTATTGTTGGCTCATATTCAATCGCACCACCATCCATGAGGTTGCTGGCTTATATATCAATTACACCGTCATCCATGACTGTTGGCTCATATTCAACCATTGCAGCATCCAAGGTATCGTTGGCTTATAGATCTGTAATGCAGCCATCCATAGGGCTGATGATATTGAATCTTGCCACCATGCACGGGAATGTTGAGACATATGTAGCCACAATTTTTTTGTCTCATTTACTGATCTTGTGAGCATCCATGGCACTGTTGGTTCATATTCAACTCTTCCATCATGCAACACTCCCCTTGGTGCCATTGATAATAAATGCACATAAACAGGGCTATAGAAAATTCTATGAAAGGCACTCACATGCATTGCAAATGCAAGTGTTTGGTCTCTCTACATTGGTGTTCCATAGAGTCTCAGATTGGGGAACAGGTCTCGGAGATGGGGGGACCAAGGGCCTAGGTTTGGGGACGATGACACAAATATATATAGTACTTGAAAAATTAGTTATAAAAAAATGTATAAGGAACAACAAATGAAACTTTGAAATACTAAACACATTGCATTGAACAATGAAAATGCCAAATATCAATATATTAATATTTATATTCAAAATGATGATTACATTCAAAATTCAAATATAGTTGGCCAATGGCTTAATGCCTCTAACGAGTCTAATCATCCCCAAAGTCTGCACCAAACTCCTCATCACTCAAATTGCTAGACTCCTCAAGGTTGAAAACTTGAAACTTGAACGGTTGAGTAATGAAGACTTGGCACTTGCTCTAACTCTTGTTGTTACTTGTTGCTAATGTTGTTCCTCTTCTTTGCTAATGCTCTCACTCTTGCTTGCTAATGCTCTCACTCTTGCTTGCTAATGCTTTCACTCTTGCTTTGAATTTTTGATTGTGATTTGGAGTGAGGGTGTAAGTCTTATTTATAGTTCTTTTTGGAGTGCTTAGGGGTGTTGGGGCCCATTGAGTATTTGGACTAGGGTTGGGAGTCTTTGGGACTGGTCGAGAGACTTCAAGAAGTCTTTGGGATGTTCCCGAGTCCCCAAAATGGGGGTGTCTCAAAAACGTCCTCTCTTTGAGGGAAACATTTTGATGATCACCCCATCTGACTGGTGGTGGGGGACGTTTCCCAGCCATCCCCAAGTCTCGAGAGATGTCTCGAGTCTCCGAGATGTCACTTTCAAGGAGGGGGTGCATCCCTGTGGAACACTGCTCTACATAAACTTCTGCAAGTTTATATAAGAAGAAAGAAGATTATGAGAAGACGAGTAAGAATGCCAATGCAAAACAATGCTCCTCAAGCTGTGGTGACAAGGACCAAATTTCCTTTAAGAGAGGACCAGCCTACAAGGATTGAGGATGATGTACCAACAAGGGTGGCGACCACAAGAGAGCTGTCAAACCTGCACGCCCAGCAACAAGGAGTGCACCATCTCAGAAATTTGGTTCAAAAGGCAAGTAACTCTTCTTCATTTGTCTTTCACTATTCCAGGTTTAGTGTACCCCTCCCTCCCTCCTTGGAATCCCCAACCTACACGTCCTCCCTGCTGCTGATCTTGGCACCCAACATCATTGTTGGAATTTTGGTTTCAATACGAGCTTAAGATTCCAAGAGCTGAATAGCCTAGATCCTAGCATGTATCCAGAGAAACAAATCTCTTGGAGGTATTCTTGCATGGTTTCCAAGTGTTGTCGTTGACCCTTCCCTCTCCCAAATAGGCTTTACTCAAACACATCATGAAAGCTTAAACTCACATCAGCAAGCTTGTGTTGAAAATAATGAAAAGTCTTATCTTATTCCTGCCTTTCAAACAATCACTAAGAGTATCCTTCATGTTGGAAAAAGATAGATGAAAAAGGAATGGACATCACCATCATGGAAAAACAGAATTCTCTACTTGATGAGATAAAAAGACTGTATCCATCTGTAGGATTGCATCCAACAGCATAATGATAGCATAAACTGTCTGTTACAACTTTATGGAACTTTGAAGCAGAATGTAGGCAATTGAGCTGGCTGAGGACATGAAGCAAAACGTTTAACAAGCAAACAACAAGAGATAGGCTGTCCAGCCTAAGAGCTCTGCTGAAGGGACGATAAAATGAGGTTCATGGAACACCACTCTCTTCTGACCTGGCCCTGCTTATGGTGCTCCCACCAGGACTCCTTACGAGGCTGAACAATGGAGTGTGGAAACAAATGCAATAAACCGGATTTCTCAGATTTTTGCAGTCCCATGAAAGTGGCAAATCCTTGATCACAACTTCAATGAGGAAATTACTTGGTTTGTACACGGTCTGTAGAAGCAGATATGCAATAGACACTAGTAGTGCTGTTCAAGTTTCAACCGTCCTTTTTGGTTGCCCATCAATATGTATAAATATGGACATTTTGTAGAATGGTATAATTAGCTATTTCCTTGCTGGTGTTAATCTTTAGCTTTGTATGGATGTTCTTAGATGTGAACTTATGATGTAAAGCTGCTCCATTCCAAGCCGCAGATCACCCTTCGGTGTGGCCTGATGTTTTGTGTTCACACTTTAATTAAAATTATTCTCATTTTATTCGGGAAAAATGTTAAGTCCTAGTATGGGTGTTAACATAGATATTAGAGGCGCTTTGAGAAAGGACTTTCCAACGTCGTCATATCACTGAATAATCTGGCTTGATAATGTGCTGAAGGAAAAAAATGTGAATAGAACAAGAAGAGTAGCCTGTTATAATTTCAAACAGGTCACGACATTTTGCCTTTTCTTTCTGTGGCTAATATTGGTGAAACATTCGTGTGGACAGGATGGGGTCTTCGGTGGTGGCAAAAATTCCAAATTTTGGGGACAATGAGGGGACGACAAGGGGATGGCTGATATTTTTATATAAAAATTTATATATATTACAAATATAACATGAATAAACTAAGACTTAAAGCTGAAAGCCTGAAGGCTGAAACCATTAATCCAATTATTCATCACATAAGCCAAAATGCTATATTTATTATTCATATTTCAAATTACTTTAACATATAAATTAGAATCGAGATACATTGATAATGATACAATGATACATCAACAATATGACAATGAAAAACAAAAGTCTTCATTAATCAGCATGAGAAGAGTACATATTATAAGTTCATAACCAAAATGGCAAAAACTAAAGTCTAAAACATAGTTTGTAGACTGCAACTCAATAATCAGAGTCCTCCTCTGAGGGAATACTCACGAACTGCTCCTCATCACTAGAAGTATCAACATCATCTACATCCTGGAAGGGGATCCCAACCAATCCCTGCTGCTCCTGATCTTCGTCAATCTGCCTTGAATGCTCAGGGTCTACATCCCACTGTAATGTTGGGCTCTCCTTGTATGTAGGTGTCTTGCAATCCCTGAGACGCAAGGCACTTTGTACAAGAAGTTTCTCCGCTCTCTTAGAGGTAAGTTTGTTCCTTTTAAGAGAGTGGTTCCACCTATATGCTGACCAAATCCTCGTAGAAGAAGAGGAACTAAAAGTCTAAGAAACAAGGCAAATGACAAGTGTACGCAACAATCCTAGAGGTCCATGCAGCTGCCACCAACTCATTGGAGGCTCTTTTGCTAGTCCGCCCCGATCTATCTTTGCTGAAGTTTTTTAGCCCTCAAGATAAGAAAACTTGAGCCAATCAATTTTGACCTATGAAGCATCCTCTACATTATACATTTTTTCAAGGATTTCAAGAAACCCTTCCTCACCTCTTTGTTAGCTACGGGGACAATCCTGTGAGGCCTCTCCATATATCATTTAGGATTTAGTGTATACGCGACCATGTGTAAAGGGGTGTTTACTTCTCCCTCCTACGCCCAATGATGGAATGAACGTGTTGATGGTAGTACTCTAGGGTGGGGTCCCTTTCTTGAATAGTGGCCTTCATCCGAAAAAGCATATTTTTAATACACTCGTATATCTCACCAAGGTTGGGGCTTTTAGAATCCCCATATTTGATCACATTGAAAATTGGAGATACAATCAATGTGATGTATCTCACAATTTGTCCAAAATGTGTCTCTCACCACCACCGTTTTCACCCTTTTCCCTTACTTTGTCCTGGACCCATCCCACTTAAACCAGTCCACCGGTCCGACGTCATGACCATACATTGCATAAACTCTTGCAACTCAAGCATTCTATCCAACAAAATAAAGTATATAACAAATTGTGTGTCCATCGGCTTGAGGAATTCCTTCCTCGAAAAGCTACGAAAGAGTGCCAATGATGTATGGTGGTTGTAGATGAACATTTGCATCTCTAGTTTCTACCACTACACTTTTGACCCAATCAATTTTTCCAATGTCTTTCAATGCATTGTTCATGGCATGCACACAACATGTGGTGCACATCATATGCTAGTAGTGAGCCTTAAGAATCTTATCTATTGCCCTGCGCATGTAAGCTACAACGTTGGTAGAACCAACTTTTCTCAATGGCATCTCATGCAAAATGGTAAATTGAAACTTTGCATCCTTCTTTCTTGAACATTCAACTACCCTAAAAAACTAAGGACCCTCTTTGCAGGAAACAATGATATTGATGAGTGCTTGGTGTCTAATATTTGTCTACCCATCCATGATGATGCTACAACCGTGAGAGACCCATGTGCACCTCATCTCTTCCATCAATAAGTTAACCTTGGGATAGTTGCTATCAAAGTTTGTGGTCCTCAACTTCATGTCTCCTGGGGGCACATAACCTACACTTGCTTTGGCTACCTTAGCCATATCCTTATTGTAATAAGGAGAGTGAGCAACATGAAATGCGATGCTAATGGAATATTTTTTTCCAATGGCATTATTAGTCTCGTCCCTACCATTCGTATCACATATATCCATAGCTGGATTGGAGGCCACAACCTTCCTCTTCCCCCTAGTAGCAAAAGCATCCACTTTAGTCACCTCGAAACTTCTCTGTTGTATTTGAGAAAACACTTATAGAAGCTCTTTGAGATTTAGAAAGGGTGCCACCAACGCCATGAATTGTTGGAACTTTCTTTGTTGTATCTCCATTATACAACCTCACTATCTCTATCCTCTCTTCAAGTGATAGTTGTCCACAAAGGCCAACACCTTTCCCTAAGATGTGCAATAAGTGTGCATTCAATCTAGTAATGTTGCCCAACCAAGTCAATGAGCATATATTGCACTTCCATGTTTTAGTCCCCCTAAAGTGTTTGATTTGAGACCTTCAACAATTTGAGGAAATTGTTTCTAAGGCTTTTTTTGTCAAATGGTCCTCTAGCATATTTGCTCAACATCTTGGAGGGGCAGTTAAACTTGTCAACACTTCCATATGAACTGTCCTAGGTTACTGGGGTTCATCCCCGCCCTCCGTACCGCCGATACGTATCCGATGCGGTTACGGATATGCTTGGGATACGCCCCGATGCGTTTCAACGTGCACCGGATGTATCCCAAGTATATCCATAGGTTTTGACGCAAAAGCTTTAAAAAAGTTTTTATTATTATATTGACTTGGTCAATGACCAAAAAATGAATAGTAATTAATTATTAGATTAATAATATTAGTACTATATTACTAATACTAGTTATTATATTATATATAATTACTAATAGTTATAATATATTAATATTACTATAATATATATATATATATATTAGAATTAATTAATTAATACTATCATTATCCCTAGGTTATTAATAACTTAGTATATTATAGGTATATCAGACTATTATATTAAGAATAGTTATAGTTTATTAGGTTGTAACATCTACTAATATTAATATATATAATTAGTTAAATTTATTATTATTATTATAGTAATAATTAAGTAATTATTATATAGTTATAATACTAAGTATAATTAACTAATATAGTAAGTTAATTTAGTATATATAGTAACTATTATACTAAATCAATATTAGTATTAATATTACTGTTTACAAGTAGGCTAATCATCTTTTTTTTTTGTATTCATGTTGACATGATATTCGATGACTTATCATATGTATCGCAGCCACATGATCAATGAAAATGTAAAGTCTTAAGTATATTGAATATTTTGAACATTGATCCTACTATAATTTTCAAGTTTTGTATTTCTTATGGACTAAAAATGAGTGTATGTATGAAACACACACACACACACACACACACACACACACACACACACACTAACTATATATATATATATATATATATATATATATATACGGACGTATTCAAGACATAATGTACCCAAGGGTTTTTTAAAATTGACGTATCTGCGTATTGAACCCGTACCCATACCTGTATCTTGGCAACATAGGAACTGTCAGTTGTCATTTGCCTTTCTCCTTGCACACCCCCACCCATCTCATCACTCATTTGAATTTCACATTCAACTTCATACTCACTGTCTGAACTCATTTTGGGGCTGCAATAGTAAAATAAACAATATAACTATTCTAATATGACCCATTGTGGATTTGAAAAAAAAAATAACAAAACAATAAATTAATAATGCCCTTCTTTAACCCACTTTGCATTTGAAAAAAAAATACAGCAATGCCCTTCTTCTTTAAGACTTTAAGTCTTTAACCCACATAGTCTTTGCATTTGGGAAACAAAAAATCAAATGAAAACAGCAATGCCCTGCCCTTCTTTAAGTTTTTAACCCACTTTGCATTTGGAAATTAAAAAAAACAACAATGTGAATGCACTTGTTTAACCCACTTTGCATTTGGAAATAAAAAAAAAATATAGCAAGGGATCATTGTACGTACCTCCTGCTAATGCTTTTCATCTTCTTCTTCTACTCTTATTTCTCTGCTTGCTCTTCCTCTTTAGTTTAGTGTGCACTGTGATTAGAATGACTGCGAGTTGTGCTTTTTATAAGTTTTTTTGGAGTGTTTCAGGGTTAGGGATGTAGAATAAATCTTAAAATGAGGATAGGAATAAGTTCTATATTTTAAAAGTGTGATGTTTTTTTATGTTCAAAAGTGTTGTGCTGCAGGGGAAGCCAAAACTTCCTCGACTGTCTCAGGGATGTCACGACATCTCCTTTTGTGTGAAGCACCCAGAACATCCCAGATGCATTCTTGAAACTCAGGGAATGTCTTTGGGACATTCCCCTTTTTTGTCTTATAAGTCAGGACGTGGGGGATGCCCCAAGCACCCAAAAATCCCAGACATCATCGACGGCTTGGGGATGGGGGGTGCATGTCCTCGTTTAACATTGCAACTTAGGTGCGGATATTAGATCAATACTTACAAAAATAGAAGCTATTTGTGTATGAAAGTAAGAAAATGACAATTTGGAAAGTCCTCCTTTTACCTGTGTATGACTAAGAGATGTTTGAAGTCACACATGTACTCTAGTGTAGGTAATATTTACTTTGTGCCTGATTTAGTGTAAGACATGACTATAATTGCAACCCATTTTTATTCAATCATTTAAAAAAAAAACAAATCTTGTGCAATAGAAAAGGGGGAAACTGATAGCAAATGTGCATATCTATATTAATTATTATAAGTTATCCTAACTGCTAATGATTTATTGAGGACACCAATTTTTGGTTGGATGGACACTGTTTCAGCATGGACAGTGCTGTAAAGTGCATATGTTAGCTAGTAAATTCCAATCATATAATAATAGAGAATATGCAAAAACTAAACAAGTAGAATATTTCACACAACAAAAGAGTAGGTAGGTCGTAGTGTGTCTTAATATTCAATGTATCACAATATAGAAGAGTACCCTTAAGGTAGGCCAAAACAAGGAATCATTCCAAACATCTTTGTTATAAGAGCCCAAATACAATTTAACATTGTTTCATGATTCTTTACAATGATAGTTGTTTCTATTTATAACATCTTATAATAATCCTAGGGGCAAGGGTTGCTACGTTGTTAACCTATGGTGTGTATTGGGATATTTGTGACCGATTTGTGGCACACATAGCCTTTTTCTTTCATATGATAATAATTGCATATTCTATTCTTATTATAAGATTGTGGAGGTTGCCCTCTTGAAGTGGCTTAGTCAATGATTCTAGTATTTTGCTTTGCTTTCAATCATATAGTGTGAATTTGCTTTATTTTTCTCTTATTATTGTGAGTCGTTACTATTGTTTTGCTATTGATATCCATATTGCTATTCATTGCCATGATTTTTCTTATCTAATAATTTCATTACAAGTTGTATCGAGCTTCGATTTGGGAAAGATTTCCGCGGCACATTTTTTTTCTGGTCTAGCTTAGTGCCTCTTTTGTCTTTTTCCTATTGGAGGATAACAAAAATAAATCTTTTCATCCGGAAAGAATTTAAAGTTTTTGTTTTGCACTAGCTAAATTTAGTTTTTTAACAAAAATGTTTTGAATTTTTCACACCCTTGCGCAATATAGTATTCGTTGGAATTGCCTTGCAAGATGATTACAATGGTATAAGCCTTTGTGAACCCTAGTTTTTTTGTTATTTAGCTAAGTTACCGAAACGTTTTGGATACGGGAGCGGGAGCGGGGTATCCGATACGCGGAAACGGCAAATTTTTTTTTGACCCCGGATACGGCGTAGGATACGGCAGTACAAAAACTATATAAAAATTAAAAAATATATAAATCTCAACCTTCTAAATAGGAATTTAATTATAAACCACATATGTATATGAAAAACAAGATAAAAGACAAGTTATACTATTAACTATAAATTTATAATAATGTACAGTATATACAAAACGAATAAAATTAAATTCAGAAGATTCTTTCAGAAGATTGCAAGAAGTTGCTTGGTCCAAAAAGGTGCAAAAATGGATTTTATGAAAATAAGAAAAATATCGCCATCAATGCATAGAGCTCGAGAAAATATACACTTTTAAAGAAAACGACACCTGCAACGGAGCCACAGAATGAAAGTTATGGCTCATCCAAGTTTTTGCTGCTACATCTTCCCGGACCCTTTCCAAAAATGGCAAATTTTTTTCCATACTTGCGTTTTTTTCACCGAAAATCCAAAAACGGAAAAAATTGCCAAAACAGGAAAAAAACGAAATCGCGCCAAAAAAGGAAAAAAACATGGAAAAAATTAAAAAAAATTAAAAAACGCGTGGCCCGCTCCCTGGCCGCTCCCGCGCGCGCTCCCGCTCCCGCTCCCGCTCCCGCTCCCGCTCCCGGACGCTCCCGCTCCCGCTCCGGCCGCCTAAACCGGCGTTTCCGGTAACGTAGTTATTTAGTATTTGGGATTTTCTACCCTTGTGTAGTATAACAATCGTTGGAATTGTCTCGGTGAGACATTCACAACAATGTAGGCCCTTGATACCCCTATTTTGATCTCCAATTAACACTAAACCCTAAACCCTAAGATTCTTGGCATGGGAGGACCAACAACTAGAGCGGGCAAGGATACAATCGCTCGAGATCAAGGCTCTTGATAAAGAAGAGGTAACTACATTTGGTGGAACTTTTGATACGGGATTTGTTTTCGATATATGACGGTGATCCAAATTTAGGGTGATGTGCACAACTTGCAGTTTGAAATGGCCAAAAACAATATAACTCGGTGTTTGGATCAACTTTTATTGACCATCAATTCGTTGGTAACTGCCTAAACAAATCGGCAAAACCAACCATAGTTCACCAATGCCCAACCCTGCCAAATGGGATCTTTTAGCCAGGCCAGTCCAAATCCCGATACAATGCAGCCTCAACTCATGGCTTGCTCCAACTCGGGGCTTGGTAATATGCTACCAAAAGTGGAAATGTGGTTGATAGGAAATGATCCGGTCACTTGGATCAACCAAATGGATAATTTCTTGATTTACATCAGATCACATGTGAACAAAAGGTTGTAATGGCATCATTATATTTATAACTTGAGCAATTCATTTGGGATTGGTGGTTGTGTGCTCAAACGAAGGGTCGTAGTGTCACCTAGTCATTTATTACTAATGTATTGCAGGTGAATTATTGCATGAATCTGATTGAGAATCACTTCGACCAAGTAGTGAAATTGTGATAAACAGGATATGTCAGGTATATATCCAACAATTCCAGAACTATCCTTGCGAGAGTGGAGACAATCATAGATGAAAACTTAAATGGTTTCTTGACGGGCTCAAGGATCACATCCGACACAACACACATGTTTCATCCAAGTACTGTATAAGTCCATTATCGTGGCATGCAAGGTGAAGGAAAGAGCACTGGTAAACAAAAGACAACATTCACAAGTATAGGAGATTGAAACACTAGCAAAATCATTGATGTAGTCACCCCTGCAATTCTCTTTCTTCATGCACCTATTTTGGCAACTTTTGCTTGTATCACTTCTAAGACTGTTTCTAATTGTCAAGTTGTTATTAAGATCCTTCAATGTCACCCTTAAGAGATTGAACCCTATTTGTAAACAACCACAAATACCTACCCTGTTCCAACAATCTCATACAATGCCAATGTACTTTTCAATTTGATCCAATATCATGGAAATATGTTTGACAGTCATCATACCTCTTATTGCCTTCACTAGCCCTTATTGTATAAGCTTCTATTCTAGTTAAATCCCAACATTTTGTCTTCACAACTCCTCCATTGTTATGCACCTTTATTACATGCTTATAATTGCATAAGACCAATCACCAATTGGTTTAGAACTCAAAAGTTTATCACTGTACACTTAGTTGTGCTCGAACTTGCTTTATCATGGTCTCAAACAAGGTGCTTAGGACGGTCATAGGTAGAATGACCTATAGAAGTATCTATTGGATTTTAGGAGTTTCCTTGGAATCCTCTTGCCTCTCTAGATATGCTCCCCAAGTTTGAAGGTCCAACTCTTCTTATAACTCTCTTTTCCTTGACCTTTGCACTTTCAGGCTTACTAAACTAATTTAGGCCTGTGACCACACAAATCACCATGGAACTTTGGAAGAAAAGGGTTTCAAGAATCAAATGAGATATTTTTGATCACTTTCTGAAGGATTTGAACTTCTCAAGAAGATTCAATGCTCAACTCATTACATAGCACCTAGCTCCTTAGTAAATTGTCCTCCAAAACTAGGCCTAAACTGTGTTTCTTATCTCAGTCATGACTGTCAAGGTTTTTCTTCATTTTTCCATGGTGGACATTTAATTTTCTTCAAGAATCTTCTAATACATCTCCGTTCAGACCTCCATGCAAAATTTCAACTCAAAATGTGAAGGTTAAGGGCTCCAAATACCTTGCCCTAGCTCTGGTTCCCTGAGAAGCCCGAGAATTTGTTTTAGCAATATCTTTTAATGGAGATTGATTCCAACTTCTAAATTTTGAGGCAAGCTCTGTTTTCAAGTGCTTAACATAGTTGTCTTACCAGTAGTACACATTCATTCTCATAAATCCTTATTTGACACAGTTCATCTATTTCCTTCACTGGCAAATCAGGGTTTAAAGGAACTTTGAGGGTTTAATAAGGATATTTAGACTTAGGGCTTTCAAAATAACTTGCCTCCACGTGTAACCAACCTCTATGCAAACCATAAACATTCCTGAGCCATCATCAAAACTTGGATGAGTCCATCAACCTTAAAAGACTATCATGCATAGACTGTGAGACTATATGAGGCAGGGGTCTGAGTTTTAATACATTTAACTATGAAGAACAACCAAAATTCAGCCTCTTCCTACTGGTCTTAAATATTATTCCACCAATTAGAGAACAATGGAACAGAGGGTTACCTAAGGAATACCATAAAACACACAAATAACTTCACTAATCATCACTTTTTCCTCCTTCAACAGTCCAGATTTTCTTAAGTTCCAAGATAGTGTATGACTTACCACCTTTTCTTCCTTAATGGATGATGTGAAGTGACCCATAACCACTCTCAGAATGTGTACTCATGTCCTTCAACTCATGCACATAGAATGACGTCATGCTTGCACCACAACTTCCTTCTCAGAATGGTACAGTTTCTAAACACAGATTTACATACAAAAACCAGAGCTATCCTCACACAGACATATATTTCATCAAAGGACTCTTTTCACAGACTTTCTTACCTTCTTTCTCGAGAATAAAAACAACTCTCCACAATGCAGTTTCAACCCTAAAACATCAAGGATTCACAAGAAATATATAAACCACATACAGTCCTTGGCCAAGACTGAATTTCTCTTACACAAATCTTTTCTATCAAAGCCTCAACTCAAGTTCTTCTTCTCAATAATCTAAATTTAGTTACATTTTGGGGCTTTTATAGCCTTATAAACAGTTACTTCCCTTTTTGAGGCTTTATTAGCCTTTAAACACTTAACTTTTCCTAAGTACATACCTTAGGTGCTAATCCTAAGTATGACCTACAAACCCTAGGTCTAGAAACATGACTCAAATTAGACCTCCTAGGACATTTAATACCTTATAACACCTATTCCATGCTTAAACAATGACTTAGACTCCCTTTACAGGCCAAAATCTATCATAATGCTCTTATAAGAATTTGAATTTCATTTTGGAGGGAAACCTCCTAGTTTGAATTCCTTGATGACTTAGACCAACTTAAGCATTTAAGTGGAATTATTGGGACCCTATTGACATCCTCTAAACTTTTCCTAGCTTAATTCAACCCAAAATTTCTCATTTTGTACAAAAACCCAAAAATGCCTTGTTGGAGAGAAGATGCTCCTGCATCAATCATTCCCTCAGCCTACAAGATTGACTCCTCAACAAATTGAAGAGAAACAATCAAATGGGGTTATGCTTTAATTGTGATAGTGAATACACTTGAGGAATTAAGTGTGCGGAAAGGAAACTGTTCTACTTTGAAAGGGCCGATGAAGAAGAAGAGGATTGAGAAGTAGCATTTGAGGTTGATGATGAGCTAGAGGTTGAATTAGGAGATACCCAATCAACTATTTCTTCCCATGCATTTCTAGGCATTATCACCCCACAAACCCTCAAAGTAGTGGGTTATTTGAAAAACAGAAGATGACACTATTCATTGACTCGGGAAGTACTCACTACTTAATCAACAATAAGTCAGTTGTGCACTTGAATTGTTTTTTATCCATCTCTAGAATTTCAAGCCATGATTGCAGATGGTGGTATTATTAGTTGTTCATGGAAATGCCATATTATTAAACTCACCATGGGAGACTGCTGACTAGATAGCTTTATGTTTGTCATTCCCATGGGTGGAGCAAACATTGTGGTGCGAGTCCAATAGCTCACTACCTTGGGAATGATCGAGATGAATTTCCAAGAGCTATTCACTTGTGTTCATTCCGAGGGTGGGACATTTGAATTGTGTGGTTTTGTGTGCAAAGTCCCCACTATTGATGGGTTCTCGTCATATGCATTAGATTCTAAAAAGGGAATGGATGGGCTTGTTGCACAAGTGTTTTGAGTAGAAGCACAATCAACAAAGTTTCTCATGTTGATAGATCTATAGGTAATTGTGGATGGGCACTTAGTAGTTTCCAAAGATATGCCAAGAGGAGTACTCGCTAAGTGGGAGCATGATCATGCCTCCCAACTAGTACTAGCGAGCCATCCTCCCAACATCTGACCTTATAGGTACCCATTTGTACAAAAGAGCAAGATTGAAAAGATGGTACAGGGGATGCTAGAGGTGGGTATCCAATATAGTCAGAGCACTTATTCCTCTCCAAGGACTCCTAGCTCATGTGTCCCATACTACATAGAACTCAACAAGCACACCATCAAAGTTAAATTTCCAATTCCTATAATTGATAGTTCGTTAGATTAGGACGAGTTTCATACTTCTATGTATTTTACAAAACCTGATCTACGCTATGCTTATCATCAAATTAGGATTAGAGACAAAGATATACATAAGATAACTTTCAGAACCCCATGAGGGCCACTATGAATTTCTGGTGATGCCTTGTGGCCCCTTATTTATGTCTTTTGTGGCTGCATTTTTATATTTTTGGAATGAAGATGATTACATGTTATAGCCATATTTATAAATGAGAACTTGTAGAGAACATAACAATATACATGAATTTAGAGTCTCTGCGCCTATTATCGGCTGCCATTCTTTCTTCTAGAGTGAAATGTTTTAGCTAATGATATTTTAAATTTTCCAATATTTGGGTTGGTATTTATTTGGCCTTCTTTTTTCTTATCCATACAAGATTGTAAACTTCAAGAAGAAAATAATGATTGCAGAACTGAGAAATAACTCACATGAGCTACATAGACAAATAAGTGGACTGACACTCCCGAAAACACCTTTGGAAAAACATTTTTTCAAGTTACACTAGTTAAATGAAATAGAAGACGAAGCTAATTTTCTTTTAACTTGTCTATTGTACAATGACATTAGAAAGGTTTAGGCTTGGTTTGGTTGTCCTGATTTAAGGTTTCATGTGAATCTAAGCGCCCATTGAAACAACTGCATAAGAAAGTAAATTCAGATTTTGACAACCTCAACTTTGTTTGGCCTAATAGGATGTTAAATATCATCTCTCAATTTTGTCTTAGTGTGGGTTTTCGTTTTCAATGATTTATTATTTTAATCTGTGTATGGTCCGTTATTTATTTTGTAGGGCATTTCAGTTGGGAAGATGTTAAAGATAGCTAAGGATAGCATAAATAAAGGCTATGAAGATATAAGTGAATTCCATTATCAAGACCATGTTTTGGGTCTTACAAATCAATTCGGTCTAAAGGACTTTATTTGTTATCATCATCAACAGTTGAATGCATTCTCTATGTTTTAAGATATTAGGTTTCTCCTCATGTTTTGCTGCTGTAAAATTTTCTGAATAAAGTTGCAGCCCAAAAAGGCCCCATTTAAGTTACTTCTCCATTCTGTGCACTCATCTTTACTGCAGCACACCAATGTGGAGTAGTTTATCGATATGGGATGAGTTTCCAGGCTTTGTGAACAAACAATGTGAATACCAGTTGGGATCCCATACCTGAAGGTGTTGATTTGCCTAATGTCAGGTGGGGTACCAAACTAAATGACCGGGATTTGCTTACCTCTTAATTTCTTGCTCTTGTTGCTTAATGTAACGGTGCTTTTATAGTATTTAATAATTTCAGCTGATGTTCATGCGAAAATATTTTTGATACTTCTATATCTTGCTGAGTTTCTTAGGTCTTGGGACCTAGTTTGATGGATTTTGAGGGACATTCTTTGTTATTATCATCATCATATGAATCCATTTTCTGTGTTTTTAGATACTCGTTTTCTCCTCATGTTTTGCTGCCGTAAATTTTTCTATATAAAATTGCAGCTTGAAATGGCCCAATTAATTTGCATGTCCATCCAGTGCACTCATTTCACTGTGGCACACCAATGTGGAATATTTTATTAATGTTGAACGAGTTTTTAAGCTTTGTGAAAAATCAATATAAATACCAGTTGAGATCCCATATGTAGAAGCGATGATTTGACCGATGTCGGGTGGGGTTCCCAATTAGATGACCGCATCCGCCCACCTTTTCATTTCTTGCTCTTGTTGCTTAATGTTATGGTACTTTAATAATATTTGACAGTTTCAGCTGATGGTCGTGAAATTGTTTTTTATACTTTTATATCCTGTTGACTTTCCTAGGACATGGGACCTAGTGTGATGGTTTTTGAGGGACACGATTTTATTTGGCTCTTCTTTTTTGTGAATAGCTTGTAAGGTAAGACCTTTCTGAAAAAACTAGTGAGATTGTCTTACTAGGGAAGCATTGACGTGGAATAGACTAATATAACTAAAACCTTATACAATATGTGGTGTGAACAGATTGCTGTATTTTTTATGGTGACACATCCATCGAGAATATTTTACCACAGTAGTTGATATACAACCATTTCAGATTGTTCAAGAGTACGAATAGGGGCGGTACAAAATTTATAAAAATTCTCATATTATTCTTAGTACAAACTTGTGGACATAATGATGAAGCGAAAACTAAATTCTAACAATTCCACTAAATCCCATAACAACTAGATTCATTTTTTTGATTAAATTCGCTTGTCTGCCTCCAAATGTATGACATGTTAATTATGCTACTAGAACATTGTTCCACAGCACATCTTTGTCCCTATAACATATAAATTGATCTGAACTTAATTGTGTTGATTCATGCTTTGACCTTGAGTTCCTTGGGCATGTGTGCAATCACATGATTTGAGCATCTGCATGTAGTGTTGTGCACTATGCACATTATGTGGAGCGGTATGACACATATTGCGCAACTCATAAGGCAACATTACCCCATCATTACAAGTCAAATCTTGGCATTGCTCAACCCCAATATAAATCAAATCTCGACAGTGCTTAATGCAACACAACAATCATGTATTTGGAACAGCCTACACAACAATGCATAACAACGGTCATTCATGCAACACCCACAAATATATCGCACTTGGAGAACCTGTGTGTAGTTTTGTGCACCATTACCTTTTTCTGCAACATCACGATACACACTGTGCAACTTTTACGTAAACACCGATCCCTTCATTCAAACGGGATAAAGCCCCAAATATAAGTCAAATCTCAATGCTGTATACTGCAATAGAACATCCACGCACTTGAAGTAGCTTGCACAACGTTGTGCGCAATCTGCGAACATTTTGGTCATTGTGTAATGCTCAGGTATATGCCACGGCTTGTTCCATGTGCAAAATATCCAACATACATCAATTATGTTGACACGTCTGAAGGCACTCTTAAAGCTTATGTCATGTCAACACACCTCCCAATATACTATGTAACTCGGAGTTTAGCTACTAAACCATTGAGAGGCAACATGTTACACATGAAAGCTGAACTGTTTAAACTCCTATTATGGTTCTTCAAGCTTTCACTAAGTTACATGTATGCATATTTGTAGCATTAGAAAGTAATCAAATAGTAGAAGATAAGTATTATGCATTTTTCTTGAGAGTATCTCATATACATTACAAACAAATTTATAAACCTTTCTACTCTAGTTCTGTTATTTATTCTATTTTAAAGCTTGTAAATTACTTCCATTTATGTATATATACACATCTAAATTCTCATTTAAAGTGTTGTCCTTTGACCTAAAATTCAAATAAGAAATAGGATTTAAATTATTGTCCACTAAACTTCTTACATTCATATAAAAATTAAGGTTTACATAAAAACATTGTAGAGCAAATTTGGTTCAGAGTTTGCACAACATAAACACCAGAAAACTTTATCATATTGTTCAATACAAATATACAATTATATAGTGATGCAACTCCTATAGTTAAAGAGGTTGCTATAACAAATCGCCCCATAAAATATTTCCATAACCTATTCACGTAATATTGTTGTAGCCACAACAATATTACAACCAATATTACGAACAACCCAAATAACAATATAACCATAAGTGCAGTTTACTCTACGGTAAATACCCATGTAAATACTACATTCCTAACACTCCCCTCTTTAGTTTTTACATGGTAGAAAAACATTCACACAATCATCTCGCAATATGATCACCTCTGTGAATGTCTTACTATGTGACTCGTGCTTTTGATCCAAAAGGATGACTCTCTCCTTCCATGGTTTTGAATGGGTTTACCACAAACCTTTACATGAACAAACCCTATCCACCGCCCACCTCGTATGGTTTTCTAGATCCTCCCACAAACCCTTTCAAGATCCATGAACTGACTTACTCTGGTGTTTTTGTTCGCCACTATGCTTGTACATCAGGGAAGTATATAGGAATCACAACTCACTTATTACAAAACTGAAGAAGAAAACTCACATTGGAAAAGATTTCACATTACTTCCTATAAGAATCACAATGTTCTTAATTGCAACCAATGTTGTTGATTCGTTGTCACTCAATTTCAAACAACATAGGAATCGCCATCGCTTATTGGAAGCTGCCCTTGACTTTAGTCGGTTTGACGGAGAATGGAAATGGAACATTGGTGTCATGTTCCCCCTCACAATGTGAAATTTCCATTAATTCATCAAACAAAAACATTGAAAAATGAATTGTATCATACTCCATACTATTGATGTGATCTTTTTGTATGCAGAATTTTCCGCACATGATCACTATTGCCAATAAACGTATTCACTGATCGATCATCTTTCAATGAAGTATGACAATTAGAGTATCACCGCACCCAGAGGATCTTTGCAGTCATCTGTTCTCCTATACAATTGTGTTTTCAGCATCCAATACTAACCACACAAAGTAAAAACTTGAAAAGAAACACATTGCACAATTGAAAAACACATACTCACACCACAAAAATGCCACCACAATTGATATGCGGCCCCATCGTTGGTGACTAACGAGAGGTCGTTGATCGACCTCAATCTTCTATGCCTCCATTCTCCGGTGGATGTGCTACTAACTCGGACATGTTTGATCATAAATCTCATTATACAATTCATCCCCACACGATGGAGCGTCATGTATAAGCGAAAATGTGTCCAATTATTAAAAAGTGAGGCATTTTTAATAAAATTTTGGGAGCTTTTTACAATGACACAATTTTGACACTTTTGACAATATATAACAACAATATGATGATTTTCATATTGACTTAGACACATTTTTTATTAAGACCGACTAGTACACATAATTTTTAACCCTAGACAATTTTTACCAATGACAATGACATAGGCTTTTTTTCCTGGACTTACTTTGTGACACTTTTACCAAGACTCTTGCATAAACTAATACCAATATAACTTATATAGTAAATAACGATAACAAAAATATTCATGGACTTGCAAGTTGTTTTTAAGACAAAATAATATGTAAACGTCGACTACCTAAACAAATAACTTAAACTTGAACCTTCCTAAAAGATTATTAAAAATGATTTTGACTCGAGAAGGCAACCTTGGACGATGATGCTCGACCAAATGAGTGGTTAATGTTGAGCTTCTAGGTAGTTCAAATCCACCACAACCATGTACAACGCAAAATTCATTGACTAAAACGCACAAAAAGATGTGTCACATTTAATGATCTAGACGCTCGAAGCTCGTACATTAACCATATACAATAACTAGAAAGATTGGCGAGAATGCATTTGAGCTCAATCTTCCATCCTATCTTAGGTTACATCTAGTTTCAATGCGGAGATGCTCCACCCATACTTTCCTCCACTCTTGGATACATCAGACATTGGTGTACAGTTAGAGAGTACAAAATGAACCCATACTACATGACACCAATAAACACTAATCAAATCATTGATAGAGTCGTCAAGGACATGAAGCATCAATAAATCACACTCTATTGTGTAGTAAAAGCAGGGCAAATGACACACCAAGGGAAGTTTCTCACTAAGAGTCAGTTTGAGAAAGAATTTCCACACCTAGTAAAAAATCTAGGAGCAATGGGCCCCATTGCATCTTAAGGAAAGACGAGTGATCGAGTAATGTGGCTTTCAAAGATCTATTTTTGGAATTTTAAAATTTCTATTTTCGGCAGTTTTCAGGGAAAATCTTGAAAGTCTATTTCTAGCAAATTTTTGCAACTTTTGTATTTTGCATTTTTGAGGGTCTTCGGAGCATTTTTGGGTTTAACAAAATTTTGGGCATTGTATATATCAACCGGAATTCTTTGTCTAACTTCGTGCTTCACTCCAAACATCCACGTACATGGGATGAAAGTCTTACATATGTCCAACATAGCTACAATTGATCTCTTCATAGCTCTACGTGACATAGCCCATTTCAGGTATGTCTTGGATTCCACCATTGGCTCCCATTGATGTAGCATTTCCCTTCATGTTGGAAGAAGAATCTTCCCATACACAAAAGAAGTGGATAAGGAAACTAAATTTGTGGAAAGAATTGAAACATTCAACAAGTTCATGAGATCTTGGAAAAAACTAGCCAAAAGTACAAACAACGTCATGATGCGCATCAAGTTCCTCATTGATTCCAAGTGGGAGAAATGTCTGCTACATCTCCAAAAAGAGCGACTCTAGGGTCCTTATAGGAAACTCATGCCTCTACAATATGGGCCATATACAATAACCAAAAAGATTGGCGAGAATGCATTTGACCTCAATCTTCCATCATATCTTGGGTTACATCCAGTTTTCAATGTGGAGTTGTTCTGCCCATACTTTCCTCCACTCTTGGATACATCAGACATTGGTGAACAGTTGTAGAGTACAAAATCGCACCTGGACTACATGACACCATTAAACACTGATCAAATCATTGATAGGGTGGTCAAGGACATGAAACATCAACAAATTACACTCTCTTGTGTAGTAAAAGGACATACGACACACCAGGGAAGTGGTGACTAAGAGTCGATTGAGAAAGAATTTCCACACTTGGTCAAAAAACTAGGAGCAATGGGGCCTATTGCTTCTTAAGGAAAGGCGAATGATCTAGAACAGGGCTTCTAAATATCTATTTTTGGAAAGTCTTAAAATTTACTGTTTTTGGCGAGTGTTCGGTGAAAGTTCAAAATCTATTTCTAACACTTTTGGCAACTTTTCTATTTTGCTTTTTTGAGAGTCTTTAGAGCATTTTTGGGTTTAGCAAAATTTTGGGCATGATATTTATTGATCGGGCCGCAGCCTAACTTCGTGCTTCACTCCAAATATTCACATACATGCGATGCAAGTTTTGCATATGTTGGGATATTAAAAAGAATGAGATTTTTGAAAATGTAAGGATTTTTCAAAAAAGTTGCAATTTTCGAAAAAAAAAAGTTGCGTTTTTGAAAAGGTAACAATTTTCAAAAAGTCTCGATTTTCAAACAAGTGAAGATTTTGAAAAAATCGGGTTTTTTTTTTAAAAGTCGGGATTTTGAAAAAGTCGAGATTTTTGAAAAGTCGATTTTCGGAATTTTTGAAAAAGTTGGGATTTTTTAAAGTCAAGGTTTTCAAAAAATTTGGGATTTTCAAAAAAGTCATGATTTTTGAAAAGCCTTTTTTTTTAAAAAAGTGGTGATTTTTGAAAAACTTGGGATTTTCAAAAAAGTTGTGATTTTCAAAAATGTCAAGATTTTGAAAAGTCCAGATTTTGAAAAAGTTGGGATGTCAATAAAGTCGGGGATTTTGAGAAAGTTAGGATTTTTGAAAAGTCAAGATTTTCAAAAATGTAGGAATTTTTGTAAAAGTCATGATTTCAAAAAGGTCACGATTTTGAAAAAGTCAAGATTTTCGAAATTTGTCGAGATTTTCAAAAAAATCGAGATTTCGAAATAGTTGATATTTCGAAAAAGTCACGATTTTCAAAAAGCCGGGGTTTTGAAAACGTCTTGATTTTAATAAAGTTGAAATTTTAAAGAAGTTGCGATTTTCAAAAAGTCACGATTTTTGAAAAAATCTATTTCTAAAATGTCAGGATTTTCGAAATAGTCAAGATTCGAAAAATTTAGGATTTGAAAAAAGTCGGTATTTTCGAAAAAGTCTTATTTTTGAAAATATGGGGATTTTTGAAAAAGTCGGGATTTTCGAAAATGTCAAGATTTTTGAAGAAAGTCAATATTTTGAAGAAAGTCAAGATTTTCGAAAATGTCAAGATTTTTGAAAAAGTCGGGATTTTTGAAAATGTTGGAATTTTGAAAAACTTAGCATTTTTGAAAAGTTGGGATTTTCAAAAGTCGATATTTTAAAAAATCCAAACTTTTTCGAAAATCACGACTTTTCAAAATTCTCGATTTTTTCGAAAATTGCGACTTTTTAAAAAATTGTGAATTTTTGAAATCTGGACTTTTTCAAAATCACGACTTTTTGAATTCCAACTTTTTCAAAAATCCTGACTTTTTCGAAATCCTAACTTTTTTGAAAATCTTGAATTTTTCAAAAATACATACTTTTCAAAATCATAACTTTTTCGAAATCTCGACTTTTTTGAAAATAATGACTTTTTTGAAAATAAAGAGTTTTTCGAAAATCTTGACTTTTTCGAAAGTTCCGATATTTTCGAAATCCCAACTTTTTCGAAATTCCAAGTTTTTCGACAATTGCAACTTTTACGAAAATCACAACATTTTCAAAATCTTGACTTTTTCAAAATCGTGACTTTTTCCAAAATTGTGACTTTTTCCAAAATCGCGACTTTTTCGTAAATCTTAACATTTTTAAAATCTTGACTTAATCAAAATCTTCAAAATTGCAACTTTTTCAAAAATCTTGACTTTTTCGAAAATCCGATTTTTTTTTAAAATCCCGACTTTTTCAAAACCTTGACTTTTTCAAAATCCTCAACTTTTTGAAAATCCCAATTTTTTTGAAAAGGTTGACTACTCAAATACCTATTTTTTTGAAATTATAACATTTTTGAAAATCGCTAGTTTTTCAAAATCCTGACATTTTCAAAATCACGACCTTTACAAAATCCCAACTTTTTCGAAAATTCCAACTTTTTCTTCAAAAACTGCGATTTTTTTGAGAATTATAAATTTTACGAAAATCAAAACATATTCAAAATCGACTTTTGCAAAAATCTTCGACTTTTTTGAAAATTCAGACTTTCTTGAAAATCCCGACTTTTCAAAATCTTGATTTTTTTGAAAATCCTAACGATTTGAATAATCCTGACTTTTTCAAAAATATCGACTTATTTGAAACCCCGACTTTTTTCAAAATTCCTACTTTTCAAAATCCTAACATTTTCAAAAATCTATGTAGTCTCGTTTCCCTACTCCCTTTAAATCCCAAGCGCGATGATCTATCACCCAACATTAGTTGGGCGCTCAACCAAGCCCCTCTTTTATGTGAGCCTTGTAAGAATGTCCATCATTAATGGAGGAAATACGTGCTAGATGTAGGAATATATGCATTCATTCTAGCATAGAAGTAAAGACACTAGATCTTAAACACAAATGCATCATAATGCAAAAGTAAACACTACAACATCACAAAGAGATCAAATCTGAACCATGAGCAAAATGAAGAGCACTAGGGTTTGAACCCATAAACACAGATATTCATAACAATCCATCATATTCATTGATTCACAATTGTTTACAATAGTCAGATTACATCAACAGGGTCATAACAGACTGAATATATCAAGATAATAGCATCCTACCCTCCCCATGGCTCTGATCCGAAACCCTATATTACCCCCTAGAACCATTACATATTCTTCATCACACATACACCATTACATATGCACCCACACTCCACCTTCGACTTCTTTCTTAGATCCAAATGTCTCCTTAAATAGAATAGGAGCTTTCCTAATTATCATTCCAGAAGCAAGCCCGCATGCCAAATGTCATCATATTCTGTTATACTCGAGTGTCCAAGCCATGCAGATGCCAACTAGCCATAACAAACTCCACTTTACTGCTCATAACCATAATGATTCCATGGAATATTCTTTTCTTGAGCTTCAAGTCTCCATGTAACAACCTTGTCATCATTACGCTTTACTCCAACTTCACGTTTTTTACATGTGATACCCTTCTTTAACCGAAATGCGGCTAAGTCCTTAAACCCTTAAACCCTTTCGATCTAGCACACAAACCTATCCCTCCTCGCGCGCGTTCACTCACATGAATTTCTCCATAGTGCCTTCCGCGCGCACTCATCCTCTGCTTTAGGACTTAGTCATTTTCCGGGCTCAACATCACCCCACACTAAACGTGTTATCCATCCTCGAAACAATCTAATCTCAACAAAGAATAAAGAATGGAGGGAAAGAATAACCTATATTCGGCTTGCGCCAAAGAACAAAAGAATTTTTGCTACTTATGTACAAGGATTGGGAAGTCTTTGTTCAAGGATGCTTCAATCTTATTCCAGGCATCCACCTCACTCTACGCTTGTTGAAATAAATCCCTTACCAACGTGTTGACTTCATCAAACGTCAACTCTTCACCCTTAGCCTTCAATGTATCCACAATATTCTCCATTTGCTTGCTAAGGTCATTCAGCGTGTCCATCCTTCATGTAGCCAAGGGATATAATTCCTTCACTTTATTTTTAATCGATACCCTTAAGCCTTCGATCGCCTCGGACTTCTTCTCGACTTCTGCTATGATCTTGTCCCATTCGCCCTATTATTCTTATTCTTTTCCTAGAAGTCCTTTAGGTCCACCTCATGGGTAGAAACCAATACACTTGCCACCATGTCCTGTCTCCACAGTTGTCATAGACAACTCGGCCATGTGCGTTGCGGTTTTTACAGAGGTAAGGATCTCAGAGTACCGAGTAATGGTCTCTTCAATTTTTAACTTCTCCTATTCTCTTTTCCACGCCAAAACTTCCTCCATCGATTCCAATGCAAGTGGTTGCTTTTCCATTGTGATTAAGTGCGTCAAATCCTCCGGTAGTCAGAGACACCTATAATTTAACCCAAACAATTTAAATAGTTAAATTGCGCTAATTATCCTCTTTCATATAAATTGGTGATATATCGTCAATATAACACGCTTCCTCTTCTATCACCATTAATTAGCTACATTACGCTACTTAATTAACCCTTCTATCCGATAAAATACACCAATTAATGACCTTCCATTAACTAATTTCTCTTTCTATCTAGACTAATTAATTATTATTAATTAATTAGCTTCCTCTTCCATTAAATCAATAAATCATCACTTATTTGATTAAATCCCTCTCATAGTCTAAATCATACTATTTATTCCTCTAAAAAGATTCTATAAGCTTGCACACGTATTAATTAATCACTTTAGTTAATTAATAAATCCCTCAAACCCCATGGGTCACTAAAGGACAAACTAAGCTCTCCTAAGGTTGACTCAACCCTTTCTAAACCCTCCTTATCCACAACTAACCCAACCTCACCATTTATCCCACATGAAGAGGGATGTAGAGATTCTTCTATCCATTGGGTGTATAAGGAGCCATCCTCCTACCTTTCTATTTACATCTACACTCCTAAATGAGCATAGAGCATACACTATAGCCATTTTATCACCTTTGAGCATTCTTCCATTAGAAGAGCTAGCCTTCTCCATTTCTTGCATTCATCCACCCAAGTTTTGAAGTCATATGGAGATATGTCAAATGGTCTTGTAGCCATGATTTGACAAGACTCCATTCTTAGAAACCTTGGGATTTCAAGCACATAATCAACTCTTTGATTGCTAGAGATCTACATAGGTTCAATCTCATCTCATTTATCATTCAATAAGATATAAAAGTTAATTTATTTAGCATATTAGCTTGAAATGTTCATTTCATGTTTAATGTAGAAATGTTGATAGGTTAGCTTTACTTAAGCTCTTAGTATGATGATGCATAGGTTTAGTTTAGCATTGTATTGAAGCTACTAGGTGTTAGTTTCAATTATACTTACATAGCTAACTAACTCGTGCATACAACTGTGATTAAAATTGAACCATACTTCGGTTCAGGGGGGCTAAGTCTGGGTGCTTTAAAATAATGGAGTCGAGATAGTCTTTGATTTCTTACAGCTTCACACACCCTCCCCTTTTCCTCTCTCAACTCAGCCTTTCACCGTGCAATTATAGACTCCTTCCCTTTTATCTCCTTGTCTCTTTCTATAATCTCCCTATTCTTTTCATCCAATTCTTTTTCTAAGGCCTTGATCCTGTTATTCCTCCTAAATAACCTTGCCTCCACTTCCACTAACACCTTGTTTAGCACGTTACATGCCTGCTCATTAGTTAGTTTTTGGGCATCCACAATAGGATTTATCTCATTGGGGTTTTGTGTGGTTACCAATGCTCTTGCATCGACTTCGAACTCTGGTTCATCAACATGGGACTCAAAAGTCCATGACAACATCTTCTTTGTGCATGTGTATGCACTATCTTTATCAAATGATGACCAACAAAAGAGTTGGTTTGTAGGCACCGTGTTTTGGAAACACGCACGTAGGACCTTATTCGGATCATTCACATAAGTCATTGTGGGTCCTTGTGTTGCCGCCGCACCCTTGTCACCTGTGCGCGCTCCTGTTGGGAAGCTGACTGCTAAATTGGGATCTCTGCCCATGCTTCCATACTCCTTACCTACTTCTTTGCGCTACGCTCCACCTCATGCTCTACCAAATCCTTGATGATACCTGCTACTTCCTTCTCCACTGTATCTTCCAATTGCTCATCAGACAGGTGCGGGGTCCTATGCACATTCGTCCCCACTTCCTCTTCACTTCCTTCTTTCTCCTAAATGCCTTTCAAAAACTCATCCCCCTCTTCATTAGATTCATGTACGTTAAACACCGGGGGGTAATTTCCTTGCTCGCCCTCTTCACCCTCTCCTCCAATCTCATTACCTTCTTTGCTCTCCATTTTCTCAAAGTTTGAACTTTGCACTACCCTTGGCTTCTTCCTCACAGGAGACTCCACTACTGGGGATTTCTCCTTCATGGGGGATTTCTCCTTTACTGGTGACCTCTTCCTCCGAGTATAAGTGCTCATGTCGGTGCAGTCTTGTGCCCCGTGGTCAAAACTACCGCACACTCGACACCCTGCTTGTTGGGGTCTCCTCTCTTTCTCTCTTCTTTGACACTATCTTCTTTCTCCTAGTGGGGTCTTTAGGGATGGAGACATCATCCTTGATGTATGCACCCTTCTCAAACTTAAATCTTAGGTGTATGTATACCCTTGTCGCCGTGCTTCCTGCAAGTGGTAGTGTTATGGGCCTTAACATATGTATGTCATGAGAGACATACTTCTCCACATATGCATGCTTCTTAGGATACACCAATGTTCTCTGCGTAACGCGTGGTGCTCTTGATCTACCTCACTTAGATCAAATCTAAGTTTCTTGGCCTCCTTAAACATGTTTTTGTCTGTGAATGCAAAAGGTAGTTTACACCATGGGCTTTTGGTGTCATCAGTTAACATGAACCTGCCAATGCAGAAGTTTTGGTACACTGCAAACTCAACCTCATCCTTTACCAAGGTTGGCAGTTGCTCTGGAATCCTCCACTCTACCCCAAATGCATCGTGCATCTGCTTGTACCACTTATCCAAGCACACCTCAGTATGCATGCAAATTGTTATCGTTTCACAAGTATATACTTCGAATCTCTTAGCTGGGGAGGGGTTCTCATCAGGGTACTCCCAAATGTTGTTATTCGGACCATTGGGCACTCCAATCTCAGAAAACTAAATGGTAAGGAGAATATTACCATACATAATTTTATCTCGGTTGTGTGCGGCATGAAGATATCCTCCGTAATAAAGGCCAAGAGGATGTAGATTGTCCCTTCGAAATCTTTCTACAAACATTCAACCATCTCTTGTTCACTTGCATCCACCATTCCTGCCCATTTAACTTGGTGAGAAAGCATGCAAACATCTTCATGTCCGGATTAGTGATCTTGGCAATATAAAAATAACACATGCCCTTCTTGTATTCATACTCCTTGGTTGTCATCATACGATAGCCTCCTTGTCATCCAAGTCATCGTCTCACGAGTCACATGTGAGATAAGCCCAGGGTATCTGGAGATCAACTCTGGGGTTATGCACATTCTCATCCCTGCGAAGTAGAAGTAATCTTTGTGCATGCGCGACATGAGCCATTGGTATAATCTCTCAAGTTTTCTGAAAAATGGCAACTCAAAAAGTTGCAAAAGCCTAGCCTTCTCCAGTTTTGTTTTCACAGAGTCATCATACACTAGTTTATCATCTTATGTTCTCTCTCTTGTAGGGAAAACAAGCTCCAACTCCATCTCCTTCTCAGTGGTATCTATCCTATTTTTATAATCACTTATAACCATCTTGCGCATGTGAGATATTCACTCCATCCCCATTAAAACGCCTCCCGAGTACCGCATCTTTGCATACCACTTTTTCTTAAAACTTGTCGATGCGACTGGATTTTCTTTGCCCTTGCCCTTCTGCTTTGGTGAAATGTTCGATCCTTTCCTTGGTGTCATCTTCCCTCGCGGGTCCTTGTAAATCCCTTCTTGTGTCTTGCTTTCTTACTACTTGATCCTTCAAATACAATCCCTCTGCAACTTCCTCAAACTCGTGCCCTAGTTCTACAAACCCTAACTTGGAAAACTCTTAGGATTTACACGAAATAAGGTATTGAATTTGGTGAAATATTTTCCTTGTTGTAAATATGACTTCTCTTCATACCGTATTGAGTTTAGTCATAGTAGAGGATTTTCATTTATATAAACTAGATGTGAAGACGACTTTCCTTCATGGTGATTTGGATGAAGAGATTTATATGCAGCAGCCACTTGGGTATGAAGTCAAGGGTAAGGTGAAATTAGTGTGTAGGTTGAAAAAGAGCCTATATGGGCTTAAGCAAGCTCCAAGGCAATGGTACATGAGGTTTGATAGTTTTATGCATGAGCATAGTTACTTGAGATGTGAATATGACCATTGTGTTTATTTCAAGAAGCTTGAAAATATGAGCTATATTATATTATACTTGTATGTGGATGATATGCTTATTGTAGGATCTAGTATGCAAGACATTGATGAGCTTAAGGGAAAGTTAGCTCACATATTTGCTTTATGAAGGATTTAGGAGTTAAAAAATAATCCTTGGTATGCAAATACACAGAGATGGGAAGAACAAGAAATTGTATTTGTCTCAAGAGGATTATACCTATAGGGTGTTAGAAAGGTTCAAGATGTAAAATGCAAAACCTGTTAGTACATTTATGGCTAGACACTTGATATTGAGTAAAGATCGGTGTCATTCATCACATGAGAAGGTCAAATACATGACACGAGTGCCATATGCTTCGTGCGAGTTGGGAGTCTCATGCATGCTAAGGTTTGTACAGACTAGACATTGCATAGCGGTGAGAATTGTGAGTAGATATATGGCTAATCTAGGTAAAGAGCATTGGAAAGCAGTCCAATGGATACTCATGTATTTGAAAGGGACATCTAGCATGTAGTTATCTTTGTGGAGGTTCGATATTTATTTATGTGGCTTTGTTGATTTGGATATGGATGGTAGAAGGAGAACTACTTGATATATTTTCACAAGTAGGTGGGATTATAGTTAGCTCGATTTCAAGATTGCAGAAGGTTGTGATTTTGTCCACTACAGAGGCAGAGTATGTTGTAGCTACAAAGGCTAGCAAGGAGATGATATGGATGAGTAGGTTCATGAAAGAGTTGGGAAAGGAGAAAGATGATTGCAAACTATTCAGTGATAGTCAGAGTGTAATTCATTTGGCAAAGAACTCAATGTTTCATTCAAGAATGAAACACATTTAGTTGAGGTATCACTTCATACGAAAGGTATTAGAGGATGGGCAGTTGAATCTGGAAAATATTCATACGAGTGAGAACCTGCGGATATGCTAACGAAGCCATTAGCAAAGGAGAAGTTGGAACTACACTCCACTTTTGTTGGTCTTCGACTTTGATACTTGAAGATGATGAAACAAAGCTAAGAAAGAATCCAAGAATGACACTATACTGAGATATGGTGCAAGTAATTAATCTCCAAGTGGAAGATTGTTTAGTTGTGGAGCTCAATTACTTCGGATTAGTATGCAATATGAAACTTGCTTTGGAAAACACAAGTAACCAAAATTATTTATAGAGGGACCGACATCGGTTAGGCATAGAGGAACTAACATTGGTTAGGACTAACCGATGTCGGTTACTTGTGCGTGGGTGTTTTAATTAACTCATGGGAATTATATCTATTTTTAGTATTAAAGCAAATCTATTGATTGTAATTGCATGGCTAAGTGTCCTAAGTTTGTATATGCCTATATAAGCATGAAAGATAGGGTTTAGAAGTAAGAATTAAGAAGAACTTGCAAAAGTTGATGATTATTGTGAGAATAATTGTGAGAGAGAGAATTCTTGGAGAAGAAGCAAAAGATTGAGTGAAAGAAAGTATTGTACATCTGAGAGGTGTGGAAGATTGTAAATCTTCAATTATATATCTTGTCAAAGCTTTGGATAATAGATTGGCTTGTTTCTTGGTGGACGTAGCCCACACTGGGTGAACCATGTTAAAACGGTGTTGATTTATATATCTTGTTTTGTATAATTCTTCTGGTAGAATATCCGCTTTCATTGCATGCATGTTTAGATTTAATATATTATCCGTACAACCTTATGCTAACCCAAACATTTTTCCCTAGCAAATGGTCTTAATGACATTTCATCTCTCCGCCTTGTCTTACCAAGGTGTTGGAAATGGTCACAAGCCTTGCAATACTCTATATAATCCTTATAAATCATCTCCCACCAAAGGCCTTCCAATAGGATTTTACGCATGATCACATTCCTTGCATAGTGTCCTCTTGCAATGCCACCATGAACTTCTTCCATGATTGCAGTATGCTCATGTTCCAACACACACTAGCACAACCTCATCTCGACCTAGCTTGTATAGGTCTCCGCCAATCAACATATAGGGCACGATGCGTATAGCCAATTTTTTTCTCTTAAGACGCTCATTCCTTCAAAGCGCCACACCCATTCATAAGAAAACAACAACATCCTCCTCATCGAGGGCGCGCGCTACAATCGAACAACTATGCATATGGAATTGTGTCCTTAATGCTCTACATGTCCTTTCTGAATTAATCCTTGATAGATGGTTAGGTCCTAAATTTCTCTTATGTGGTTTTACCACGACCAAAATTCAAACTCTTGAAACATCACAATCCATTGGCATATGTGCCCTCAAGCAAGACAAGCTTGTTTACCAAGTACTTAAGCACCATGTGATCCATGTAAAAGATAAATGGAGTAGCCAAAAGTATTTCCTAAACTTATGCAGCGCATAAATAATAGACAATGCTTCGTGCTCCGTTGTTGTGTAATTTTTCTCAACTAGTGTTAGTTTTCTACCTGCAAAACACAAGGGGTGATCAACAATCCCATATCGAGGATGTGCCAACACTTCTCCTATTACCATACCCACCGCATCCACATGCACATGAAACAACTTGTCCCAAGAGGGAAAGTGCAAAAGGGCGCAATAGTAAGTTTACGCTTCAAGGTGTCAAAGGCCACTTGCTTGCACCTCACCCCAACTAAATTTTCTCTTATGTTTCAACAAATTTTCTAATGACGTGGAGATCCTCGTATAACATTTGATGAATTTTTGTAGTAACCCATATGCCCTAAGAATCATGCATTGCGCTTTAATTGGTAGGCTCCTCTAACCCTAAAATAACGACAACTTTGGTAGGGTATACTAATAAGCCTTCCTTGCATATAATGTGACCTAGTAATGTGCCAAATGGGGTAGAAAAAACACATTTCTTAATGTTTAGAGAGATACTTAAGCTATCTGCATCTCTCAAACATCAATCTAAAATTGTCACAATGATGTCTTATAACCCATACACCGTTCGGTCATCAGGTAGATTTACAAAAAGTTGTGGGTGAAGTCTTGAAAGGCCCGTACCACGATAAGCGAAAATACAACAAGTGCATTATTAATCCCAAAGGGCATAACCGTGTAAGAAAAACTTCCCCACTTAGTCGTGAAAGTAGTCTTCTTTTGGTCTTCCTTTGCGATTCTTACCTAATGATATCTGGAGAATCCATCTATGAAAGAATATATTTCTCACCTGCGACACCTTCCAAAATCTCCTCAGTAAATGGGGTTGGAAAATGATCTATCAAACAAGAAGCATTGGAATCTCTATAATCAACATAAATCCTTATCCTCCCATCCTTCTTGATAATAATCACCATCGGAATCACCCACTCAGATTCTTCAATTGCCTCAATGATAGCGAATTCTATCATCTTATCAATTTCCTCCTTAACATTTATGCATAGATTCAAATTCATCCTATAAGGTCTCTTCCCGACCGAGCGCACACCCTACTTTAACTTAATCTACATTTCCCTAGTAAATAGTAAAATCTTTTTAATTCATGGTACCTACGAGGGAACAAGTCTTGGATTTCACACAATAACTCAACCTGTTTTTGAAACTACAGTCTGTCTAGTATTCTCTAATGACAACTTCTTTCGGATCTGCTTCTATACCAATGTTAACCTTCTTTGTTTTCAAGGGCTCATGGTAGGCGTGCACTTTCTCATATGATTTTTCCAATACTTGGTGCATATCTTCTATATGATTAACATCCAAGTTTTATACCTTCTCATCATCTATTAGGTATACCAATTTACCTTTTTACTTCTCTAGGAAAGTGCTTTGACTGAAACTGTATCTCCTACGTCTCTCCTTCTTCTGGTTCTTATTCTATGAAGCACACCCCCAACTCAGGTTCCTCTAAGAAATCCAGGATATGGTCCTCAACCATGGTACTATCTCGCAAGGTAAGACATTTGACTACCTGTATCACCTCATTCACGGATGGTTTAGGAGATTTATACTCAAAAGTTTGAATAATATCCATCATCAAATATTTCCAATTACCCATATGATGATGCAACTCTAAATGGATATACCATGTGCGCGCACAACCCTACAAGGTGGAATAGAACTTATGCACCCATAGTGAGGGAGGTAGGGCTTCGAGCCTACCATCCAGGATTTCTCACATTCCTAGGACGTGGAATGAGGCAAACTCCTTCCCATGATAGTTGTGTATTATAGAAGGTGCATTGCTCTGGAGAAACCTAATAGAGAACATGATTCTCACTTCACGCCATTCTAGAAGATTGTCTCAATGGGTCGACCACCAATGCGCTCGCTATTCCACACAAGGTATAAGTAAATATATTCCTCCTTTATATTTGACATGTGCATTATACCTCAATCGCGTGTAAAAGACACTAGGGTTACCCTGTAGTGCCCACTTCCCTTTGGCACCTTTTATTACTGATCATGATACTGTAGACTATATGATGGACATTCTTATAGTTTGGATTTAGTATGGTGTTAGATGTCAGATCCTGGATTATTGTTGAATCTGATTCATATATGATGCATGGCGATTGTTGGAGACATTTTATATAGATGTTGACATGCTGTCGGACATGGTTATATTGTAGATGTTGTTCGGACATGTGATATTTGATATTTTGAGTAAACCTAGAAAATGGAAATTATTCGATGATGATATAGTTGTGGATATAAATTGTAAATGATTTTGTTGATGGCCTTGATGATTGTTGTGATTCATATGTATAGATGATTTTGTGATTATATTATATATTCATTTTGGACGTTCTGATATGGCCACGAGGCCGAAGGAGGTATTTGTATTTTGCAGGTTAAAAATATCACAACAAAACATCAAGGGATTAGAGACCAACCAAAATGGAATTCTAGGTGAATTCAACAAGGTCACCATGGCAACTTGTTTTATTGTGTTGTGTGTTGTTTTGTTAGAGATTCCCATGGGGGGAATCATCTTTACATGTGACCATGGGTTTGTGTATTTTATTAATGTGTTTCTTTTATTATTGTTGTATGTATTTTATTAGTAATGTGTCCCTTTCTTTATTTAATTAAAAGTGTAATAGATTAATGTGAGGAAACATATGGTTAAAATTTAAATAAATCAAATTGGGATATGGGAAAGTAATCATAAGAGTTGTTGGCTATTTGTATTTAATTATGTAAGGGATGTGTAAGTTGTGTAAGAGCTTGTGTAAGTCAGATTTTGGAGTAAGAAACACTCCACCTCCATGGGAAATTCGGATTTGTCCTTGGGAGCTGTTTTTGGAGGCTTGTGGGACAAGTAAAACTTGTCTCATGCCTCTAAATTTATGTTACCAACCATACTTATGGTTGGAGAAGTGATTTGTGACTTTTTATAATGAATTTTATTCATCATGTTGCTTGTTTTGGATTGCACTCTCTTACATCTTATTCAATTGGTTGTCCCTTGAGGTGTGGGCTTTTTAGAGTGTGTAAGTAACTTGTCATTTTCACCCACCTCTTTATTGTGCTTGGGAGAATGGATTTTTGTCTTTTGTGTTTGAATTTGAGGATGTGTGAGGTGGCATCCTACATAGATCCACACCATCCTCTTCTCTCCTCTTCTATTTAATTCAAACTCTTGCCTTGTTTTTGGGTGGTTAAATCTTTTTGCATTCTTCTTGGGGCGTAATTTCTTGTGTTGGAGCTCTTATTTTGGAGGAAGTTTGGAGAAAGCTTTGCATGCTTGGGAGATTTTGTTTAGAACGTGTTCTTGGCTTTGAGAGCTTGTTGTTGGAAACAAAAGCTATCATGGAAAGGTAGGCATTTATTTCTTCCTTATTGCGTTGTTATTTTCTTGTTGTGTTGTGTGTATGGAGAATGTTTTATTGCTTTTGTTGGCTGGTTGGGTAGACTGCCTTAGGGAAGGTGTAGGAGAAGGCTATGGGGAATCCATGTGGGGGGCATAAGGAATGCCATTGACATCAAAGTTTTGTGGAGAGAGTTTGGGTTTGGGATCCACAATGAAAAAGAAATAACTTGCATTTATTACTTTGGGGCGGGCATAAGGAAATCTGTGGGGGCATAAGGATGTGTGTGGGATGAATTATTTTGGTGGGTTGTTCTAGTGGATGCCCAATTCCCAATTGGGAGGCATAAGTAGCTTCCCCATAGACCTTGCTCCTTTGGCTTACATGATCAAACCTGAGTTCTGTTTTGAAATGATTTTAAATGTAGTTATGAATTGTTGTTTTTGTGTTGAATTGTGTTTTTAAAAAGGAAATGTGTATGTGAAAGAATGCTGTGTTGTGGAAGCCAATTGTTGCCATGGTTGAATTACACCTTTGATTTTATTTTGGTTGGGGCTCAGGGGCCAATGATGAAGGAAGGCTTCTCCTTTCATTGGATGTCTTGGTTGGGTGGAGAGCGTTGCCTTTCCCCCTCTTTTGTTGTGATCAACTGGAGTAAAGAGAAAATGTGCATGTTGCTATCCTGGAGCAAGGAAAATGCAGTTTGACAGTCCCTTGTGAAAACACATTCATTTGTAATCCTTTCCCACATGATGTGGATGAAATTGTATCATTATGTTATGGAGAAATGATGTTGTAATTGATTATGAAGTTGTATATTTGAATTGAGAAAGACATTTGCATTCTGCTCTGTACATTGGAAAGAGATAAATTGAATGTTGTTATTGTTTTCCAACGTTGAAATATGTAAAGTATATGATTGGAATTAATAAAGAATTGAAAGACCTTCTCTTATATGCATTGTTGAATTAAATGCAATGTTTCATTGTATGGCAAAAGAGATAGTTAGATCTCTGTTTGGAAAGAAGAAATGCACGTGGAAACAATGTTGTATTTTGTATTTTTGGAGTTGTGTAAAAATGAAAGTTAGTATTTGCTTTTGATTCAGAATGGTTTGTTGTAAACAATGAATGCATTAGATTAGTTTAGAAATGAAATTCCAAACTTGAATGATAAAATTTGTTATACAAATTTAAAAGAAATTGATCTCTTGTAAATATTCAAAACTGACAATCAAACTTAATAAAAATGCACAGTTCGGACCTGCACATTTAAATCAATTTGGAAACCTTAAAATTTAACATGATACATTAGCATGGAACTCAGATTGACAAAGAAAACTTAAGGAAACAATTTAACCATTGCAAATTTGAACACAATCCCTTCCTCAGCCATTTTCTGTCATTTGTTGGACAAAATTCAAATTTAAATCAATTGAACAAATTTAACTTCCTAAACCTTTAAAAATCCTTCCTAGAGTAATCCTCCATGTCTGTTTGACATGTTGAGTGAAGGAGGAGACCCAATTTAATCAAAATTGAAAGTTAGAAATTACCAGTTGGCTTTTTAAAATCCTGCAGATCCGTTTTTCAAAATTGACCCCTTAAACTTTATCAAAATGTAAAATTTATGATTTTTGTGCAAAGAGGGCATTGAGATCTTTCCAAAAAGTCCTCGTTTTCCCAAAACTGAGCTTTTAGCTAAAAGTTATGACACTTTGAAGTTTTTGAGCCTTGCAAGAAAATTTAGGAAAATTTTCTCTTAGCAGCAGCCCGCAACCCAAAAATTTCTCGTCGAATTGCCCTTAGATTTTTTTTTGAAAATTTGACTTGAGAAAATTTTCATGTTTTCCTCTTCCCGCGGCCAATCACAGGCTGCCACGTGGCAGCTTTGGGTGCTAGCGGAGGGGGACCCTTTGTTTCTTTTTAGTTTTTGCCTTTGGAAATTTTTGAAAAATTTCCCGCGGCCCCGCACCCCTGCCCTTGCCTTGGGTTTTTTTCTCTTCGCAGCGGGCGTGCGGACCACGCATGCCTTTCACCCCATTTTTCCCCTTCGGTGAAATTCGCCAAATTCTTCCGCCACTCCGCCTTTCCCCTTTTCCCCGGCGATGTCTCAGAGTCTGCCACGTGTCCTTGGGGACTCGTGGAGGCGCGACGCAAATGGGAAATTTCTCCTATGCAAGGAAAAATTGCTTAAGCTACCCCGCAACCCACCATAGGGGTTTTCCTTTCCTCTTGACATGTGTCCCCTTGGGGAAAATTTTTCCCCTAAGCTCCACCAATCCTTATCTTGAGTTCTACAAGGAGTTAGGAGGACTTCTTTATATCACCGGAAAGGTGAGAAAATTTCCTATCCAATGGGAATGATTTAGGGAAATTTTGAAAGTGTTAAGTATGAGAAAAATCAAGTTGAAACTCTGAGCCTATTAGAGAATGGGTATGGGGGATAAATTTCTCCCTGAACCTAACTGAACCCCTAACCCTAAACCTTGAACCATGTAACCTTGATAATTGTTAGTAGATGTAAAGTTTGTTCTTGAAATTTTAGTTTTGTTCCGGAATCTGTTAGTGGTAGTTGTTGCCTTGCAACCTGGTTGTAGACACTCTCAATCAAGTTCTGGGAGTGGGTAAGTGAGACCTTACTCTGCTGATTTTAATTATGTATTCTTTTCCTCACTGTAATTTAACCCTGCTCCTATCTTGATCTTGTGGAATTAAATACCTTGGGTATTTAATTGTTTTGGTCCCTTAACCCTAAAATTTTAATCAGGGAATATTTAGCTAAAATGTCAGTGTAATCAGTAATTAAATTAATCCCTAGGGAGATTTGAGCTAGGTGTGGACTTATTACACTTGTTGCTTTATAATGTGAAATTAGTAATTATTATAATGGAAAAATTTATCAGTTGAATTTAATTGTCTTTAAGACTTTGGTCGTTAACTCCTAATAAAAAAATTATTCCATAATTTTCTAACTAAACCTAGGTTGTTCATGGGTCTCAAGTGGGTTGTTTTTAACCGGGCACCACACTAATTGTCTCTCACTTCATGCCAATCTAGAAGATTGTCTCGATGGGTCAACCACCAATGTGTTGCTATTCCACGTAAGGTATAAGTAAATATATTCCTCCTTTATATTTGACATGTGCATTATACCTCCATCATGTGTAAAAGATAGTAGGGTTACCCTCTCTAGTGTAACTAAGTAATCGCCTTCCTAGGCACTCCAATCGAGTGCACCCCGAGGATGCGAGTCACAATGCCCTTTAATTGTCTTCTGACCAACTTATAGGTCCCATACGCCAAATTGTCACATACAACGCTAGTTGTATCACTTATAGAATGAGCATCTTCCCATTAAATGAATCCTCCTGATGGATGGAAAACCTCGGGGTCTCTAATGGTGCGCACATAGATTTTATCTATGTCCTCTTCTCCCAAAGATTCTACATAGGATGCGAAATTGCCATCCGTCGGTGGAATAATGATGTAATGCTCTTTGTTCTCGAAACTTATGTACCCTTTGTTAAAGCGCAAGTCAACATTATTCTTATAACACAGGGGCATCCAAGTAAGGCTAGAAAGTTATCTACCTCGGAAAGCACTAAGACTTCAAAATATCCAATAAAATTTTCCCCTTGAATGGTTATGGATGCATCCTTCAATACTTTGATGGGCATAGCCTTTGTCCTATTCACCATATACAACACATTTGAAGATGGCTGTAATGGGGGCCTCCCCATTTGATTCCATGCATCTAAAGTGAGAACATTGACCTCTACACCCATGTTAATCAGAATGTTGCTCAAGAGCCAGCCATCCACAACTACATTCAATGTTATTTCTTTGTCATAATCAATACTGTGAGGGTGCATATTATCATGCAAGACTTGCCTCTTGCGCTCGCCTATAAGCGCGTGGTAATTTTTATTTTAACCACTCTCCTAATAGAGGGATAATATCCTCCTATAAGCAACATCCTGCACACTTTTCTTACCTCATCCATGTTCTTCGAGGGACCTTAACATTCTTTTCCTATTCTAACTTTTGTGATTACTCCTTTAGACATAGAATCTCCCCTTGCAGGATCCTAATCACCTCCATGGTATCTTGGTAAACCTCCTTTTAATGGATTGGATTAGGATACTTTCCATGTAATAGTTCCTCTCATGTAATGAGGGTCCTTTGCTTTGATTCTTCCCTAGCATGCATGACTTCCGCCCTCGTAGTCACCAAGACAATTTATAACTATGGGTTATGCGCCACCCTAAGAATCCACTGCAGATCAACTTGCTTCACACTCACCATCCTCGTGCCCTTGTCCTTCCTCTGGTTTTGGCTCATGTGCTCATATAACTCAAGGCACTCCTCATACTTATGCTTCTTCTTGCACCATGAGCACTATAGAAAATCTAGACATTCACACTTGTAGTGTTCAGTAGATCCACAATTGTAACAAGTTCCACGGGGAAATTCACTCCTACCTCCTTGACCACCATGACCTTTGAATCCTCTCGTGAAAACCTCTTCCTCAACCGCTTCCATCTCCACACCCTTCATACTAATGACCTTCATTCTTAGAATTGCTTCCAATGCTGGTCTAGCACACACCAATATCAATGACATCATGGATTTGGTCTATCAATCGACATTCCTTTGTATCGTGAGTCGTAGATGAGAAAATCTTACAATAAGAAGACACATTCTTGTGGAGCACGTTCTACAACAACTAGCATATAATTTGATCATAATCTCTGTGAAATATTTCACAATTCAATGATATGATGCGCACCGACTTTCATGGGAAACTGTCCTTTGTGTGTCCTTCTACCTCACAATCCATGCACCATAGTCCACTGCAAGTCTCATGAGTTGAGTTCACAAACAAGTTTTCTAGTTGCTTCACCATGGCACCGATTTGTGCTTCTAAAAATGAGCTTACTCTAGTGTTAATGCTTTCGATGACTTTAGTATATAGAGCAGCCTCCAAGGCCTTGCATGGATCTATGAAAGTCTTGTGGGAAAGCGCTCGTCGAAAGGTGTTATCAATCCTCCAACAAACCATTAAGCATGTTATGAGGGATGGATATCATAAGAAAAATTTGACAGAAGAGTCTTAAAGTGCACATCATACTCCCGCACACTCTCTACCATACCTTGTTGAATTTCCTTGAGCGCTAATGCTCTTTTGCTCAAACTTAGGAATATGAAATTTTGCCAAAAAGGCATCATGCAATGTAGTATAATCCACTTATGTTTGATGGGGGTCATACTTTTGGTACCAGATATGCATGTGCCCTTACAACGTAGTTGCAAATTGGATTTGTTTCCACTCTAGGGTAGTAATACCCTTAGCGCACCATAGTAATTCACATTTGTGTACATGCTTTGCAACATCCTCAACACCCTTGTAATCAGGAAAGTGAAGAGACATCTCATAAAACACTGCTTGATGGTGTTGTGGCCCTTTCCCACTAGATCCAGGACCTTGATTCCCTCATGTGTTTCCTCCACCACCAGATCCACTAGATCCACTAGCTCCTATTCCTACGGATCCACTAGATCCTCCTCTTGTAGTAGGTAAGGGACCTAAAGCAGTTTCACTCTACGTACCCACCATCACGCTAAGTTGTGCGCCGATAGTCTATGACATTGAACCACTTCTAGACACGATACCCAAACTTTGTGTACACACACCTTTCCTAAATGATGTGCTAGATAGGATTCTTCCAAACACATGAAATTCTATGTTACCATATAGATGAACTAAGGGAAAAATTATATCTACTAGGTGTCGCCCAACTACCAACACCAATACCAAGTGGATTAACAAAACTCATCTCAAGAATTGGAAAACTAAGCACCGAAGTTTGATCACTAGGTGGGCTAAGATGCGCACCTACAGCTCTCCTTTTTCTCCATACAACGAGTTCTCGGTAGAACCCGAGGGGGTTTCTCTCCCGTGCTTTCCAAGATGGGGTAGAAAAGACTCGATCAAGTTCCACATTTTCCGTGAAAACCTCAAATACTTCCTGCAACATCTTCCTCCATAATTCCATCACTCCTGTGAGTTTGCACTATGTCACCAACTCCCTTTCTCACACTTCATGATACTTGAGCTGCCTCTCCTCTCTCTCCATTTCGCCGCAAGCTACACCATCTCTCACCACACCAGCTTCCACACCCCATGCCTAGTGAGAGTTTAGCTAGCCATAGGAAATGCTTCCAAAATCAGAGTGATGATCAGGATCTTGATGGCTAATGGTATAACATGCAAGAATGATCCTCTTGGCTCTCGCAAGAACTCAAACTCAGCAATCTCCAAGAAAGAATACATAGAAATAACGTATTCCAGTGCTATAACTAGTCAACACTCCACTCCACCACTTATCAATGACACGAGTCTAGGTCAAATTGGCATCATGCATTCTTTAATACTCTTCTTGGGTCCAAACATGAGGTCTATAATACCAACTCTTCCTTGATACACATGTTGACAACAATTCATACAAAGTTCTACTTGGAAAACAACAAAAGAATGTCTCATAGAGCTCGTGATAGAGGTGATCCTCTACCCATTTACGTGCATTAAACTTAGATCTAATATTAAATCACTGAGAAAACTCATCCTTTGTGTTCTTAAGCCAAGTATCGATGATGTCCAAGGTCAAGTGTTCTATCATCACACACCATTCTTACAACTTCAAAAGAGGTCCTGAAAATAGAACCAAAATGTAGTCTCATTTCCCTACTCCCTTTAAATCCCAAACGCGTTGGCCTATCACCCAACATTAGTGGGCACTCACCCGAGGCGCGCGCAGTGCCGAGACCCTCTTTTATGTGAGCCTTATAAGAATGTCCACCATTAATGAAGGAAGTACGTGCAGACGTAGGAATATATGCATTCATTCTAGCATAGAAGTAAAGAAACTAGATATTAAACACAAATGCATCATAATGCAAAAGTAAACACTACAACATCACAAAGAGATCAGATCTGAACCATGAGAAAAATGAAGAGCACTAGGGTTTGAACCCATAAACAAAATATTCATAACAATCCATCATATTCATTGATTCACAATCTGCTTACAATAACCAGATTACATAACCATGGTCATATGAGACCGAATATATCAAGATAATAGCATCCTACCCTCCCCATGGATCTGATATAGAAACCCTATATTAACCCCAAGAATCATTACATATTATTCATCATACATACACCATTACCTATGCACGCACACTCGACGTTAGGCTCCTTTCCTAGATCCAAATGCCTCCTTAAATATGATAAGAGCTTGCCTAATCATCATTCTAGAAGCAAGCCCACATGACAAATGTCATCATATTCTATTATACTCAAGTGTCCAAGCCATGTAGATGCCAACTAGCCATAACAACCTCCACTTTACAACCCGTAACCATAATGATTCCCTGGAATATTCTTTTCTTGAGCTTCAAGTCTCCATGTAACAACCTTGTCATCATTATGCCTACCCACAACTTCACATGTTTTGCATGTGATACCCTTCTTTAACCAAAATGCAGCTAAGTCCTTAAACCCTTAAACCATTTCTTGCTCCCGTGCGAAACCTATATCTCCTCGTACATGTTCACTCACGCACTTTTCTCCATAGTGCCTTCCGTGCACACTCATCCTCTGCTTTAGGACTTAATCATTTTCCGGCTCAACAACACCCCACAATAAGCATGTTATTTTTCCTCATAAAAATCTGATCTCAACAAAGAATAAATAATGGAGAGAAAGAATAACTCGTATCCATTGCCTCAAAGAACAAAAAGAATTTTTTGCATCTTTGTTGTACAAGGATTGGGAAGTCTTTGTTCAAGGATGTTTCAATCTTATTCTAGGCATCCACCTCACTCTGTGCTTGTTGAAATAAATCCCCTACCGGTGCATTGAATTCATCAAATATCAACTCTTTAACTTTATCCTTCAATATATCCACAATATTCTCCATCTAATTGCTAATGTCGTTCAAATGCGTGTCCATCCTTCGTGTAACCCGAGGATATAATTCCTTCACTTTATTTTTAATCAATACCCTTAAGCCTTTGATTGCCTCAGACTTCTTCTCGACTTCTGCTATGATCTTGTACCATTCCACCCTATTATTATTGTTGTTTTCCTATAAATTCTTTAGGTCCGCCTCATAAGTAGCAACAATACACTTCCCACCTGTCTCCACAGTTGTCATTGACAACTCCGGTCATGTGCACTGCGGTTTTTATAGAGGCAAGGAGTTTGGAGTACCAAGTTATGGTCTCTTTAATTTTTAACTTATCCTGTTCTCTTTTTCCTGCCAAATATTCCTCTGCGACTCCAACGTAAGTCCTTAAACCCTTAAACCCTTTCTTGCTCCCGCACACAAACCTATCTCTCCTCATGCGCATTCACCCATGTGCTTTTCCCCATAGTTCCTTCCACACGTGCTCATACTATGCTTCAGGACTTCGTCATTTTCCGGGCTTAACAATATCAATTTGAAAATTCTTAAAATTTCAATTTTTAATAGTTTCCAGGGAAAGTCTATTTCTGAGCTTTTTAATGACTTTTTTATTTTGCATTTTTAGGGTCTTGGAGCATTTTTGGGCTTAGCAAAATTTTGGGCAGGTTATTTATCAACCAGAGCCATAGTCTAACTTCGTGATTCAACCAAAACATCCATGTACATGGGATGAAAGTCTTGCATATGTCTAACATAGCTATAATCGAGCTCTTCATAGCTCTACGAGACAATCCATTTCAAGTATGTCTTGGATTCCAATCATTGGCTCCCATTGATGTAGCATTTACCTTTGTTTCTTAAGGAATGTCAAATGATCCAAAAGATGGCTTCCAAAGATATAATTTTGGAAGTCTTAAAATTTCTATTTTTGGTAGTTCTTTAGGGGAAGTTATGAAAGTCAATTTCGGTAGTTTTCATGGAAAGTTTTGAATGTCAACTTTCGCGCTTTTAGCAAATTTTGTATTTTACATTTTTGAGGGTCTTCAGAGCATTTTGGGTTTAGAAAAATCTTGGATAGGATATTTATTGTTGGGATCTACAGTTTAAATTTTTGTTTCACTCCAAATATCCACGTACATGGGATGAAATTCTTGCAGATATCGATTATAGCTACAATCGAGCTCTTCATAGCTCTCTACATGACAACCCATTTATTGTATGTCTTGGATTCCAACCATTAGTTCCCATTAATGTAGCGTTTCCATTTAGTTCAGTAACGAAAGACAAATGATCTAGAACAGGGCTTCCAAAGATATATTTTTGGAAAGTCTTAAAATTTATACTTTTGGCAGTTTTTAGGAAAGTCCCTTAAAGTCTATTTTCTTGCAGTTTTAAACATCTTTTGTAGTTTACATTTTTTAGAGTATTCAAAGCATTTTTGGGCTTAGAATTTTTTTGCAAAGGATATATTGACCGGAGTTGTGGTATAACTTTTTACTTTACTCCAAACATCCATGTACATGAGATGAAATTCTTACATATATGTCCAACGTAGCTATAACTGAGTTCTTCACAACTCTACGCGATATAACCCATTTCAGGTATGTCTTGGATTCGAGCCATTGTCTCCCATTGATGTAGCATTTCTATTTACTTCTTAAGGAAAGACGAACGATCTGAACATGGATTCTAAAGATCTATTTTGAAGATTCTTAAAATTTCTATTTTTGACACTTTTAGGGAAAGTCTTGAAAGTCTATTTCTGGGAGTTTTTAGCAGCTTTTCAATTTTGCATTTTTGAGGGTCTTCAGAGTATTTTTGGGCCTAGTAAAATTTTGGGTAGAATATTTATTGACTGGAGTTGCAGTATAACTTCTTGCTTCACTCCAAACATCCACGTAAATAGGATGAAAGTATTGTGTATGTCCAACATAGAAACAACCGAGCTCTTCATAACTTTATGGGACATAGCCCATTTCAGAGATGTCTTAGATTCCAACCATTGGATCCTATTGGTGTAGCATTTCCGTTTGCTTCATAAGGAAAGAGGAATGATCTAGAATAGGGATTAAAAAGATCTATTTTTATAAAGTCTTAAAATTTATATTTTTGGCGTTTTCAAGGAAAGTGTATTTCAAGCTATTTTTTTTACAACTTTTGTATTTTGCATTTTTAGGGTCTTGGAGCATTTTCGGGCTTAGAAATTTTTTTGGCAAGGATATTTATCGACAAGATCTGCATTCTAACTTCATGCTTCACTCCAAACATCCACATATATGGGATGAAAGTCTTGGATATGTCCAATATAGCTACAATTGAGCTCTTCATAGCTCTACGAGACATAGCCCATTTCAGGTATGTCTTAGATTCCAACCATTGGCTCCTATTGATGTAACATTTCCCTTTGATTCTTAATGAAAAATTAATGATCCAGAATGGGGCTTCCATACATCTATTTTTGGTAATTTTTAAGGAAAGTCTATAAAGTCTATTTCTGGTAGTTTTTAGCAGCTTTTGTATTTTGAGTTTTGAGGGTCTTCGGTGCATTTTTGGGCTTAGCTAAATTTTAGGTATGATATTTATCAACTAAAATCCACATTCTAACTTCTTGCTTCACTCCAAACATCCACGTACATGAATAGAAAGTCTTTCATATGTCCAACATACCTACAATCGAACCTTTGAGCTATATGGGACATAGCCCATTTTAGAGATGTCTTAGATTCCAACCATTGGATCCCATTGATGTAACATTTCCATTTGATTCTTAAGGAAATACGAATGATACAAAACAAGGATTCCAAAGAAGTATTTTTAGAATCTTAAATTTTTATTTTTGGCAAAATTTAGGAAAGTTCTAAAAATCTATTTTAAGTAGTTTTTATGAGCTTATGTATTTTGCTTTTTAGGGTCTTGGAGCATTTTTGGGCTTAAGAAAATTTTGAGCAAGAAATTTATCGACCAGAGAGATGCAAAGTATAACTTTGTGTTTCACTCATAATATCCATGTATATGGGATCAAATTCTTGCATATGTCCAACATAGCTACAACCAAGCTCTTCATAGCTCTATGAGACAACCCATTTCAGGTATTTCTTGGATTCCAGCCATTGGATCACATTGATGTAACGTTTCCTTTTACTTATCATTGAAAAAATGAATGATCCAAAAAATGGCTTCCAAAGATCTATTCTTAGAAAGTCTTAAAAGTTCTATTTTTTGAAATTTTTAGGGAAAGTCGTGAAAGCCTATTTATGATAGTTTTTAGTAACTTTTGTATTTTTTTAGGGTCTTCGTTGCATTTTTGGGCTTAGAAATTTTTGGTCGGGATAGTTATTGACCAGAACCATAGTCCGACTTCTTGCTTTACTTCAAATATTTGTGTACATGGGATGAAATTCTTGCATATATCCAACATAGCTACAACCGAGCTCTTCATAGCTCTACAAGATATAGCCCATTTCAGGTATGTCTTGGATTCCAACCATTGGATCCCATTGATATAGCATTTCCCTTTGATTCTTAAGAAAAGATGAATGATTTAGAACATTGCTTCCAAAGATCTATTTTTGGAAAGTTTTAAAATTTCTATTTTTGAAAGTTTTTAGGGAAAGTCCTAAAAGTCTATTTCTTACAGTTTTTAGTAGCTTTTGTAATTTTCATTTTAAGGGTCTTCGAAGTGTTTTTGGGCTTAGAAAAATTTGGGGATGATATGTATCAATTGGATCCGAAGTCTAACTTCATTTTTCACTCAAAACAACTATGTACATAAGATGAAAGTCTAACATATGTCCAACATAGCTACAATCGAGATCTTCATAGCTCTACGGGATAACCTATTTCAGTTATGTATTGGATTTTGGCCATTGGATCCCATTAAAAAACTTACCCGAGGCATGCGCGGCGCCGAGTCCCTCATTTATATGAGTTGTGTGAGAATGCATTATTTACGATAGAAACTTAAGTGAATAGATTGGAAAGGAACCATACATTCATCTTAGAGCTCAGAATGAATTCTAGACCAATGTGTTCATTCATATAAGAAAATCATTACAGAACATAGATCTGAATCATAATATAAAAGAAATGCATAGGGGTTTACACCCACTCATATGAAATGTATATATAACTGATCCATACATATGTAAGTAGAACTAGAAACACACATATATTCATATTAAGCATGTTGATAACCACATTACATTAATTGGGGTAGTCACAGATCCATATGATAGTGCAGACCAATGTCATGCATCAAAATTGGACTTAGGCCCTTCATAGTACAAAGAAAAATTGTTCAGACCCATCCCCTTGATATAACATACTCCTACAGATCCTCTAAACCCAACCTATGGAGCTCTCACAAAGTATTCTTGCATGGCTTCACCTCTCTTCAATTCTCGATCTCTCCATGTGTCTCTTTTTCTTCTACCGGGCGCTCATATATATAGCCTTATCAAGCACCGCCATGCCTTTATGAAAGTTGTAGATTACTTGCCATGTGTCCAAGTGGTCCTCCATGGGAGCATGCTTCTTCAGATGTGAGCTCTCCATCCTTTGCCATGATGACCTTTTGGAATATTCTATCACAAGGTATATTCCTTCGTGGGCACCAAGTTGCTAGGTTGGCACCTTATCCACTTCGCATGCATAGTCGGGTCATGCTTTCCTCATGTTCTTCCCGATATGCCAAATATGGTTAAGTCCCAAGATCTTTTCTCTGCCTTTGCGTGTGCCACTGGTTCTACCAAAACCCTCCTAAAACCATGTCCTATGCACTTTCGTACCTTCTTATACTTAGCCAATATTTTAGGGGCCCAACATCACCCCACACTACGCACTGTTCTCTACCCTCAAGAACACCTTCTCAAAGAATAAAGAATGATTGTCCTTGAATAGTTTGGAGAAAGAATAAAGGAATGAAGATTTTGGGGAAGAATGAAAGAATGGGGAAACTATGATTATTTTTGCAAGAGGAGAGGGAAATCTTTCATCAAGTCTACCTCCAACTTATTCCAGGTATTGACCTTGCTTTATGCCTATTGACAGAGGTCACCGACTAAGGTGCTCACCTCTTCAAAGCTTATCCCTTCTCCTTGGGTATTCATCGTTTCCATGATCCCCTCTAACTGTTTTCCCAAATCCTCGAGCGCATCCATCCTTCGAGTGATCTGGGGATACAACTCTTTTCAGCCGGTTTTTGATTGAGCCCGTAAGGTCTCAATAGCCTCTGATTTCTTCTCAACCTCGGATAGAATTTTGTCATGTTCCACCCTATTCCCCTTGTTATTCTCCTAAAACTCCTTGAGCTTTGCTTCATGGGTGGTGACCAGAATGCTCGCCACTCTATCTCTATAGGTGCAATTTTCATAAGCGGCCTCAACGAATTGGGTGGCGGCTTTCACATCCGTTAGCACTTTCTTGTACTAGGCCAAAATGGCCACAACCTTCATCTTGTCCTCCTTTTCTTTACGTGCCGATGCCTCATCTGCAAACTCCAAGGCTAGTGGTTGTATTTCCATTGTGAGGATGCGGGTCAAGTCCTCTAGAAATTCAGGGTGGATCCATACTTCTACGCTAGTGGTGTTAGATCTGGATGCTTCAAGAAAATGACATATGTGATCATCTCTGATTTCTTGTAGACCTCACACACCCTTGCCTTCTCTTCTTTCAACTCACAACTAAGTTACACATTGATTAGTTCCTCCCACTTTAATTCCTTGGTTCTTTTCTCTAGCTCCTCTTCCTTCTTCTCAAGTTCGACTCTAAGAACTTCACCTGTCATTACTCCGAATAGTCTCACCTCTACTTCCATTGAAACCTTGTTCAATGCGTTGCATGTGATTTACTCGTCGATAGCTGCGAGCGTTTACTAAGGGGTTGTCACCTTTTGAATCCGGTACCTTCATTCTTGCCCCTTGGTTTACTTTGAATTCTGGTTCATCGATGTGGGACTCAAATTCCCAAGAAAGCATTTTCCTTGTCCGAGGGTATGCACCTTCCTCATCAAATGATTTCATAGCCAAGTGTTGTTCCATTGGTATGGTGATTTGAAAGTGCGCGCACAAAATTTTGTTCGGATCATTAATATATCCCATCCTTTGAACCTATGATGCCTCACGAGATTTTTTCTCCCTATGCACGTGGCCTTAGGAAAGCTCATAGCCAAACTGGGATCCCCTCTCATGCTACCATATTCCTTTTCTACGCTTTCCTCCTCTGCTTCCTTCATCACTAGGTCCATGCTACGTTCCATCTCTTGCTCTACTAGGTCTTCGATGATCTTGGCTACTTCCTTCTCCGCGGCCTCGTCTATTTGTTCCTTAGTGAGGCTTGGGGTCCTTTGTTCTTTTGTAACTTCCTCACTTACCCCCTTGTTCGAGTATCCTCTTCTTCCTTGTCATTCTTCCTCTTGACAAAGATGTACTCATTTTCTTCTTCCTCTCCTTCCTCCTCCGAGTCATGAACCTCATAGATAGGATGGTCCTCACCTCCTGGTTCATCTTCATCATCATCATCTCTCTCACCTCTATAGGCCTCCAAGATCTTTGTATCCTCCAAATCATTTTCTTCTGTCACCTTCTACTTCTTCCTAGTAGGAGATTTTGCTTCCTTCTCCTCCTCCTCTGGTGACCTCTCCTGGGTGATGGGTTCCTCGTGCTCTAACGCTTCTTCCTCTAGAGTCTTTGATTTCACTAGGGACTTCTTTCTTTGCATGTATGTATTGGGCTTATCGCTTGTCTCTAAAGACGCTTACCTTTTGTGTAGCCTAAACACTTAGTGATTTCTACACCTCTTCTCTTTCCCTCTTCTTTGGTGTGGGCTTCTTTCTTCTGTGGGGTCCTTAGGGATGGATACATTATTTTCCAAGTATGTGCACTTTTCAAATTTTGGCCTGATGCGAAGGTATATCCTTACTGTATCCCTTCCAGCGATTAGCAATGTCACTGGTTTCATCATTTGTATCTCATGGGAGACATATCTCTCCACGTATGCGCACTTCTTGGGGTAAACCAAATTTTTGCGTAGCTCTCTATGGTCTTGATCCACCTCACTAAGGTTGAACCTTAGTCTCTTGGCCTCTTTGAATCTGTTCACCCCCGCTTGGAAGTATTGCGTGGTGAAGGAGAAGGGAAGCTTGCACCATGGGCTCATTGTTTCATCTGTCAACCTAAATTTGCCAATGCAGAAGTGTTGATATACCACGAATTTTGCTTCTCCTTGCACGAGAATGGGTAACTACTCTAGAATTCTCCATTCCACCCTGAATGTGTCCCTCATGCGCTTGTACCATTTCTCTAAACGTGCCTTATGAGTGGTTGTCATGGTCTCACAAGTATATTTTGCGAACCACTTTGTGAGTGAGGGATCCTATTCTGGGTACTCCCAAACAAACCTTTCCGGCCCATCGAGAACATCAATCTCTGAGAAGACAATTGTGATGAGGACATTACCAAATAGTATCTTCCCACCTTCTTGCGCACTACTAATGATTTCATCCACAATGAAAGCGGCAGACAAGTTGTAGATGGTCCCCTTAGATATTTTCCAGCATACGTTTAGCCATGCCTTGTTCACTTGAGTCCATCTCTCTTGGTCATTGAGCTTGGTTACCAAGTGCACGACCATCCACATCACAGGGGTCTGAGATCTCTGCGATGTCAAAGTATCACAATCCTTTCGATAGTCATATGCATCAACTGTTTCCTTGATGTCATCCTTTTCATTTAGGTCATCATCAATGATATCCCCTTCACAAATAAGGCACTGTGAACTTGAAAATTAAGCGGGAGTTATGCACATCTTGCGCCCGTCAAATAAAAATGGTCTTCGTGAACGCATGCCATTAGCCACTGGTAGAGGTGCTCAAGTTTTCCGAAGTAGGGTAATTTGTAAAGTTGTAGTAATCTTTCCTTCTCTAATTTAACCTTTACTTCGTCATTGTAGATGGGCATGCCTTCTGGTGTCCTCTTATTTGTTGGGTGAACCAACTCCAAATCCATTTCTTTTTCTGTCGTGTTGGTGTGGTGATTATAGTCACTTACAGACATCTTCCGCAAATGAGATTCCCATTCTTTTCCTAGCAATACCCCATCCGGGTATTGCATCTCTGCGTACCATTCTTCATTTGTGCTTGCATGATGACAACCATTTTCTTCCCCTTACCCTTGCCCTTCTGCTTCTTAGGTGAGATGGTTGCTTTCTTTGGTGCCATTCTTCTGGTTAGGTTATCACTTCAAGCATCTTTTCCTTGCTCTACTCTACCACTTTATCCAACCCTAATGCACAACCTTGTGAAGAAACCCTCCTACACCGTGCCCTAGCCGCCAAACCCTAACTGGAACAATTCTTCCACAAGATAATGCTTCAACAACTTCCTTCTCAACAAATTCCTCCACACCCGTGTACTCCTTTCCTACTAGTTTGTGGATATGCTCTAGTCACGTCCTCTCAGATTTCTTCAATTTTTCTTCGACATGATCACCTTTGGATGCCCTAGTTCATGAGAGCTCTTTTCTCTTTATAAATTCAAGGTAAATAATGAAGTTCCCGACTTCTTATTTATAGCTTTTCCTTCTTTCCAGCATTAAATGCTATTTTACCTACCACCGTACTTAGTACATGTTATCTTGGTGAATGTTTTACATGTTGTTATAACTGCTGGAATGAAGGCAAACATGTTAAGATAAACTCTGATCTTAAAGGAATGTGTTGCTAACTTGGATTCTTGCATGCTGTGATTTATTGTATAGGACAGCAATTACTGTACTTGCGTGTTTGCTAATGTGACGAAAAATGGTCGTATACTTGCTAAACTCTTGTTGCTGATTGACAGCACACTTTGAATCAATTTCATTGATCAAAGTATCTTTGAGGGCTTCAGTGAATTTCGTGTGTCGATTCACACTTGAACCGAACCCGAGATTGTTATGAGCGTGCGGCGCTTTGATTGCGGTATGAGCAGTGCAGCACGTAAATGCCAGCGGCGATAGGGATTGATTCTTGAACCCTGTACTGTCGAACTTGGGACCTCGTGAGGCAAGAAACGCCTGGACGCGGGTGGCCTTGGCACGTGATCCAAAGGACGGAACGTCCTGCTCTGCATTAACGTAAATGTTAGTAAGAAGGCTGGATGGAAGTTGTTTGGTGTTAGTGGTTAGTATGAATTAAAAACCTAAACTAATCCTAAGTCCTAACATGCATCCTACACTATTATCCTAAGTGGATTTTTAAATTACAAAAAAAAAAAAGGGGAAAATAAACCTAAGCCCTAAAACCTAAGGCTAAACTAAGACCTAGGTTGAACACTATATACAACCTAAACTAATCCTAATCTAAAAGGGCGCGCAGACCCTTGGAAGGAAAGGGATAAGGATGGGAAGAAGGCATTCATTGGCATTTAATAAAACAGTCCATACGTGGACAGCGCCAGTTTTGGCGGGGCAGGTAGGAAATAGAGGCATCTATTTGGAGATAGAGCCAAATTCAGTTTTACATGGGAAATTTAAAAAAATTGAGTTCGCCAACTCAAGTGGCGGTGGCGTGGGAAGTAAGGAAAAGGCAGAGCCTTTAATGCATTGATTTTTCTTGGTCCTCGCGACCAGTTCGCCGTGGAAAGTGTATGAGGGAATTTGATTTTTTCATTGTTTCGGTTTGGCTTTTGCAAAGTTGCTCTGCATTTGGTTTTTTTGGCCTGGTTCAGTCGAACCAGCTCTTGGAATTTGACATTTTCTTGGAGATTTCGAGGTTGTTGCTAAGCCTGAAGAAGAAAGAAGTGTTGGGGAGTTTGTGCTTTCTCTGTGGAAGGAAAAACGCGGCAAACGAAGTTTTCTTCGAGTTCTGGAAAAGAGATTACAGGCATGTTAAGCCCTTCTCTTTAAAAATTCTTGCTTTGTTTAAGTGTCTCATTAAAACAACCCTGCTCTTGGGTTTGGATTGTGTGATTGCTGTCGAGTCGATTTGACTTGGATTTTGTTGGTTCTTGCTTTCTTTTCTTTGGGAAATGATAAGAAGAATTGCTTCTGGTTGCTCGGCCTTGATGCGTTTTTGCTCGAATCGAGTTGGAAAATGAATTACTGTATTGGTTGTTGACAGTATGGTGGTTTGAAATAGATATTTTTCTTTCACTGTTCGTGTTGTTTGAAAGTGGAACAGGCTGTGTAATCGTTCCTTATAGTGTAATTGTTTTCCATTTAGTGTAATCGTTTCTTTACTGTTGTGCTTGGAACTGCCTTTGCAAGTAAAGAGGAAATGGAAATACAGTCGTGTATATTGCTGTGATTTGGGTTCCGTTGACTCTTGCTGTCATTTTGGAAATAATATGAAACACTGTTATTGGTCGCTGAGTTCAACTGTCCTTGTATTTCTTGAATGAAATGCTTTCCTGTCGTGCTGGTTGTTTAACAGTATTGGGGAAATTGTCATATGTATCACGGGTCTGTACAGGTTACTTGAGTTGTTTTCACTATTGAAACTATAAGTTCTTTTGCTGATGAACTAAAATGAAAGAAGCAATAGTTGTTTGAAGTTGTTTCTTATTGAAATTTTCAAGGAAATAGATCCTCTTCCTTCTCCGGTTTTGGGATTTTAATGGAAATGGCATTTGGGGTTTCTATGGGTATTCGAACTCGATTCGAATAAAGTAATAGCAATATTTTCATTTCTGTGCCTTTCCTTGAATTGGAAATAAACGAATACGTATTGGGTATTCGTGAAGTAGGAAAAGTTAATTGTTTTTCCTTCTGAACTTATTAATGAATTGTGTTTCTCTTTACGGTGTGGATAAGATGGTTTTATTGTGTTCATTGTTGCTTCTCGGTCTTCTTGTTCGGACTGTAGACACAATTATAAATTGGTTTTGTATTCTGTGCAAGGAACGATTATATATTTTCTTCTTGCTGTGATGGAAAGATGATTCCATTGCGCCATGTAGTTGTGGTTTGATCTTACTTTTGAACTGTTCGTGAATGCGAACTTGACTTTGAATTGCTGTGCGAAGTAGTGACGCATGGAAACTCTGTCTTGTTGTTTGGGTTGTCTTAACTGTATCTGACTTACGTATTTAACACCCTATACGGGTTTACTTCAGAAAGAGTTATTGATAACTGAATATTGCATTCCGAAGTCTTGCATATTATTTTGGACTCAACCAAAAGGGGATTCGGGCAGAATGCTTGTTGGCAGTAAGCACGATTTGGGTGTTTTCTTTTCTTCTGAACAAATGATTGTTCTTACTGATATCATGGAAATTAGCTCTCCCTCTTCTGCTGATTGATTTCGAAAGAGATAGTAATTAAATTATTTTCTAAATGTTGTACCTTCTGTGCAAATGAAATATTTAAATATTTCGTGTGGTATTCCGAGTTTGGTACTGTCATTTGGTAGAATTGAAATCAGCTGAACAATTCTTGAAGAGTTCGAAGAAGATGATTGTTTTCTTAGTGAGGGTCAAGGACAGGAAATGTTCTCTGTTGCTTTTGAATTCTGGAGATAGCATTAGGGGCTTACTGTGCTTTATAATTGAATTTGTTGTAGGTAACAGCAATGAATAAAATGTTATTTTGAACGGGATATGCTCATAGGATTAGGAAATCATGTGATTAATTGACTGCATGATTGAAATATTGTTTGTCTGTTTAGCATACGGTGAAAGAAATATGGTTTCTTTTAGTATGGTAAATATATGGTATGCAACCTTATATTGTTTGATCTTGGATGAACATAATGTTGTACTAACCTGTTTCGGATCTTTATATGAGTCTGATTCAAATGAAGTATGGATATGGATGATGAATTCTTCCCTGTTTTCATTTAAAGCTGATTATAAATGAAATCATTCTTGCTGCCGGAAAGTGAATTCCGAATGGATTTTGTAAGTTTCACTCTGAACTGTTATCTTGATTTGTCTCTCGTTTGGATTCCATTGTTCGGACAGTCATGTGGAAAGAAATAGAGATATGGATGAATAACTTGGAAAAATGATCTCTTCTTCTTTCATTCAGTTGGAAATCTGTAATTCGTGAATAATGAATTTTGTAGTGCTTAGATGGGAGCAACTATATGCATTGTTGTTCGCTTTCTTGTCTGTACTTGAGTGCTTGGAATCTAATTTAATACACGAACTGAAAGGAAAGTAATGAGTTTACATTTCAGTTAGTTTCATCCTTTGCATTTATTATTAATGAAAGGTGAGGAAATGATAACAGAATGTTTACGGTTATGTGGAAACGGGACAGCAGTCCTCTGGCTGATTGTGATGATATTTTGATAGTTCAGTTGTTATGCTGATCTTTCTTTTGTGCCTATTTCGTGATTGATGTTTTACTGTCGTTTCATAAAAGCAGGGTTCTTTTATTGAGACAGTTAGTTGAAGCACCTTATTTTAAGGATAAGTGCTTAATATGCTCAGTTCATTGAACTGACCCGTGCAATTCATTTTGCAGATGAAATTTGATTAGAATGAAGACATGGCTGTTTTCTGATGCTTCTTGATTAGCTGTAAAATGAATTGTAATTGTTACTTTGATTTCTCTTCGAGGAATTGTGAAAAGAAGAAAATATATTCTTCTGTCCATGAGTTGTATTGATGTTTTATATAAACTATGCCCAATCAGCTGGATTGGCAAATGTACAGATTATGACATGAAATATTGAATCCAATTACATGTGTATTATTTTAATAATTATATCAGTTTGATTTTGTTGTCTAAATTGGAAATATAATGTTATTTCTTGATTTGGATTTGTTTATTGTCCTTGGATGGACGCTAAATGGAAACTGATATCTATTCTTACTTGAATGCAACTTTTAAGTTGAAAAATGCAATTAGTTCATACTTGGGTAAAGATGAATTTTTAATTGACATTAAAAAGGATTAAGAAGAATATGATTCCATAATCGGAAGGTATTCAGGATTAGCTTAGGAGCTAAGGAATATCAAATAACTTTGGAATAATCGAACTTCATTTTCGAATTCCGTTAATGATCTCGTATGCTGAATTCAGAATAAAGGATATAGGATAAGTATATCCACAACTAATGGACCTTAACTATATGACGTTAAGGAGAACAAATGAATACATTTCTCGAAATTTAGACCTCGTATGAATGACGTCTAATAAGTTAATATTCTGAATTTAGTTGCAGTTGAGAAAATCTTGGCTAAGTTTAATAGGTTAAACTTATCACGTCCGTCGGTACGGACCGCTTAATCCATTGATTAAGAAGTGAACCAAGTAGGGAAATGCAGCCCTTCGACACGAAGGAGAAGATGCATAGCAAGTTAATGGACGGATTTAGTCCCTCTTAGCTCTGTCTGTTATATGAAGCGAGGATCGAGGATCGGCGTGGATCTTTGAAGGTTGATTTTAATTATTAAATCGTATCCAAATCACTTGAGCAGGATGTGCATTCTCGATGGGAGAATTCTGTAGGACATTGGCATACGCCAGCTACAGCAATGTGTCTCCATGAAGACGGGGTCTTCATGACGACACAATGTTGCAGCTGACATATTGCAATGCCCTCCCGAATTAAAACATCAAGAATACATAGGCTGAATGTGAAACTCGTAGTAGGGGATAGGAATATGATCTGGTATACGGAGTGACTCCGGAACACTAAGGATAACTAGACACACGGAGTCGTGGGGAACGACACCGTATGTCTGCGTATCTTTAGTTACCAGGAGTGCCTTCCTATACCCGTTCATATTACTAGTTGGAATTGGAAGTTTAAAACTGACCTTAAACGAAGAGGACTGGTAGGAGCCAGGAAAGACCATTCTAGATAACAGGTGAAGTGAGGTGAAGGACGTATTCCGTAGATGTGTATCACATCCAGGAATATGATCATGCAAAGCATGTGAAAATCTTTGGCCAAAGTATCGCAATTGCTGGTTGCGTTGTCCTTATCACTTAATTTAAGATGCAGGATGTCAGATGAATATCAGTAACAGATATTCAGATAGGCTTCTTAAATGGATCACTTCGATAACCGGGAAAGGTTATGAGAACAGGTATATATAATATACTATGCATAAACGAACATGAAGGATCGGTTGTTGCGAGTCATGAAATGAAGGATCGTTGAAACTCGAGCCATGAAAATGGAAGATCGCGTAGTTCCTCGAGTCATTACTGACAGCATATAGAATCTGTTATAAGATTGAATGGCATTGAATGTGTGTTCCATATTGTAAATATGTGAACAGGGAACATTCGTTTTAAAAAGAAATTGTGTGATCCAAACTGTGATGTTTGGGCAGAGAACAATTGTTAAAACTTGAACGTGTGTTTGAATTTTATAATTCATAACAGAGAACGTTATATATAAAAAAAAAAAAAAAATTCCCTTGTTCTGGTATTTTAAAATGGGAATGTTACAAATTCACCGCAACTTCTACCGGTTCAATTTGTATTACGGGCCTATACTTCACATTACTCGACCCCACACTAAAATACATATGCGGTCCTTTGCGCATGCACAACCTTCAAAAAGTAATTTGGATACCAGCACCCAAGGTGCAAAACAAACAACATAACAACAAAGAGAAAGGGAAACACAAGAAAGGAAAATTACATAAAGGGAAACTTATACTAAATGGCAAAACTACCTTATTACAAACACCAAGAAGACTTATTTATAGTAGGGCTTCACCTAATTCCATTGAAATGGCCTAGTAATCTCATTCCATCCAGTGCTCTCAACTGGCACACACCTGAATTAAAGATATCTGAGATGATATAAGGACACAACCAATGGAATTTTAGCTTTTGGAGATGACGTAGAAACTTAGAATCATATAACAATACCATCTTCCCAATCTCAAATTGTTTGTTTCTGATGTGGCAATCATGCCATGCTTTTTGTTTATCCTTTTCAGTCTTTTGACTCCACCTGGCCAATGATCGTCTCTCGTCCAATTTCATCAATTTTTCAATCCTTTCCTCTAATGCTTGTTCATCGGCCAATCCTCATGCGCACGCTTTACGCAAAGAAGGTATCATAAATTCAACATGTAATACATCATTTGCGCCAAACACCAATTGGAATGGTGTGGCTTTATTCAACCTCTTGTAGGTTGTCCTATACGCCCATAGAACTACTGATACTTTTTCATCCCAATCTCGTCTACCAATGTCACAAATTTTGGTCAGGGTATGTGTATGACAAAAATCAACACGTGACCTTCTTCGCACTTTGACCTCCCGAGGTCATGCCGAGACAACTTGCATGGAATTGAAATGGGAGTAAATGTGATGGCGATGACCAAGCTAATAGGCAGCCGTATGTCTCGACACGACATGATAATGGAATCTATGAATCTAAGGTAAAGAATGCTCTCCTAACCTGAAAGGGTGTGATGGTATGGTCTCGATATGATAGCTACTCGGAGACTCCAATCGATGTCTAGTTTTATTGAGATTCTATTAATTGATTGGGGAATATGTGGAAAGTGACATGCAGGTGCCTCGTATGGGTTTCCATACAAGGTCATGGAAATTGAGACAAGAGATGTAGTGGAGCTGTAGGAACTAAGGGCAATTTTCTGGTCTTGTCCAGAAAGTCTTAGCCTGATCGGTTGCTATATTCAACAATGAAAGTTGTGTAATAATATCAAGTGGAAGCGGTGAAGATATGAATACCTGTGTGCATAAGCTAGTGTCGATATCTAATTGACTAGCAGGCCCATTGGGTTACGGGACCTGTGGGTCACAACTAAAGACTCGTTGAGGTTGAGGCCCTTGTATGGTCATGCATGCAATCAAATCCTATTTCCAGGAGCAATTCAAAATTCATAGAATTGATTAGTAGCTATGTTTAATGTCTCTAACTATCTTATTTTCTCTATGTATGTGGCAGGTGTGAGTAAGATTGTTAAGCACAAACTTGTGTCAATGTCAATTATTAGGTCTGGCTTGTTTGGTTGTGGGACTATGGGATTGCAATTGTAATTCTTTTCTGTCATGGATCATTGATGGTCATGCAAGATGAAGAAAATCAGTAAGTAAACTATCTATCAAAGGAAATCTAAGCTATATTTTTGGTGTTTTCTCAATATATCAGAACAAAGCAATAAAACAAACTAATCTATGGAAATAAATATTTTTGTTCTTTTCTAACTTTTCAGACAATGCATCTAATCTAATAAGAAAATTAAAAACAAATAGGCTAAATTTGGATGTAGCTAGCTATCTATGCGAGATGTGTGAATCTAAATCTAAGATCTATTCTAATTCAAATAAAATCTTTCCAAACCTACCTCGAGAGGTGAAGAACAAATCTTGGCTCTAACTGAGCTATTATTCCCCCACAACTTCCTTGGCAATATTGAAGAGAAAACTTCCTTTTGATTTGATCTTCTTGAAACTATCTAGCTAATTGAAATGAATTGTTTCTCTACTCTATTTGATATGCAATTGACAATTTGACAAAACAAAGTAAAAAAATACACGACTCCAACTGGAAGAACAAGAGCTTTGGCAAATGTAGTAGTATAAGTATCTGTCCCTAAGTTCTTTCATTTATTTCTCTAATTGTTCATGTGAGTCAAAAGGATTGGGAATGCAAAGAACAACAACAAGAGGATGGCGCTTGAGCGATGACATCTTGGAAGCAATATGGACGTAATACAGGTAGAAGAAAGATAGCACAAGAGATCTAAACTTGGCTATGCAATTCCTAGCAAGATTATGGCAGCACAACAATGCAAGATACACAAAATTCTCAGGCCCTTTTGCTTGAATACAAGCATGGAATATATAGGAATGAAGGATAGAAGGTTACTTCATGCACAAGGCAATGAAGAGGTAGTTCCACTCATTAAATCTATTTAAAAATAGAAGGAACAAGGAGAACCAAGCAAATGAAGCTATTTTTAGCAAATTCGGCTCACATATGTGCTCAAAAAGCAAACTTAAGTGAATCGTCGCATGTAATTTTATGCATGAAGATTCTAGAAAAATCGATCAGGACCGCCACCCTGCACAAGCTAAGGCGGTGGTTTGGGATGTTGCCTGCCGGGGTGGTGGCTTGCAAAGCACCGCCTAGGCAGCGTGATGGTTTCGACACTTAATGCCAAAACGAGCACAAAAAGAAGGGGGAAGCTGGAAAAATGCAAGGAAAAGTTAAGTAAGGCTATCTAGGCTACAAATATATACTGCGAATGGGTTTTGGAACTCGAACACCTTCTTGAAAGGATTTTGAATCATCATTGGGGACTTTTATAACCGTTTTCTCAACAATATAGCACGTGCAATTTTGGGTGCGTCTAATATGACTCAAGTATTTTATTAAATGCCTCGTCAGTTCCATTTTCTTGTGGATGATAAGGGTTAGTCTTATGATGAGCCATCATGAACTCTACTAACGAGAATCAGACAGGTTTCATTTAAGAAATGTGTACCTCTATCACTAGTTAAGCTCAATGGTCATCCATACCTTGTAATAATATTTTCCCATAGAAACTTGGTTGTTGTAGCCATTGTATAATCCTGAGTAGGTGCTACTTATGCCCATCTTGTCAAATAATATGTGCAAGTGATTACATAGCGTGATCCTATCCTACGTGTAAGTTGGCGAAATGGGGCCTACAAAATCTATGGCCCACTTTTCAAATGGCTCTGTACTTGGAATAGGGCGCAAAGGCATTTCATCCCTCCACCCTGGTTTTCCAAGGTGCTGACAATGATCACATGCCTTACAATACTCTTTGTAATCTTGATATAGGGTTTCCCACCATAACCCAACTTGTAATATTTTGCATGCAATGGTGTCCCCTGAATAGTGTAGACTGAGCTTCCTCCATGTGCCTCCTCTATAATATCCAAGCACTCATGTTCTAGCACGCACTAGCGCAACAATTCATCACGTCCTAGTTTGTACAAATCACCACTAACCAACATGTAGGGTGTGGCACATATGGCTAACTGCTTCCTCTCTAATGCTTTCATCCCTTCTGGTGTCATACCTATTTTGAGAAATCCGCAATATCCTCTAAGTCCGGGGCGCGCTACTGACCTAAAACAAGCGAAATGCGGCCAGCATGGTATCCTCAATGCTTTGCGCATCCTCTCTTGAGTCAATTCTAGACAAGTGATCGGGCCCAAAATTACTCTTTCTTGGCTTGAAAACCACTATGAACTCAAATTCTTGGAATAGCAGGACCCATCGACATATGCACCCTTGCTAGAATGGACTTGTTTACCAAGTATTTTAATGCCCTATGGTCCATGTAAAATAAAAATGGTGTCGCCAGTAGATATTTCCTGAACTTGTGCAGCGTGTAGATCATGGATAGTGCTTCACACTCAATAGTGGTGTAATTTTGTTCTGCTGATGTTAACTTTTTACTCGCAAAGCACAAGGGATGGTCAATAATCCCTTCACCAGGTTGTGCCAGTACTACTCTATGGCTGTACCAGAGGCATCCACATGAACATGGAAAGGTTTATCCCAAAGGTGCTATGAAAATTCTATCCTTTAGAGTGTCGAATTCCCTCTGCTGCGCCTCTTCCTAATGAAAGGCACTCTTATGTCTAAGTAATTCTTCTAATGGTGCGGAAATCTTGGCATATCACTTGATGAACTTCCTATAGCAACTTGTATGCCCAAGGCATCCGCGCACGATGCTTTGGCTAATAAGCTCCCTAAACCCATGATGGTTACAACCTTGGTGGGATCTACTAGTAGGCCCTCCTTACATATGATATGTCCCAATAAGGTTCCAAATGATGTAGAAAAGACACACTTCTTGATGTTGAGGGATATCCTCAACTGTTGACACCTTTCAAACATTAGTCTTAAGTTATCATCCAAATACAGTCTAATCATCCAAATAGACTTGAAGAAATTTATGGATGAAGTCTGAAGGCTTGCACTACAAAGTGCAAGAACACAATGAGCATGTTCTTTAATCCAAAAGGCATGATTGTATAGGAAAAAATTACTCATTTAGTGGCAAAAGTTGTTTTATATCGGTCTTCCTTTGCAATATGTACGGTGTACCTTGAGAACAAATCTATGCAGTAGACTTTGCACCCAGCCACTCCCTCTAAAATTTCTTTAGTAAACGAGGTAGGGAAGGGATCAATGACACATACTGCATTTAGGTCCATATAGTCAACACATATCCTTATCCTCCCGTCCTTTTTGATGCTAATGACCATTGGGCTTATCCATTCTGATTCTTCCTGACCTCAATGATGCTTGGTGCTATCATTTTGTCTATCTCCTCCTTGGCCCATACGTGTAAATTTGGATTCATCCAATATGGACTCTTCTAGATTGGGCACACACCTTCCTTCAATTTTATCTTCATCTCCCCCAAGGAATGGTGGATGCCTTTGAGTTCATGATACCCGCGAGGGAATAAATCCTGGAATTCATGTAACAGATCAATGATCTTTGAGACCTCCTTTTCGACCAATAGTCTCTAATGATTGCTTCCTTGGGTTATGTCTCTAACCCAATGTTAACCTTCTTCATTTTTAAGGGCTCATGGTAAGCGCACATCCTTTCATCAGCGCTATCTATAACATCGTGCATTCCTATAGAGTGGTTAACATCTAGAATCTCCATTTCCTCCCCATCTATGACATAAACCATCTTTCCTTTTTCCTTTTCTATGCATGCTTGCTCAAACTACATCTCCTCTAACTCGTCCTCATCAAAATGTGCCTCTAAATTGGGCTCACCTAGCAAATATAGTAGTTTGTCTTCTATCATGGCACTATCCCCCATCGTAAGGTGCTTGATCACTTGCAATGCCTTATCCACTGATGGATTTGTGCTCCGATATTCAAAATCTTGGATGAGATCAATTGTCAGCTCCTACCAATTTCCTATCTGGCAATGGGTTTCTAAATGGATATACCATGCACACGCACAACCTTGTAATGTGGAATACAACTTATGTACCCATAATGATGGTGGCAAGGCTTCTACGCCTCCTATCCAAGCCTTCTCACATGCTTGGATATGAAATGAAGTGGTCTCTTTACCATGGTAGTCTTGAATGACCGTGGGCATGTTGCTCCTAGAAAAACTTATAGAGAATGTGATTCTTACCTTGCACCACTCCAGGAGGCTCTCCCGATGTGTAATCCACCAACGTCATTGCAATCTTGAGTAGGCTATAATTGAGCATCCCTCTTCTTTCGTCCTCATTTTTCCACTGAGATTCCATGTCCCGTAAGAAAATTTCAGGGTATGCCCCTCCAGAGTAACTTGGTAACTTCTTTCCTCCTAGGTGCTTGAGTGAGCGCGCCTTGGTCACTTTTATTCTGAGACCCCTCGGCTATCACCCAATTAACTTATAGGTCATGTGCGCCTAATTGTCACACACCACCGCTTGTGGTATCACTCATAAATTGTGCATCCTCAAATTGGATAACCCTTCTGTAGGGTGAATTATCTCTGGGTCTCTAATGGAGCACACATAAATTCTATCAAGGACCTCTTCTCCCAAAGGTTCAGTGTAAGGTTTTGACTTCCCATCTCAGAGGGATGATGACCCATTCTTCCTTGTTCTCAAAACTGATATATCCTTTGTTGAACCTCAAGTCAACATTGTTCTTATAGCACCATGGGTGCCCAAGAAATGCTGGAAAATTTTCTACCTCGGCGAGTGCCAAGACTTCAAAGTCTCCAAGTAAACTTGGCCCCCTGAATGGTAATCACTACATCCTTTAATACTCCAATGGGCATTTCCTTAGTTTTGTTTTCCATATACAACACATTCAAAGATGACTGCAATGTGGGCCTTCCCATTTGATGCAATGTAAGAGCATTGAATTCTGATCCCGTGTCAATCAATATGTTGCTTAGAAACAAACCATCCACACACTGCACTTAGTGTGATTTCTTCGTCATAGTCAAGGCTATGGGGAGGGAGGTTTGCATGTAACACCTACCTTTCACACTCCTCTCTAGCACTTGGCATCTTCTCCTATAGCCATTCTCATATAAAGGGAATAATATTCTCTTTCCTTCTTTACTAATGCTACCTAGAATGCTCCTTTAGACACTAGATTTCTCCCTGCAAACTCCGAATGACATCCATTGTCTCTTGATACACTTCCTTTTGGTGGGCGGGTCTGGATACTTCCCATGCACCACTTCTTCTCTTGAGACTAGAGTATTTTTCCTTGGTACTTCTTTGGCACACACAACCTCTACTCATGTTGTCACCAGAACAGGTTCTAACCTTGACTCACGTGCCACTGTAGGCATCCACTGTGTGTCATCCTTCTTTATACTCACCATTCAAGCACCCTTGTCCTTGCGATGCTGTTGGATCATTTGCTCAAACAACTCAGAGCACTCCTCATACTTATGATTTTTCCTGCACCACAAGAAGCGTAAAAATATGGACATTTTTTCCCTGTAATGTTCTATAGATCCAAAGTTATAGAAAGTTCCTCGTGGGAACTCAATTCTTCCTCCACAGTTACTGCGACCATGAAATCCTCCACAAGAACCTCTCCCATGCGCCCCTCCATCCATGCATCCTTCATAATGGCGATCATCTTCTTTGGAACCACTGGCAAGGCTGGTCTGGCACACACCATGATCAATGGCCTCATGGATCTAGTCAATAAGCCTACAATCCTTAGTATTATGGGTCATAGAGGTACAAATATTACAGTAGAAAGACACATTCTTCTGAATTGCGCACTACAACAAGGGGCATCTACTCGCATCATGGTCCCCATGAAAAATTTCACAATCTACCACTATGACACGTCCGACTTCCTTGGGAAACTATCCTTGGCATGCCCCTCTACTTCATAATCCATACTCTAAAGACCACTACGAGTCTTATGTGTAGAGTTTGCATATAACTTCTCTAATTATTTGTCCATGGCAACAATTTGAGCCTCTAGAAAAGGGCTTACACTAGTATCAAGACTCACTGTTGCTTGGTGCATAAGACAACCTCTAAAACCTTGCGCTGGTCAGTAAATGTTTTATGGGACAATGCCCTCCTAAATGGAGTGATCAACCCTCCAACAAACCATTGAGCATCTTTGTGAAGGGTGAATGTCATATGAAAATTTTGACAAGAGAGTTTTAAACCGTGCATCATACTCCGCACACTCTCTTTCATTCCCTCACGGATCTCCTTCAAAGCGTTGATGCTCTTCTGCTCAAACTTTGGTATATGGAACTCGCTTTAGGAAGGAATTTTTCAATGCGGTGTATTCTACCACCATCTAATAGGGTCATACTTCCTATACCAGCTATGCACGCGTCTTTGCAATGTTGTTACAAATTGACTAGCCTTCCGCTCCGGGGTAGTGATCCCCTTCGTGCGCCATAGCAATTCACACTTGTGCACATGTTCTGCAACATCCTCTATACCTTGGTAATCTGGAAAGTGTAAAGACATTTCAAAGATTACCTAAGGAGGTGGCTGAGGCCCCTATCCTCCTGATCCAGATCCTTGGTTCCCTCCAGTGTTCCCTCCACCAAATCCACTAGATCCACCAGGTCCTGTGCCTCCCGATCCACCAATTCCACCTCTAGATCCTCCTGTAACTGGAAATGGGCCTGAAGTGGTCATGCCTAGTGTCCCCAACATCCCACTGAATTACACGCCAATGGTCTACAATATTTCTCATTTTTAGAAGTGTATCTGCGTCACTTCCATAAGCGTTGCCTAAACCTTACGTACTTGTACTTTGCTAAAAATTACTCCAAACACCGGAATGGTATGTGTAGCCATAGATGTCCCAAACAAAAAAATTATACCTCCTAGGCACCGATTAGTCACTCCCATCGATACCAATTGGGTTATCAATACTCTTTTGATTTTGAAAACCAAGTAGTAAAGGTTGGTCATCAGGTGGGTTTAGATGTGCGCCGACGGATCTCCTTTCTCCATGCAATAAAATCTCATCAGAAGCTGAAGGGACCTCTCTCCTGCACTTGCCAAGATGGGGTAGCACAGACTGCTTAGGCTCCACGTCCTCCACATGAACTTCAACACCTTCTTGCAATGTCTGCCTCCATAGATCCATCACACTTGCAACCTCACGTTGTCTAGTCATCTCCCTTTCATGAGCTTCACTATACTTGAGCCGTCTCTCCTCCCTTTCCTTTTCAGCCGTAATGTCCACCATCTTCCTCCACCCTAGCTTCCTCACCCAACACTTAGAGTAGCTTAGCTGACCATGGGGAATGCTTCTAAACTCAAAGTAACGACCAAGATCTTCATAGCCAAAGGAATAACACTAAAAAATGACCCTCTAGGCTCCCTCAGAAACTCAAACTCAACAACTTCTAGGAAAGAATACGTCAAAATGGTGTATTCTAAAATGTAACTGGCCAACACTCCCTTCCACCAATGATCAATAGCACGTGTCCAAGTCAGATCTGCATCTTGCAGCCTCGATAGTCATCTTGGGTCCACACGCGTGATCTATAGAACCAACTTGATCTAGATGTGTATGCCGAGAGCCATTCATATAGCTCTATTGGGAAGCAAAAAAAGAATGTCTCATATAACTCATGGTATAGGTTCTCTTCTACCCATCCACGTGTATTGAACTTAGGTCCAATGTTGAATCTTTGAGCAAACTCATCCTTTGTGCTCTTGAACCATGTTTCAACACTTTCTAGAGTCAGGTGCTCTGTCATTACACATCACAAAGATAAATATGCATGTCATTTATCACACAAACTTGAAAAGAGGTCCCAGAAATGGAACCAAGATGTAGTCATTTTTATACCCTCTCAAAGAACAAGGAAATCCCATACGCGTCGACCTATCACCTAGCGAGCATTGGGCACTCACTTAAGGCACACGCAGGCGCCGAGTCTCTCCTTTATATGAGTTGTGTGAGAATGCATTAGTTACTTACGAGAATATTAAGTGAATAAATTGGAAAGGAACCATACATTCATCTTAGATCTCAAAACGACTTCTAGACCAATGTGTTCATTCATATAAGAAAAGCATTACAGAACATAGATTTGAATCATAATAGAAAAGAAATGCATGGGGTTTACACCCACTCATATGAAATGTATATATAACCGATCCATACATATGTAAGTAGAAGCGAAACACACATATATTCATATTAAGCATGTTGATAACCACATTACATTAACTGGGGCAGTCACAAATCCATATGATAGTGCAGACCAATGTCATGCATTGGAACTGGACTTAGGCCCTTCATAGTACAAAGAAAAATTGTTCAGACCCATCCCCTTGATATAACATACTCCTACAGATCCTCTAAACCCAACCTATGGAGCTCTCACAATATTCTTGCATGGCTTCACCTCTCTTGATTCTCGATCGCTCCATATGTGTCTTCTTTTTTTCTCTTTGGGCATTCATATATATAGCCTTATCAAGCACCACCATGCCTTCCTAAAGTTTTAGATTGCTTTCCATGTGTCTAAGTGGTCCTCCATGGGAGCATGCCTCTTCAAATCCGAGCTCTCCATCCTTTTCAATGACAACCTTCTAGAATCTTCTATCGCAAGGTATATTCCTTTCGTGGGCACCAATTTGCCAGGCTGGCACCTTATCCACTTCACATGAGCAGTCGGGTCATGCTTTCCTTGTGTTTTGCCCGATATGCCAAATATGGCTAAGTCCAAAGATCTTTTCTCTACCTTGTGTACGTGTCACTGGTTCTGCTAAAACTCTCCTAAAACCATGTCCTACGTGCTTTCGCAATTTCTTGTACTTAGCCAATATTTTAGGGGGCCTAACAAAGGTTTTGGTGTCATCCCATCTTGCTAGTATAAACCACCTCAACTTGCCCAACACTAAGCGAGTTCACTGACTAACTCCATATCAGCTCACCTAATTTATGACCGAGTTACACTACCTAGCTCACCGAGCTAGGACATTTTTAAGGTGTTTATTTAAGGAGGTAAAAATATTTGAGTCAAGTTTTTTTTTAAATGAAGCATTTGTTAATAAAACGGAAAATATTGTAAATAAAACTATGTAATGATAAACAGTTTGGGTGCATTTTGTGGTGAAAAAATAGTTTTTGGCCCATTTCACGATTGTTCACTTACTCATTTGAACAATTGTTGAAATGGGGAAAAATTATATTTTCACTACAAAATGAACCACCCAAACTGTTTATAATTACATAGTTTTATTTACAATATTTTCCATTTTATTAACAAATGCTATATTTTCACTCAAATATTTTTTACCTCCTTAAATAAACACCTTACAAATGTCCTACATTAGTGAGCTAGGTAGTGTAGCTCGTTAGAAAGTAGGCAGATGAGATGGAGTTAGTCAGGTGAAATCAGTTGGTGTTGGGCGAGTAGAGATAGTTTAGACTAGCAAGGTGGGCCAACACAAAACCTTTAAAGTGATTCAAAGTAGTAACCTCCTTACTCCAAATCACACATGTTAACTAATGCACAAATATGGGACGAGATTGAGGAACAACACTGCTGAAGCCAAACATAAATTACCCTTTTCAATGACAATTGAAATGGCCCAAAAATTAAAATTTTAAGACCAAATGAGCCCCTTGAACTGATTATAATTAAACTTTTTTATTTACAATTTTTAACCTCAAAAAACCTTAGAAAATGGCCTATCTCCTTAAAATAAAACTAAATAGTGTAAATTGGTCAGAAAGTAGGTGAGCTAAGATGGACTCGGTGAACGAGCTTAGTCAGTGTTGGGTGAGTTGAGGTGGTTTAGACTAGTAAGATAGGGAAAACCAAAACCTTTAAATTGATTTAAAATAGTAACCTATTTACTCCAAATCACCCATGTTGACCAATGCACCACTACGAGAGTGGCGTCGAGGGGGTAGCACCCCCGAAGCCAAACATAAATTACCCTTTCAAATAACTATTGAAATGGAATGAAAATTAATTTATCACCACAAAATGAACCCCCAAACTACTTATAATTACACACTTTAATTTACAATAATGATAGTCCTTGTTTATATAAATGGTCCCTTTTAAAATTAAACTTTACGCAGCATTTTTTTACCTCCTTAAAAACACCTTAAAATGGCCTAGCTTAGTGAAATTTGGGTAGTGTAGCTCGATCAAAAAGTAGGTGAGTTGAAATGGACTTGGTTAGATGAGCTTAGTTGGTGTGGGGCGAGTTGAGATGGTTTAAACTAGAAAAGATGGGGTGACATAAAAACCTTTAAAGTGATTCAAACCAAAGTAACCTCCTTACTCCCAATCGCCCATGTTAACCAATGTGTCAAGTACAAGGTGGTGTCAAGGGGCAATGACCATGAAGACAAACAAAAATTTCCCTTTAAAATGACTTTTGAAATGGCCTAGAAATTACACACATTTATCTACACTATTTCCCCTAAAAAAACTTTACTCAATTTTTTTGTACCTCCTTAATGAAACACCTTAAAAAATGGCCTCAATTTTTCGACTAGATGGGAGTATATCTCCTTAACATGATTCAAACGAGTAACCTCCTTACTCCCAATCACCCATGTTGACCAATGCGCCAGTATGGGGTGGATGGGGGACTCCATTGAAGCCAAGCACAAATTACCCTTTTAAATGAATGTTAAATCACTTGAAAAATAATTTTTCACCACAAAATAAATTGCTTGTAATTACACAATTTTATTTACAATATTTTCCCTTTTTAACATAAATACTCCCTTATAAAAACAACTTTACTCAATTTTTACCTCCCTAAAAACACCTTAAAAAAAAGGCCTAGCTTGGAGAGTTGGGTAGTGTAGCTTAGTTAGAAAAAGAGGCAAACTGAGATGGACTCGGTAGAGTGTGAGATAATTTAGAGCTAAGTGAGTTGAGGTGGTTTAGATTTAGACTAATAAGATCGACCAACACCAAAATATTTAAAGTGATTTGAACCAATTTTTTTAACCTCATTCTTAAAAATCACCCACGTTGACTAAAATGGGTATGGGTTGGGTTGAGGGCAACGCCCCAAAGCTAAACATAAATTAGGATTTCAAACCTTTTGAAATGGCTGAAAAATAATTTTTCACCATAAAATGAACCCCAAAATTGATTATAATTACATAGTTTTATTTGCAATATTTTCCCAAACCCTAGCAAGATAGGTCGACACCAAAACCTTTAAAGTTATTCGAACCAATGCACCACTCTAAATTACCCACATTGACCAATGCACTAGTACAGGGTAGGGTCAAGGACAACACCCCGAAGCTGAAAATTTACCCTTTCAAACGACTCTTGAAATGGCCCTAAAATTAATTTTTCACCACAAAATGAACCCCCCAAAACTACTTATAATTTTCATATTTTAGTTACAAAATTTCCCTTTTTACATAAATATTCCCTCTAAATGAATAAAATTAACTCAATTTTATTTTTTACCTCCTTAAAAACACTTGAAAATAGCCTAGCTCTCGGCTAGCTAGGTAGTAGTGTAGCTTGGTGAGAAACCAATGAGCGAACCGAGATGAATTCGGTCGGAGCGATCTCGGTTTTGTTGCACAACTTGAGATGGATTAGAATAACAAGATGGGCCAACACCAAAACCTTTAAAGTGATTTAAACCAGTAACCTACATACTCCAAATCACCCACGTTGACCAATGACCCAATAAAGGGAGGGGTTGAGAGGAAAGTGCCCCGAAGCCAAACAAAACTACCCTTTCAAATGATTGTTGAAATGGCTTCAAAAATTAATTTTTCACCACAAAATGAACCTCCCAAAATGCTTATAATTACATAGTTTTATTTACAATATTTGTCCCTTTTTTACATGAATGTTCCCTTTTTAAAAAAAAATTACTAATTTTTACCTCCTTAAAATAACATTAAAAGCAAGCGAGCTTAGATGGACTCGGTCGGGTGAGCTCAGTTCGTGGTGAATGAGTTGATGTGTTTTAGACTAGCAAGTTGGGTCGAAACATAAACCTTTAAAGTGATTTGAACCAATAACCTCCTTACTCTAAATCTCCCATGTTGATCAATGCAACAATAAAGGGTGGTCGAGGGGCACCACCCTTGAAGCCAAACACAAATTATCTTTTCATACAAAAATTTTGAAATGGCACGAAAATTAAATTTTTGACATAAATGAAACCCCCAAACTTATAATTACATAGATTTATTTACAATATTTTCCTTTTTTAAAAAAATAAATGCTACCTTTTTAGAAAAAGTCGGGATTTTTGAAAAAGTAGCAATTTTTGAAAAAGTCGATTTTTAAAAAAAGTCTAGACTTTTTCAAAATAATGATTTTCCAAAAGTTAGGATTTTTGAAAAAGTTTGGATTTTCGAAATAGTCAAGATTTCAAAAATTCGGGATTTCAAAAAAGTTATGATTTTGAAAAAGTCGGGATTTTTTAAAAAGTTCATATTTTGAAAAAGTTGGGATTTTCGAAAAAAGTGGATTTTTTAAAATCAGCATTTTCAAAAAAGTTGAGATTTTCAAAAAAATTGAGATTTAAAAAAAAATCCACGATTTTGATATTCCTTTTAAAAAAGTTACTCAATTTAATTTTCTATCTCTATAAAAACACCTTAAAATATCCTACCTCGATGAAAGGTAGTGTTTCTCAATGAGAAAGTAGGCAAGCTAAGATGGACTCAATCGATGAGCTCGGTCGGTGTTGCACGAGTTGAGGTGGTTTAGACTAGCAAGATGGGCCGATACCAAACCTTTAAAGTGATTTAAACCAATAACCTCCATACTCAAAATCACCCATGTTGACCAATGCGCTAGTACGGGGAGGGGTCGAGAGGTAGTACCCCGAATCCAAACACAAATTACCCTTTCAAATGACTATTGAAATGGCCAAAAATTAAATTTTCACCACAAAATGAACCACCCAAACTGCTTATAATTACAGTTTTAGATACAATATTTTCCCTTTTTTATACAAATGCTCCCTTTGAAAAAAAAATTTACTCAATTTTTACCTCCTTAGAAACTATTTTAAAAAATAGCCTAGCTTGGTGAGCTAGGTAGTATATTTTGTTGAAAAAGTTAGAAAGAAAGTGAGCCAAGATGGACTCGGTTGGGGAGCTCAAGGTATGCTTTGAGCGAGTTGAGGTGGTTTAGACTAGTAAGATGGGCCAACACCTAAACCTTTAAAGTGATTCAAACTAATAACCTCCTTACTCTAAATCACCCATGTTGAGCAATCGTAATGACAGTATGGTGCAAGGATGAGGGGCACCACCCCCAAAGCCAAACACAAATTACCCTTTCAAACAATTGTTGAAATGGCTTGAAAATTAAAATTTCACCACAAAATGAACCCCCAAATTGTTTATAATTACATAGTTTTATTTACAATATTTTCCCTTTTTACATAAATACTACCTTTTAAAAAAAACTTTACTCAATTTTTAAATGTATTTTCGAAAAAGTCTCGATTTTAAAAAAATCATAATTTTGAAAATTTTGATTTCAAAAAAGTTCATATTTTTGAAAAAGTTAGGATTTTTGAATTAGTCGGGATTTTGAAAATTTTGAGATTTGAAAAAGTTAGGATTTCAAAAAGTCAGGATTTCAAAAAGTTGGGATTTTGTAAAGTCAAAAAGGGATTTTCACCAAAAAAAGCCACGATTTTCGATATTCCTTTTAAAAAATTACTCATTTTAATTTTTTACCTCCTTAAAAACATCTTTAAAATAGCCTAGCTCGAGTCAAAAGTCAGGTAGTAGTCAAAAATTTGGTGAGAAAGCATGAGAGCCGATATGGACTCGATCGCAGCGAGCTCGGTTGGTGTTGCACGAATTGAGGTGGTTTAGACTAGCAAGATGGCGAAACCAAAACCCTTAATGTGATTCAAACCAGTAACCTCCATACTCCAAATTGCTCACGTTGACCAATGAGCCAAGGGAAATCGAGAGGCAACGCCCCAAGCCAAACAAAAATAACCCTTTCAAACAACCATTGAAATAACTCAAAAATTAAATTTTCACCATAAAATGAACCCCCAAACTGCTTATAATTACATAATTTTATTTAAAATATTTTCCCTTTTTTACATAAATGGTAAGTTTATAAAAAAACTTTACTCAAAATTTTTAAATGCATTTTGAAAAAGTCAAGATTTAAAAAAAAAAAAATGATTTTTTTTGAAAAAGTTGGAATTTGGAAAAACTCGTGATTTCAAAAAAGTTAGGATTTTCAACATAGTCGATTTCAAAAATTTGGAGATTTTTGAAAAGTTGATGATTTTGAAAAAAAACTCAAAATTTTCAAAAAAGTCGTATTTTTGAAAAAGTCGGGATTTTCAAAAAATACAGGATTTTTGAAAATGCTACGATTTTTTAAAATGTCACTATTTTTGAAAATAAGTCACGATTTTAAAAAAAGTTGGGATTTTGAAAGAGTCATTATTTTGATAAATTCGGTATTTTAAAAAATTTAGGATTTTTGAAAAAGTTAGGATTTTGGAAAAAGTTAGAATTTTGAAAAATTCCAGATTTCAAAAATGTCTGGATTTTTGAAAAAGTCTATTTTTTTTAAATAGTCGGGATTTTTGAAAAAGTTGGTATTTTATAAAAGTCGTGATTTTAAAAAAGGTTGTGACTTTCGAAAAAGTCATGATTTTCAAATAAGTGGTAATTATTGAAAAAGTTATGATTTTGATAAAGTTGAGATTTTCAAAAAAACTCCAGGATTTTGGAAAAGTCAAGATTTTGAAATTTTTGGGATTTATGAAAAAGTTGGGAATTTGAAAAAATTATGGATTTTCAAAAAAGACGGGATTTTGAAAAACTCGAGATATCAAAAAATTCAGTATTTTCGTAAAAAGTCAAGATTTTCGGAAAAAAGCAGATTTTCAAAAATGTAGGGAATTTTTGGGGATTTTGAAAAATTCAAGATTTTGAAAAATTGTGATTTTAAATAGTTGGGATTTTAGAAAAAGTAAGGATTTTGAATAATTGTGATTTTAGAAAAAGTATGGCTTTTTGAAAAACTTGGAATTTTCAAAAAAGTGACAATTTATGAAAAAGTTGAGATTTTCAAAAAAGTCGGGATTTTCAAAAAAGTCAAGATTTTTCAAAAAGTCACAATTTTGAAAAAGTCGTGATTTTTGAGAAAGTCAAGATTTAAAAAGTCGGGATTTTGTAAAAGTTGAGAATTTTTAAAAGGTCGGGATTTTGAAAAAGTATGGATTTTAAAAAAATTCGTGATTTTGAATAATCGAGATTTTGAAAAAGTTTGAAATTTCTAAAAAGCCATGATTTTACAAAAACGTCGGGATTTCGATAACTTTGAGATTTAATAATAGTTGGGATTTTGAAAAATTCAGGATTTTATATAAAGTTAGGATTTTAAAAAAGTTGTGATTTTAAAAAATCCTGACTTTTTCAAAATTCCCAACTTTTTGAAAATGCTTACTTTTCAAAAATTCTAATTTTTTGAAAATCTCAACTTATTCGAAACCTTGACTTTTTAAAAAATACTGTCTTTTTTGAAATCTCAATTTTTTTGAAATCCCAGTTTTTTCGAAATACCAATTTTTTTAAAATCGACTACTTTTGAAAATCCTGACTTTTTTGAAAATCTGAATTTTTTGAAATCATGAATTTTTCGAAATTCCAACTTTTTCGAAAATATACACTTTTTTGAAAATATAAACTTTTTAAAAAATCGTGACTTTTTGAAAATCTCGACATTTTGAAAATGTTGATTTTTTGTTAATCTCGAATATTTTTAAAATCTTCAAATTTTTGAAATCCCAACTTTTTAAAAATACCAACTTTGCAAAAAACCCTGAATTCTTCAAAATTGAGACTTTTTGAAAAATTGAGACTTTTTGAAAAATCCTTACTTGAAAAAAAAAAACCAACTTTTAGATATTTTCAACTTTTCAAACATTTTGACTATACAAAATTATGATTTTTTTAAAAATCATGACTTTTAGATAATACAGACTTTTCAAAAATCCCGACTAAAAAAAATTGCAATTTTTTTGAAAATCCTGACCTTTTGAAAATCTAGACTTTTTTGAAATCCCAATTTTTTTTAAAATCGTAACTTTTTCAAAAATCCCAAGTTTTTCAAAACCCTGAGTTTTTTGAAAAACTTGATTTTCAAAAAATCCCGACATTTTTAAAATTCTAACATTTTCAAAATCCTAACATTTTTGAAATCGATATTTTTTGAAAATCGTGAGTTTTTGATATCACAACTTTTTATAAAATCTTGACTTTCACGAAAGTCCCCGATTTTTCAAAAATTTGACTTTTCGAAATCCTAACTCTTTCAAAACCATGACTTTTTTAAAATCTCAAAATTTTCAAAATCCCAACTATTTAGAAATATCGATGTTTTGAGATCCCAAATTTTTCAAAAATACCAACTTTTTCTAAAATCCCGACTTGTTCAAAAATTGCGACTTTTTCAAAAATCTTTACTTTTTGAAAATCTTGAATTTTTCAAAAATCATGACTTTTGAAAATTCTAACTTTTAGAAAATATCTTTTTTTGAAAATCGACTTTTCGAAATGAAGACTTTTTCAAATTTTTCAAATTTTGAAAATCGTGACTTTTTTAAAATCAAGACTTTTTTAAAATCACGATTTGTTGAAAATCGACTTTTTCAAAATATGAACGGGATTTTTTTGACAATCACGACTTTTTAGAAAATCCTAACTTTTTGAATATCTCGAGTTTTTTTAAAATCTCATTTTAGTTAAAATACTAACTTTTTTGAAATTATGACTCTTTTGAAAATCTAGAATTTTTCAAAAATCTAGACTTTTGGAAAATCCTACCATATTCAAAGTCCCGACCTTTTGAAATCCAGACTTTTTCAAAAATTGTGACTAATTGAAAAGTCGTGAATTTATCTAAAATCTCGACTTTTTCTAAATTCCCAACTTTTTGAAATTGCTTACTTTTCAAAAAAATTGACGTTTTTTGAAAATCTCAACTTATTGAAACCCCGACTTTTTTGAAATCTTGACTTTTTTTGAAATCCCAACTTTTTTGAAATACAATTTTTTAAAAAAATCCTGACTCTTTTGAAATTCCTGAATTTTTTGAAATCACGAATTTTTTGAAATTCCATCTTTTTCGAAAATATACACTTTTTTTGAAAATATGTACTTTTCAAAAATCACAACTTTTTAAAAATTGTGACTTTTCGAAAATCTTGACATTTTTGAAAATGTTGAGTTTTTGTTAATCTCGAATATTTTGAAAATATTAACTTTTTGAAAATCCCAACTTTTTAAAAATACCAACTTTTCGAAAATCCAGAATTTTTTAAAAATTGAGACTTTTTGGAAAATCACAACTTTTTTTGAAAATCGACTTTTAGATATTTTCAACTTTTCAAACATCTTGACTATACAAAATCATGATTTTTTTAAAAATCCCGACTTTTAGATAATGTCGACTTTTGAAAATCCCGACTATAAAAAATCGTGTTTTTTTAAAATCGACCTTTTCAAAATCAAGACTTTTTGAAATCCCAATTTTTAAAAATCGTAACTTTTTCAAAAATCCCATTTTTTTGAAAAACCTAACTTTTTCAAAAAACTTGACTTTTTCAAAATCCCAACATTTTTGAAATTCTAACATTTTCAAAAATCCCGACATTGTCAAAATCGCTACTTTTTTAAAATCAGACTTTTTGAAAATCACAACTGTTTATAAAATCTTGACAATTATGAAAATCCCAATTTTTTCAAATTTTTGACTTTTTCGAAATCCTAACTCTTTCAAAATCATGACTTTTTTAAAATCTCAATTTTTTTCAAAATCCTAACTATTTAGAAATATTGATGTTTTGAAATCCCAACTTTTTCAAAATACCAACTTTTTCTAAATTCCCAATTTATTCAAAAATTGCAACTTTTTCAAAAATCTTTACTTTTTCGAAAATCTCAAATATTTCAAAAATCATGACTTTTGAAACTTTTTAGAAAATCTTTTTTTTTTTTGAAAATCTAGACTTTCTCGAAATAAAGACTTTTTCAAATTTTTGACTTTTCGAAAATTGTGACTTTCTTGAAAACTGAGACTTTTTTTTTAAATCACGATTTTTTGAAAATCCTGACCTTTTCAAAATTTGAACGAGATTTTTTTGACAATCACGAATTTTTAGAAAATCCCAACTTTTCAAATGTCTCGACTTTTTAAAAAATCCCGGCTAGTCAAAATACTAACTCTTTCAAAATTTTAACTCTTTCAAAAATCTAGAATTTTTCAAAAATCTAGACTTTTTTGAAAATCCTACCATTTTTAAAGTCCTGACCTTTTCAAAATCCAGACTTTTTCAAAAATTGTGACTTATTCAAAATTTGTGAATTTTTGAAAATCCCGACTTTTTCAAAAATAGCAATTTTTTTTTCAAATCACAACTTTATCAAAATATCTACTTTTTGAAAATCCTGACTTTTTCAAAATTTAGAATTTTTGAAAATCGACTTTTTGAAATCTCAACGTTTGCATCTAGACTTTTTTGAAAATCCTGACTTTCACAAATCTAGACTTTTCAAAATCCCAACTTTTTTGAAAATCACATCTTTTTGAAAATCCAGACTTTTCAAAAATTTGGACTTTTTTGAAAATCCCGAATTTTTTAAACCCCAAAATTTTCAAAAATCCCATCTTTTTCGAAATCACATCTTTTCAAAATCTTGACTTTTTTGAAAATTTAGAACTTTTTAACATACCAATTTTTTCAAAAATCTCGATCTTTTGAAAATCCCATCTTTCGATTTTCGAACTTTTTCAAAATCTCGATGTTTTCAAAATTCCAACTTCTTCAAATTCTTGAATTTTTTTAAAATCCAGACTTTTTAAAAATCTCAACATTTTTGAAAATCCAGACTTTTCTAAAATCCCGATAATTCAAAATCCCAATATTTTCAAAAATCCCGACTATTCAAAGTTGCAACTTTAATGAAAATTTTGACTTTTTCAAAAATAACAATTTTTTTTCAAAAATCACGACTTTTTCAAAATCTCATTTTTTAAATCCCGACTTTTCGAAAGTCCCAACATTTACAAAAAATTGACCTTTTTGAAATCCCACTTTTTTGGAAAATCCTAACTTTTTTGTGAAAATCTTGATTTTTTCTTGTAAAATCTAGAATTTTCCAAAATTTTGGTTTATTTAAATCTCAACTTTTTCAAAAATCCCAACTATTCAAAATCGTAACTTTTTTGAATATTTCGACTTTAAAAACATAAACTTTTTGAAAATCCCAACTTTTTGAAAATCCCGTTTTTTTAAATCTAAAGTTTTTAAAAATCTCATCTTTTTCAAAATCCTAACTTTTTTCGAAAATCTCAACTTTTTAAAAATCGCAACTTTTAATTAACTTTTTCAATATCCCGAATTTTTCAAAATCCCAACTTCTTCAAAATCCCAACTTTTTAAAAATCTCCACTTTTTTGAAAAGTTTGAGTTTTTCAAAAATCCTGAATTTTCTAAAATACCAACTTTTCAAAAATCCCCACCTTTTCAAAATCCTAATTTTTTTGAAAAACCCAACTTTCTCGAAATCTCAACTTTTTAAAAAATTATGATTTTTCGGAAAATCTCAACTTTTCCAAAAATTCTTACTTTTTCAAAAATCCCGATGATTCAAAACCCCCGACATTTTAGAAAATCTCAACTATTCAAAATCAATTTTTTTTTTTAAATAACGACTTTTTCAATATTAGATGAGGAACCCGATGCACATTATGACGTTGCTTGTACTTTTGGCTAGTTTTCAAGATCTCATGAACTTGTTGCTTTGAAAGTTGTGATTTCTTTCAACAAATTTAGTTGTCTTATCCACTTATTTTTGTGTATGGGTATATTTGTCTTCCAACATGAAGGAAAATGCTACATCAATGGGAGCCAATGGCTAGAATCAAAGAAATACCTAAAATGGGCTACGTCCCTTAGATTTATGAAGATCTCAAGTGTAGCTATCTTTGGATATATGTAAGAATTTCATCTCATGTATGTGGATGTTTAGAGTGAAGCACAAAGTTAGACAGCGTATCCGGTCGATAAATATGCTACCTAAAATTTTGTTAGCCCAAAAATACTACGAACACCCTCAAACATGTAAAATACAAAAGTCGTTAAAAGCTGTCGAAATAAATTTTCAAGACTTTTCATGAGAACTGTTAAAAATAGAAATTTAAAGACTTTCCAAAATTATATCTTTGGAAGCCCTATTTTGGATCATTCATCTTTCCTTAAGAAGAAATGGGCCCCATTGCTCCTAGATATTTTACAAGGTGCGAGAAATCATTCATTTGCAATTTGACTCTTAGTGAGCCACTTCCCTTGGTATGTCATCTTCCTCGCTTTTAATACACAACAGAGTGTGATTTGTTAATGATTCATTTCCTTGACCACCCTATAAATGATTTGATCAATGTTTACTAATGTCATGCGATCTGGGTTTAGTTATGTACTGCAAATGTTCACCAATGTTTAATGTATCCAAGAGTGGAGGAAAGTATAGGCGGTGGAAGCTCCACATTCGAAGCTGGATATAACCCAAGTTAGGAGGGAAGATTGAATTCAAATGCATTCTCACCAATATTTCTAGATATTGTATATGGCCCATATTGTAGAGGCCTTAGTTTCCTGTATGGACCTTGGAGTCTTTCTTTTTGGAGATGTATCCAAACCTTATATCCCACTTGGATTTGGTGAGGAACCCACTTTGTGCATCGTGACGCTTGTTGTACTTTTGGCTTGTTTTTTCCAAGATCTAATTAACTTGTTCTTGAATGTTTTGAATTATTTGCACAAATTTAGTTACCTTATCCACTTCTTTTTGTGTGTGGGAATATTCTTCTTCCAACACAAATGGAAATGCTACATTAATGGGAGCCAATGGTTGAAATTCAAGACATACCTTAAATGAGCTATGTCTCGTAGAGCTATGAAAAGCTTGGTTGTAGCGATGTTGGACATATGCAAGACTTTCATTCCATGTACATGGATTTTTAGAGTGAAGCAAGAAGTTAGACAAAGACCCAGTTGATAAATATCTTGCCCAAAATTTTGTTAAGCCCTAAAATGTTGAAGACCTTAAAAATCTAAAATATAAAAGCTGCTAAAACAACCAAAAATAGACTTTCATGACTTTCATCGAAAAGCGCCAAAAATAGATCTTTAGAAGCCCTGTTTTGGATCATTCATCTTTACTTAAGAAGCAATAGGCGATTGCTCTTGTATTTTTGACAAGGTGTGGAAATTATTTCTTAATATGATTCTTTGTGAGGCACTTCCCTTAGTGTGTCATTTTCCCTACTTTTACTACACGGTAGAGTGTGATTTTCTTGATGCTTCTGTCTTTAACAAATGTATCAATGATCGATTAGTGTTTACTAGTGTCATGCAATCTAGGTTTAGTTATGTACCTTGCAATTGTTAATCAATGTCGATGTATCCAAGAGTGGAGGAAAGTATGGACATAGAAGCTCCACATTGAAAACTAAATGTAACCCAAGGTAGGATGGAAGATTGAGCTAAAATGCATTCTCACCTATCTTTCTTGTTATTGTATAAGGCCTATATCGTAGAGGCCTAAGTTTCTGTATGGACCTTAGAGTCACTATTTAGCTAGACCTTATCTCACACTTGGAATTTATAAGGAACCCGATGCACATCATGACATTGCGTGTACTTTTTGCTATTTTTTTCCAACATCCGATGAACTTGTTCTTTGAATGTTCGATTTCTTTCCATAAATTTGAATGCCTCTTCTAATTTTTTTGTATGGGAAGATCATGTTGGTGTGTATTATTTTCCACATCATTAGGTGAGTCATCTCACTTAGGTGAGATCATAGGTCCATGTGTAATTTAGGGGTCATTATGAGATTCTCTTACGTGTCAGTGCATCAACGCCTCAAAGTGCATCATATGCGTCATTGGGAGTTACACTTCTATTATGGGAATGTAACTCCCCTCTCTACTCGATTTGTCATGATTACAGCACTAGGGGTTACTCAACACCTCCTATATGTACACCCCATTTGATTTATGAGATAGAGGAGAGTTTTGTGGCTTATCGAGGTTTTACCCGTTTGTCGAATCTTTACATGCACATTCGGTTGATGCTCACTCCTCCCGAGATCTCTTCACGCTGTTGTTCGCACGTCTATTGATGTGCACATCATCCCTTGTGATCCTCGCTTACGGGTTTTGAACCCTCTTACATGGTATCAGAGCGGATCTTGTGGATTCATGCACTCATCGGCATTTCGTGCGTGTTTTATGGCTTCCATTGTGATATTGATTCTCGTTGCGTGTGTCGTAATGGTTATTCCGACCGTGCTCTACTTGCATTGATTTCGGGCCTCATACCTCTATTTGGGATCTATTTATGGTTCGAACGTGTGTGATTTGGATCTGTTCTTGGTTTTGAGTTTTCTGGATATATATGTGTTTTTGTATGTTTCGGGGTGCATTTCAGGTTCACGGGTTGCAGATTTCAGAGTTTAGTGTTGTCTTGTTTTTCACTTCAAGCTATACTCTTCCTTCTCACCTCTGTTCGGCACATCTATTCACGCCTGACATTGACTCGGCGTCCTCTCCGGGTTACTCCCTTTTGTTGTTGTATTCAACATGGTTTGTGTGCTTAGCATGGTTTGAATGCTTAGTCTCAGTTTGTGTGCTCAGCATGGTTTGAATGCCCAGTCTCGGTTTCTTCTGCCCAAGACGTTTTTCCTTGACCTATGTTTTCTCCTCTCCTCATGCATTCATTTTACGGGAGGTTTTTTTCATCACTCGTGCTCGGTTTGATGTGTGTTGGTCAAGGGTTCATTTTGTTGACATTCGTTTGCCATGAATGTTGAGTACCGGTTCGTGTCTTGTGCGTTGTGTGATCAAATTGGAATGCTTCGGCCTTTTTTGAGTTATGGTTCATTGTGGGATCAAACTACATGCACTCGGTGTCGTTCTACATTCCACTTCATTCCCTACCTAACGTTAGCTTTACCTTGTTGTTGGATATGCGCTGAAGCAACCATTCTCTATGCTCAAACTCAGAAGCATCTCCAACAAACCAACAACTGTGTTGTCTCCTCTACTCGGCCGCTCTCCCTACCACGTGGAGGTTTGCATTGAAAAAAATGTTTTTTTCAATTATGTGTTTAACCTTAGGCCGGCACGTTGACCGGTCTTTGAGACGTGGGAACGAAGCTCCCTCCGCCATCTCCGGATATCTCGTGGTCCAAGCGTATCACCCTTTCATGCATGCGTAGACCTTCTTGGATGTTCAACCTTTGGTTTTCTTGCTAGCAGCGGTTACAAACACGTGGACCATCCGTCCTCTTCCTTCGACCGCACCTCCGGATCATAACATGGGCCCACTTACCTTTTAGTCTTGTTTGGAGGATTACATCATTGGGGTTACTCAAGCACCTCCTATATGTACACCCCATTTGATCTATGAGATAGAGGAGAGTTTTGTGGCTTATCGAGGTTATGTCCGTTTGTCGAATCTTTGCATACACATTCGGTTGATGCTCGTTCTTCCCGAGATATCTTCATCTTTGTCGTTTGCGCACGTCCGTTGATGTGCACGTTGTCCCTCGTGATCCTCGCCACGGGTTTCAAACCCCTTACAAATCCTTCTTCCAACATGAAGAGAAATTCTACATCAATGGGAGCCAATGTATGGAATCTAAGACATATCTTAAATTGGTTGTTCCGTAGAGCCGTGAAGAGATTTCTTATTGCTACATTGGACATATGCAACACTTTCATCCCATTTACGTGGATGTTTGCAAAGTGAAGCACTAAGTTAGAATGTAACTCGATCGATATATAACCCGCCCAAAATTTTGTTAAGCCCAAAAATGCTCCAAAGTTCCTAAAAATGAAAAATACAAAAGCCGTTAAAAACGCCAAAAATAGACTTCTAGGATTTTCCTTGAAAAGCGCCAAAAATATAAATTCTAAGACTTTCCAACAAAAATTCTTTTGAAGCCCTATTTTGGATCATTCATATTTCCTTTAGAAGTAATTGGCCCCATTTCTCCTAGTTTTTTTACGAGATGTCGAAATTATTTCTCAATCTTACTCTTAGTGAGACATTTCCCTTCATGTGTTATTTGCCCTTCTTTTACTACATAGTAGACTATGATTTGTTGATATCTCATGTCCTTGACTACCTTATCAATGATATGATTAGTGTTTACTAGTTTCATGCAATCTGGGTTCAATTCTATACTCAACAACTATTCACCAATGTTTATTGTATCCAAGAGTGGAGGAAAGTAATTACGAAGAAGCTCCACATTGAATCTGGCCCATATATGGCTAGTATGTGACCCATATTGTAGAGGCATGAGTTTCTGTGTTCGATCTTAGAGTCTCTCTTTTGGAGATGTAACCAGACCTTATCTCCCACTTGGAATTGATGAGGAACTTGATGCGCATCATGACATTGTTTGTAATTTTGGCTAGTTTTTTTCAAGATCTCATGAATTTGTTGTTGAATGTTTCAAATTATTTCCACAAGTTTAGTTGCTTTATCCATTTATTTTTTGTATGGGTATATTATTCTTCCAACATGAAGGGAAATTCTACGTCAAAGGGATCGATGACTAGTATCCAATACATACTTGAAATGGGTTGTCTGTAGGGCTATGAAGAGCTTGATTATAGCTATGTTGGACATTTGCAAGAATTTCATCCCATGTACGTGGATGGTTTGAGTGAATCATGAAGTTATATGATGAATATGATTGATATATATCCTACCCAAACTTTTTCTAAGCCTAAAAATGCTCTGTAGACCCTAAAAATGCAAAATATAAAAGCTGCTAAAAATCAGAAATAGAATTTTAGGACTTTCCCTGAAAACTGCCAAAAATAGAAATTTTAAGAATTTCCAAAAAGAGATCTTTGGAAGCCCTATTATTGATCATTTGTCTTTCTTTGAGAATAAATGGGCCCCATCGCTCCTATATTTTTGACCATGTGTGAAAATTCATTCTCAATCTAACTCTTAGTGAGCCACTTCCTTGGTGCATCATCAACCCTACTTTTACTACACAAAGTAGAGTGTGATTTTTGAAGCTTCATGTCCTTGACCACCCTATCAATGATCTGATAAGTGTTTACTAGTGTCATATAGTCTAGGTTTAGTTATGTACTCAGAATCGTTCACCAATATTTGATGTATCCAAGAGTGGAGGAAAGTATGGGCGGAGCAGCTCCACATTGAAAACTGGATGTAACCCAAGATAGGATGGAAGATTGAGCTCAAATGCATTCTAACCAATATTGTTTGGTTATTATATATGGCCCATATCATATAGGATTGAGATTCCTATATTGGATTTTATCTTTTTGGATATGTATCCGAACTTATCTCCCACTTGGAATTAATGAGGAACCCAATGCACATAATGACATTCGTGTACTTTTGGCTAGTTTTATTTAAATCTCATGAACTTGTTGCTTAATGTTTGGATTCTCTCCACAAATTTAGCTTCCATATCCAATTATTTTTGTGTATGGGAATATTCTTCTTCTAATATGAAGGAAAATGCTACATCAATGGGAGCCAATGGCTGGAATCCAAGACATACCTGAAATGGGTTATGTCATGTAGAGCTATGAAGAGCTCATTTGTAGTTATGTTGGACATATACAAGACTTTTATCCCATGTATGTGGATGTTTGGAGTGAAGAAAAAAGTTAGAAAGTGTCTTCAGTCGATAAATATTCTACTCAAAATTTTGATAAGCCCAAAAATGCTCCGAGGACCCTAAAAAATACAAAATAAAATAGCAGCTAAAAACTGCCAGAAATAGACTTTGAGGACTTTCCTTGAAAACTACCAAAAATAGAAATTTCAATACTTTCCAAAAATATTTCATTAGAATCCCTATTATGGATCATTAATATTTCCTTAAGAAGCAATGGGCCCCATTCCTCATAGATTTTTGACTGTGTGTGGAAATTCTTTCTCAATCGACTCTTTGTGAGCCACTTCCCTTGGTGTGTCATTTTCTTGTAATTTACTATACGGTAGAGTGTGATTTGTTGATGCTTCATGTCCTTGACCACCTATCAATGATCTGATAATTTTTACATGTGTCATGTAGTCTAGATTCATTCTTTACTATGCACTGTTGCTCACCAATGTTTGATGTGTCAAAGAGTCTAAGAAAGTATGGACATAGCAACTCCACATTGAAACCTAAATGTAACCTAAGATAGGATGCAAATTTGAGGGAAAATACATTCTCACCAATATTTTTTGTTATTATATATTACCCATATCGTAGAGACCTAAATTTTGTGTATGGACCTTGGAGTCACTCTTTTTAGAGATGTAGCCAAACCTTATCTTCGACTTGGAATCGACAAGGAACCCGATGCACATCATGACACTTTGCTTGTACGTTTGGCTAGTTTTTTCCAAGATCTCATGAAATTTTTACTAAATGTTTCAAATTCTTTCTACAAATTTAGTTTCCTTATCCACTTATTTTTGTGTATGGGAATATTCTTCTTCCAACATGAAGGAAAATACTACATCAATGGGAGCCAATGGCTGGAAATAGACATACCGAAATGGGTTATGTCGTGTATAGCTATGAAGAGATCTTTTGTAGCTATGGTGAACATATGCAAGACTTTTATCCCATGTACATGGATTTTTGGGTTGAAACACGAAGTTAGAAAGCGGCTTTGGTTGGTAAATATCTACTCAGATTTTTGATAAGCCTAAAAATGCTCCTAGGAACCTCAAAATGCAAAATAAAATAGCAACTAAAAACTTCCAGAAATAGACTCTCAGGACTTTCCCTAAAAACTACCAAAAATATAAATTTTAAGACTTTCCAAAAAGATCATTAGAAGCCCTCTTATGGATCATTTGTATTTCCTTAAGAAGCAATGGGCACCATTCATCATAGGTTTTTGACTAGGTGTGGAAATTCTTTATCAATCGACTCTTTGTGAGCCACTTCGCTTGGTGTGTCATTTACCTATAGTTTACTACATGGTAGAGTGTGATTTTTGACGCTTCACATGATTGATCAATGTTTACGGTGTGTGTCATGCAATCTAGGTTCGATTATGTACTCTATAACTATTCATATTTGATGTATACAAGAGTCTAGGAAAGTATGGATGAAACAACTCCACATTGAAAACCTGGATGTAACCTAAGTTATGATGGAAAATTGAGTGAAAATACATTCTCACCAATATTTATGGTTATTGTATATGGACCATATCGTAGAGACATGAGTTTCAAGTATGGAACTTGAGTCACTCTTTTTGGAGATATATCAGACACCATCCAACTTAGAATTGATGAGGAACCCGATGCACATAATGACACTACTTGTACATTTGGCTAGTATTTTCCAAGATATCATGAAATTGTTTATGAATGTTTTAAATTATTTCCACAAATTTAGTTTCCTTATCCACTTATTTTTGTGTATGAATGTTATATGTCCCATAGATCTATGAAGGGATCTATTGTAGCTATGTTGGATATATGCAAGACTTTCAAAATATGTACATAGATGTTTGGAGTAAAGCACAAAGTTAGAAGAAGAATTTCCAGATGCAAAAAGAAATGGATAATTCAACTAAGTTTGTGGAAAGAATTGAAACATTTAGTAACAAGTTCATGAGAACTTGGAAAAAGCTAGCCAAAAGTACAAGCAACGTCATGGTGCACATCGGGTTTCTCATCAATTCCTAGTGGGAGATAAGGTATGGCTATATCTCTAAAAAGAGAAACTCTAATACATGAAACTTAGGCCTCTATGATATGGACCATATACAACAATGAGAAAGATTCTTGAGAATGCATTTGATATCAATCGCCTATTCTATCTTGGGTTACATCCAATTTTCAATATAGAGATGCTCCGCCTATAATTTCCTCATCTCTGGATACATCAAAACTTGGTGATCGATTAAAGTACAAAATTAAACCCTGGACCACATGACACCAATAAACACTAATCAGATCATTGATAAGGTAGTCAAGGACATGAAACATCAACTACAATCTACCGTGTAGTAAAACATGGGCAAATGACAAACCAAGGGAAGTGGCTCACTATGATTCATATTGATCTAGAATAGGGCTTTTAAATATTTTTGGAAAGTCTTAAAATTTCTATTTTTGGCAATTTTCGGGAAAGTCCCGAAAATCTATTTTTTGCAGTTTTTAGCATCTTTTAGCAACTTCTGTTTTTTCATTTTTGAGGGTCTTCAGAATATTTTGGGGCTTAGCAAAATTTTAGACATGATATTTATTGATGGAGCTGCAGTATAATTTTGAGCTTCACTCCAAACATCCATGTACTTGGGATGAAATTCTTACATATGTCCAACATAGCTACAACCGAGCTCTTCATAGAGCTACGGGACAACCAATTTCAGGCATGTCTTGGATTCCAACCATTGAATCCCATTGATGTAGCATTTCCCTTCATGTTGGAAGAAATAATTTTCACATACAAAAAAAGTAGCGGATAAGGAAAATATTTTTTGGAAATAATTTGAAACATTCAACAAGTTAATGAGATCTTGGAAAAAACTCACCAAAAGTAAATGCAAAGTGTAATGGCGTGCATCGGGTTCCTCATCAATTCCAAGTGAGATATAAGGTCTGGCTATATCTCCAAAAAGAGAGACTCCAAGGTCCATACAAGAAACTCAGACCTCTACGATATGGTCCATATACAATAACCATAAAGATTGGTGAGAATGCATTTGAGCTCAATCTTCCATCCTATCATGGGGTACATGCAGTTTTCAATGTGGAGATGTTGCGCCAATACTTTTCACCGCGATTGGATACATCACACATTGGTGAACAGTTATAAAGTAAAAAATTGAACCCAGACTACATGACAGCAATAAACACCGATCAAATCACCGATAGGTTTATTATGGACGTGAAGCATCAACAAATCACACTCTACCATGTAGTAAAAGTAGGGCAGATGACACACCAAGGGAAGTGGCTCACTAAGAGTCAGATTGAGAAATAATTTCCACACCTGGTCAAAAATCTAGGAGCAATGGGGCCCATTGCTTCTTAAGGAAATATGAATGATCCAAAATAGGGATTCCAAAGATCTATTTTTGGAAAGTCTTAAAATTTCTATTTTTGGTAGTTTTCAGAGAGAGTCTTGAAAGGTTATTTTAGCAATTTTAACTGACTTTTATATTTTGTATTTTTTAGGGTCTTTGGGGAAATCTTGGGCTTAGAATTTTTTTGGGTAGGATATTTATCGACCGAATTTTCTGTCTAAATTGTACTTCACTCCAAACATCCACATACATGGGATGAAAGTTTTACATATGTCCAACATATCTATAATTGATCTCTTCATAGCTCTACGGGACATATCTCATTTCAGGTCTGTCTTGGATTCTAGCCATTAACTCCCATTGACATAGCATTTCCCTTCAAGTTGGAAAAATAATATTCCCATAAACAAAAAAAGTGGGTAAGAAAACTAAATTTGTGGAAATAATTCGAAATATTTAGCATCAAGTTCATGAGATGTTTGAAAAAACCAGCCATAAGTACACCAACATCATGATGAGGATCTCGGTTCCTCATCAATTCCAAGTGGGAGATATGGTCTGTCTACATCTCCAAAAAGATTGATTCCAATTTTCAAACAGAAACTTATGGGGTTAGCACAAAGTTGTACAAATAATATATCAGATCTAAGCATACAAGTAATAAAAGTAGATATTCTACTAGAAGAAATATACAAAACAAGAGATATAAATCAACACCAGATTTAACGTGGTTCACCTAGTGTGGGCTACATCCACAAAGAAACAAGCCAATCTATTATCCAAAGATTTCAGAAGATATACAATTGAATATCTACAATCTTCCACACCTCTTAGATGTATAATACTTTCTTTCTCTCAAGCTTCTCCTTCTTCTCCAAGAATTCTCTCTCACAATTATTCTCACAATAATAATCAATTATTACAATCCTTACTTCTAAACCCTATCTTTCATGCTTATATAGGCATATTAAAACTTAGGGCACTTAGCCATGCAATTACAATCAATAGATCTGCTTTAATACTAAAATTAGATCTAATTCGAGAGTTAAATAAATAAAACACTCGCATTGTGTAATCGACGCGTCGGTTAGCCCTAACTGATGTTGGTTCCTCCTTTCTCGATTGATGCCGATCATAGGTGATCGATTCAGTCAAAAGGTGACCGATGCCGGTCATAGGTAACCGATGTCGGTTACTGTATTTTTTTGCAAGTTTCATATTACATGCTAAATTGAAGTAATTGAGCTCCACAACTCAACAATCTACCACTTGGAGATAAATTACTACACTATACCTGTACAACGACATTCTTGGATCATTTCCTTAGCTTTTTTCTTCCTCTTCAAGTCTCAAACTCGAAGAACAACTGAAGTGGAGTGTAGCTCCAACTTATCTTTTTCTAATGGCTTCATTAGCATATCCACAAGGTTTTCACTTGTATGAATCTTCTCCAGTTTCAAATGCCCATCCACCAATACATGTCATATGAAGTGATACCTCAATTGAATGTGTTTCATTCTAGAATGAAACACCGACTTTTTTTTCCAAATGACTTACACTGATCACATCTTGAACAATTATCAATCATCTTATTTCTTTCCCAACTCTTCCATGAACCTACTCATCCATATCATCTCTTTGCTAGCCTCTCGTAGTTGCAACATACTCACCTTCTATTCAGAGACAAAGCCACAACCTTCTCGCAATCTTGAAATATAGCTAACTACCATTCCACCTACTGTGTGAAAATATATCCAAAGAGTGCTCCTTCTACCATTTAGATACCCATCCATATCCGAATCAACATAGCCACATAAAGAAATATCTAAACCTTCATATCATAATCGCATGCTAGATTTCCTCTACGAAATACATGAGTATCCATTATACTTCTTTCGAATGCCCTTTACTTGGATTGGCCATAAATCCACTCACAACTCCCACTTCTGTGTAATGTCCGGTTTGGTACAAACCATAACATACATGAGACTCCCAACTATCTGAAGTATATAGTACTCGTGTCATGTATTTGACCTCCTTATGTAATGATAGAAACCGATCCTTGCTCAATTTAAAGTGTCATGCCATAGGTGTACTTACAGGTTTTGAAGCTTGCATGTTAAACCTTTCCAACACCTTATTGATATAATCCTCCTGAGAAAAATACAATTTCTTTTTCTTCATGTCTCTGTATATATGTATGCCAAGGATTATTTTTCAGCTCCTAAATCCTTCATAGAAAATTTGTGAGCTAGCTTTCCCTTAAGCTCACCAATGCCCCGCATACTAGATCCCGCAATAAGCATATCATCCACATACAATAACAAAATAATATAGCTCTCATTTTAAAGCCTTTTGAAATAAACACAATGGTCATATTCACATCTCAAGTAACCATGCTCATGTATAAAACTATCAAACCTCATGTACCATTTCCTTGGAGCTTGTTTGAGCCCATATAGGCTCTTTTTCAACCTGCACACTAATTTCTCCTTACCCTTGATTTCATACCTAAGCAAGAGTTCTTTACATATAAATCTCTTCATCCAAATCACCACGAAGGAAAACCATCTTCACATCTAGTTTCTTTAAATGCAAATCATCTAATACAACTAAACTCAATATAAGTACGTATGGAAGTCATTTTAACAACAAGATAAAATATTTCACCAAAGTTAATATCAACTTTTGTGTAAATCCTTTTACTACAAGTCTTGCCTTGTACCTTTTCTATCCACCATATTCTTCCTTGATCCTCGTAAACCCACTTGCTCTGTAATGTCCTCTTACTTGCAGACAACTTAACTAAATCCCAAGTTTGGTTCTCTTCCAAGGAGTCCATCTCCTCATCAATGCGATGCTCCCACTAGACATGGGTCTTATCCTGCATTGCTTCTTCAAAAAAAATTGTTTCACCATTATTAGTCAATAATAAATAAAATAGAGAAGGTGTAAATCTTTTTTTAGGTTTACTTACCCTTTGAGACCTTCTCAAAGGAGTTTGGGGTACCAGAGGCTCATTCTATACCTCCGGATAATTGTATCCAAATTTGATAGTGACTAACGTTGGTCGATGTGTAATCGACACCGGTTCTAATAACCGATGCAAGATTTTCTCTTCTATAACCAATACCGATTCATCCGATCGATTTCGGTCAAGGGTCAACCGACACCTAATTCTTGTGTAACCCGTTGGTATTATTTTTAAATATAAGAGTTCATTTTCATTCACAAAATTCTCAACTGGTTCATCCTTGGGTACAAAAATTTGATCCTCAGACATTCTCTTTTCATTCCATTCAATGTCATGACTCCTAATAATTTTAGAATTATCTAAATCCCAAGAATAGAATCTGAAATCACCGGATATATAACCAATAAAAGTGCATCTCTTGGATTTTGCATCCATTTTTTTCCTATTCTCCTTGTCAATATGCACAAAATATTCTGAACTAAAAACTTTACGAAAATAAAGATTGACCTCTTTTCCATTCCAAACTTCCTCTCATATTCCTTCATCTAGTGAACATGAAGGCCCACGGTTAATCAAATAAACCGATATATCAATTTTTCGCCCAAAACTACAATGGTAATCCAACATGTATCCCAATACTTCTAGCATGTTCCATGATTGTCTTGTTCATTCTTTCGCAACACCATTCTCCTATTGTGTTCTTGGAACCATCCTTTCTCTACGCCTTCCATTCATCGAACAATAATCATTGAAATCCTTGTTACAATATTCACTAGCATTGTCGATTTAAGACACTTTAACTTTGATTTTGATTCATTCTCAACAAGGGATTTCCATCTTTTAAAAGTATCAAAAACATCAAATTTATGTTTAATACAATAAACTCATACCTTTCTTGTAGCATCATCAATGAAAGTAACATAATACTGGGATCCTCCATGAGAATCTACTTGGTCTAGTCCCCACACATCTGAGTGTACAAGATCCAATTTTTGTTTCTTCTTAGTTGCCCCAAATTTGAGAAATCTCACTCTATTTTACTTTCCAAAGATAAAATGCTCATAGAAATCAAGATCTAAATCTTTCAAATATGATAACTTACCCTTAGCCTTTAAGATCTCGTATTCCTTTTTACGCATATGGCCCAACCAATTATGCCACATACATGCATATGAATCTAAAGTAGATAATGCGTAAAAGGAATCAATAACACAAGTAGTTAAATATAACGTTCCTACCTTCTTACCTCTTGCCACAATAAAAGTACCCTTGGTAATTTTCAAAGAGTCTGCTATGAATGTAACCATGCAACCAACTTCACTTAGTTGCCCTACAGAAATAAGATTCCTCCCGAGGCTTCGACACACGCCTCACATATTTCAATACCCATGCATTTTCATTCTACAATTTTAGATGACCTTACCCTTTACCAAAGTAATACCGCAAGGTTCATCATCACCTAAATAAACATGCCCAAAATTTCCTGGACATAATTTATGAAATAACCCTTATTAGGGGTTGCATGGAAAGAAGCTCCTGAATCTAAAACCCATGATTCTATTTTATTATCCAAAGAAAGAATAAGATCATCTTGCATTACCTCTACTACAATATTTGCCTCTTTATTTGACTCTTTACCTTTGTCTGGATGTTGGTTCTCTTTATCCTTTGACCAACAATCTTTCTTTGCATGTCCTTTCTTTCCACATTTCCAATAGGTAATTCCCTTACCTCTGGATTTAGATCTTCCATCCCTTGACTTTTATTTCCCATTATTCTTACTCTTGGATCTCTCCTTCTGCCTACCTCTACTTTCCATATTCAAATCATTCCTAGATGATGATTCCTCTATACTTTTCCTGTGAATTTATTCATTCAAGATGTACAAATGACATCATAAAACTTCAAAATATTATTCAGTCGATGTTGTATTACTAAAATCTATTACCAAGTTATTCCAACTATAAAGAAAATAATATAAGAATAAGAGTGCTTTCACTTCATCATCAAATGGAATATCAACCAATTTCAACTAATTTACAATAGATCAGAAATCATTCAAATGACTAGATGCAGATCCACCTTCATGCATCTTAGAACTAAATAGTTTCTTCATCAAATAAACTTTATTTGAAGCACTAGGTTTTTCATATAAATTATAAAAATATTTCATTAACTCTACCATCTAAGTCACTTATGTAATATTGGAAGCCATAAATGATGTCAAAGCTCAATATTATATATCCCAAAGCCTTTCTGTCAAGAATCTTCCATTCTTCATCATTCATCTTCATAGGTCTGGACTTTTCATCCAACGATAAGTACAAATATCTTTGATATAGATAATCCTCAATTTGCATCTTCCATAATTGATAATTTCGGTTGCCAAACTTCTCTACCTTGTATTTTTTTCTTCTACCATTGTTGTAGCTCCCACTCAATTAGAAAACCCTCTTTGAGTAAATTTGTCAACACATAAAACCCTCAAACAAAGATCTCGATACCAATTATTAGGGTAGCACAAGGTTCTCGTAGATAATATATCATATCTAAGCATACATGCAATAAAATATGATATTCTACCAAAATAAGTATACAAAACAAGAGATATAAATCAACACCAGATTTAACATGGTTCACCAAGTGTGGGCTATATCCACCAAGAAACAAGTCAATCTATTATCCAAAGCTTTCAGAAGATATACAATTGAAGATTTACAATCTTCCACACCTCTCGATGTACAATAATTTATTTCTCTCAAGCTTCTCCTTCTTCTCCAAGAATTATCTCTCTCACAATTATTCTCACAATAATCATCAATTCTTACAATCCTTACTTTTAAACCCTAGCTTTCATGCTTATATAGGCATATACAAACTTAGGGCACTTAGCCATGTAATTACAATCAATAGATATGCTTTAATACTAAAATTATATCTAATTCCCAAGAGTTAAATAAAACACTCGCATAGGTAACCAATGTCGCTTAGCCCTAACCGATGCCAATTCCTCCGCTCGATCGATTCCGGTCATAGGTGACGTATGTCGGTTCCTCCATAACCGATGTCGGTTAATGTATTTTCCTGCAAGTTTCATATTGCATGTTAAACTGAAATAATTGATCTCCATAACTTAACAAAACTCAAGCCTCTACGATATGGGCCATATACAATAACTTGAAAGAGTGGTGAGATTGCATTTGAGCTCAATCTTCCATAGTATCTTGGATTATGTCCATTTTTCAATGTGGAGTTGTTTTCTCGCCCATACTTTCCTCACACTCTTGGATACATTTGACATTGGTGAACAAATGCAGAGTACAAAAATGAACCCATGCTTTGACACCATTAAACATTGATAGGGTTGTAAAGGACATGAATCATTAACAAATTACAATCTATCGTGTAGTAAAAGCATGACATATAACACGTCAAGGAAAGTGGCTCACTAAGAGTCGATTGAGAAAGAATTTCACACATGGTCAAACATCTAGGAGAAATGGGGCCCATTGCTTCCTAAGGAAAGATGAATGATCCAAAAATGAATTTGAAAGATCTATTTTTAGAAAGGCTTAAAATTTCTATTTTAATCTATTTTTTGGCATGTTTTAGCAACTTTTGTATTTTGCATTTTTAGGGTCTTCAAAGCATTTTTGGGCTTAACAAAATTTTGGGCAAGATATTTATTGGTCGATCCATTGTATAACTTCTTGATTCACTCCAAACATCCACATACATGGGATGAAAGTCTTGCATATGTCCAACATAGCTACAACCGAGCTCTTCATAACTCTACGAGACATAGCCCATTTTAGAATGTCTTATATTACAATTATTGTCTCATATTGATGTAGAATTTTTGTTTGCTTTGAAGGAAAGAAAAATTATCCAAAAAAAGGTTCCCAAAGATATATTTTTAGAAATTTCTTAAAATTTATATTTTTGACTAATTTCAAGAAAATCCTCGTAAGTCTATTTCTGGCAGTTTTTAGTAGATTTTGTATTTTGCATTTTTAGGGTCTTCAGAGCATTTTTGGGCTTAGAAAAATTTTGGAAAGGATATTTATCAAGTAGGATCTACACTCTAACTTGATGCATCACTCAAAACATCCACATTCATGGGATGAAATTCTTGCATATGCCCAACATAGCTACAATCGAGATCTTCATAACTCTATGTAACAACCCATTTAAGCTATATCTTTGATTCCAACCATTGGCTCCCATTGATGTAGCATTTACCTTTGTTTCTTAAAGAAAGACGAATGATCCAAAATAGGGTTTCTAAATATCTATTTTTTGAAATTCTTAAAATTTATATTTTTGACAGTTTTTACAGAAAGTCCTGAAAGTTTGTTTTTGACAGTTTTTAACAACTTTTATACTGTGCATTTTTAGTGTCTTAGAGCATTTTTGGGCTTAGAAAATTTTTGAGCAGGATATTTATCTACCAAATCCACATTCTAACTTCATGCTTCACTCCAAACATTCACATACATGGGATGAAATTCATGCATATGTCCAACATAGCTATAACCAAGCTCTTCATAGCTCTACGAGACATAGCCCATTTCATGTATGTCTTGGATTCCAGCCATTGGATCCCATTGATGTAGAATTTCCCTTTGCTTATTAAGGAAAGATGAATGATCTAAAACATGGCTTCCAAAATCTATTTTTGGAAAGTCTTAAAATTTCTATTTTTAGTAGTTTTCAAGGAAAGTCCTGAAAGTCTATTTCTAGCATTTTTTAAAAGCTTTTGTATTTTGTATTTTTGAGGGTGTTCGGAGCATTTTTGGGCTTGGAATTTTTTTTTGAAAGGTTATTTTTCAATCAAATCCACATTCTAACTTTGTGCTTCACTCCAAACATCCACGTACATGGGATGAAAGTCTTACATATGTCCAACATAACTATAACCTAGCTCTTCATAGCTCTACGAGACATGGCCCATTTCATGCATGTCTTGAATTCTAACCATTGTCTCCCATTGATGTAACATGTTCCTTTGATTACTAAGGAAATATGTATGATCTGTAATGTAGCTTCGAAAATCCTATTTTTGCGAAGCCTTAAAATTTATATTTTTAGTAGTTTTTAGGTAACGTCCGAAAGTCTATTTTCAGCTTTTAAGCAAATTAATCGTATTTTACATTTTGAGGGTCTTCGAAGCATTTTTGGGCTTACCAAAATTTTGGACATGACATTTATTGACCGGAGCTGCAGCCTAGCTTTGTGATTCCTTCCAAACATCCACGTACATGGAATGCAAATCTTGCATATGTCCAACATAGCTATAACCGAGCTCTTAGCTACTGCGTGAGACATAGCCCATTTCAAGTATGTCTTGAATTCCATCCATTGGAGCCCATTGATGTAGCATTTCCCTTTGATTTTAAGGAAAGAAGAAGAATCAAGAATAACCCTTCCAAATATCTATTTTTGGAAAGTCTTGAATTTTCTATTTTCGATTGTTATCGTGGAAAGTCCTCAAAGTCTATTTCTCGGGAGTTTTGACATACTTTTGTATTTTTCATTTTGAGGGTTTTAGGATAATTTTTGGGCAAGATATTTATCAACCGGAGCCACATTCTAACTTCATGCTTCACTTCAAAAATACACGTATATGGAATGAAAGTCTTGCATTTGTCCAATATAGCTATGATGAGCCCTTTTATTTACTGTTTCAAATGCCTCATCTGTTGTAATTTGTTTATCCATGTGTACCCCTGAACTTGTGTTTCCCATATACCGTTGAACATATCTATTATATCTTGAAATTATGTCACTTATGTTAATTAATATGGTTACTACTAAGTTTACTTTATTTTTGGATTATGGATGCATTTATTCTTCTTAATACAATGTGATGATTACATAGTGCTTTGAATGAGTGTTAACCTTGATTGCCAAAGATTTTTTATGTGTATCCACTAACATGCAACCAAAGAAACTCATTCATAATGTAAAGGGATTCATCCAAAACAACAAAAATGCAGAATCGGGACTCGCCCACAACAAATAACTTGTAGCCAAGGGAACAAGACCGTAAGAAACCTTGAGCAACATGGACACTTCACTTGAGTTTTCACGTGTTGCTAAAATAGTAGTTATGAAAACACAAAGAAGATTCAATACCATCACCTAATTATGCTCTGCAACTCCAACAAGGAACTAGTTGATCTAATTTGATAACTGGTTGTTTAGAGTGATCAATTAGTTGAGTTATGTCATTGGATGAGGAAACCTTCTAACAATTATGTTACATGTATGAGAATATCTCGAATTTATGGTTGTAATTTTGTACTTGATCAAATCTGTAACTTTTAATAAGATGGCAATCTCTTCACGTATATTCTGAGTGAAGAATATAAAAATAATGCTAAGGCTATAAAATGTGATCGATCCATAGGTAGAGATTTTGTTGTATGTTCCATTTATAATATTCATGATATTTAATAAAATCTGAGTTCTACTAAATTTTTGTAGACACAAGCCTTAAGAGGTATTAACACCCAAGGTAGGGCCCACTTGAGGTTTGTTAACCCTCTCCTTTTATTTTCTATTATAGTTTCTTGCATGATTAGATTATATTCGTAGTAACCTATCCTTTATTTATGATATGTTTTTTACATGCTTTAATGATAGCCTTAGTATTCATTTCCAGTTATAAGATAGTTCAATTCTAGCATTGTATTTCCTAATTGTAGTGACAACAATTTTCCCTTATACCTCCCAACATATGTAACTGTGCATACAACACTGGAAATATTGAAAGTTTACATCCCTAGGTTTGATAATTAAATGACTATGGATTAATAAACAACATACTAATTTCTATGAGTCAATTTACACCACCATTTTTTAGCGCCATTGTCAAGGATACTTCCAAGTTATGAGTTTGTTGAAGAGGGTTTTTCATTTCTTAGAAGAAATATAGGTTTTAGGAATTCACTTCAAACTAAACCCCCTTCTAATTACCATTGAATGAGTTAAAAATTTGATGCATGCATCCTTCAGGGGATGCCCATGGTAGGTTTTTAACTAATCCACAATTAGCAAAAATCTCTTCATTTACCTCCGATGATACTAAAGATTATGAAGATAAGCCTCCAAGTGAAGGCTCTAAAGATGCTCCTGAGCAACCTAGGATGTCAAAAGAAGTAAATCAAAATGCTCAAAATGGTGAAACCACCTTCGAGTTCCCCATCATTAATGACAATGAAGTCATTTGTTGGTATTAAGAATATTTCTCCATCAGCCTTATCAAATTTCCATGGAGCTATGTCATAGACCCAAATTATTTTCTCTTTGAGTTTGATGTCATGTGTAGGAGCTATGATTATAATACTCGATGCAAAAAAATTGAAATTATTTCCTACAACACTTAAGGATTTAGCCTTGAGATGGTTTATTAGATTGGGAAGAAATGATGTAACCATGTGGGCACGAATGAAGGATAAATTCCTTGAGAAATTCTAGGATTATTCGTGACCAAACACCAGAGAAGGTGATGAAATCCATAGAATGACACGAATGAGGATGAACCATTGGAAGACTATTTGTAAAGGTTCATGTTTTGCATTTAGAAGTTAAGACACACCACTAACATAACACTTGATTCCCTCAAATTACTATTTTTGAAAGGAATCAGTGAGGAGGACATGGATGCTCTGGATCTGATAGGAGCAAGGGACATTTCAAAAGATTCTTTTGAAAAATTCTACGAATCATGTAAAAATTTCTCAAGAGCTACTATGAAGAGGGTAAGGAATGTAAGATCAAGAGGTGGATTATCTACCAAAACAATGGGGGACATATCTAAGTTAGAGATTGTTAGCATGTTTAAAAACATGAAGTAGGAGATTGTCAATAATATAACCAATCAAATGGATGCTTTACATGCCAAAAAGAGGAAAGAAGATGTAGACGAAACACTCACAGAGTACTACAATGTATGCGTAAGGAAGAAATCGACTATAGATGCAGAGAATTGACCAACATTTCTCAATAAAGAGAGGCTTAACTTGATTTCAAGATGTTGAAGATAGAAGATGGGAAATTGTTCTATGTTTCTCAAAGAAAACCATGACTACCAAGGTAAGGAGGTATGCCATAAGACCCTACGCATTCATTTTAAAACTGATCTAATAATTCATAAATGCAACCCCCACCTTGGGATAACTCTCAAGAATGGGACCCATATCCTAACCAATATCAACAATAGTGGCAACCTAAATTTTAAGGACAACCACAACAACAATGCCTATAACCTCCTCAATCATGGTAACAGCCCGAAGGGGAGTGTAGAAGTGGAACAACCCACCTCCTAATTAACAAAAAGCCTATCCATAACCTCCTTATCAAAGAAAAGCAACAACCTCTTATGCCAAACCCCAAGCAAGCTCCCATCCAAAATCTACAAAACTACCCGCTCAACCAACACCTAATCCTAACAATAAAGTTTCTCAGCCAACCTATTCCATTGAACCAACTCAATACCCTACCTATTTTGTTGATATCAACAATATCCATATTCTCTCAGGAAGAGAACTTCCTCCACTAGTTGGACCTACCATTACTAAAATTGTAGAGGAACCAAAGTTGCTACATGATGACCCACAACAAAGCCAAAAGACACTATAGGTTGACTACATCAACGTGCACAAAATTCCAGCAAGTGTAAAACGCAGGTAATGAGCCACCATTTCGAAAGATTAAAAGAAAAGAAGATTGACCTCAAATTATAATCTGATTTCGACTTTGTCAACAGCTTAAAAGACATATGTGTCAAAATTCCATTGATTCAAGCTATCAATGATGTGCCCATATATAAAAAATTGGTTAAATATATATGCATATAGAAACCAAACAAGCAAAGGAGAGATCCACATACCTTGTGTAGGTCATTGGAAAATTAGTTGATATTATGTTTGGGAACCCATTTCGCCCAAATACATAGATCCAAGCATCCCTTTAGTAAATGTTACAATTAATGGCACAGTAATAAAAAACACACTAATTGACTTGGGGGCAACAATAAATGTAATGACAAAGAAATTCATAGATAATTTGAAATTAGAGGGGATAAGACTAACAACCACAATCTTGCAACTTGTAGATATATCAACAGTTAAGCCTGAAGGAGTCTTGGAGGATGTAGTAGTAGTGGTAGAGTCTTGAGAATACCCTACTGATTTTATTGTTCTTCAACCAAAAGAAAGTTTGGAAGGATGTCCTATCATCCTAGGAAGACCATGGTTAACAATCGATGATGTATTCATATGATGCAGATTCAAATATGATCATCTATAATGGAAGTGGCACTAAAAAGCTTATGCTCTACCCCTTGTACAACCATTAAATGAAGAAGACTAAACCATTTGGGTAGAAGAAATAAGAAGACTAGAGCTCGGTTTAACAACTCATGATGCTTTGGAGAATTAATGCATAATTCAGGGAAAGAAGAGGATGTTGTTATTTCTAAAATGATATAGAAGAATTATGGTAAAAATGAAGAGGACGATGGAAAATTACAATTCATAATATGTCATGAGAATCAAATCTTACCGCAACAGAGTAATATGAATTTTGCATATAAGAACCGCATCCTACACCAACTTCTTCCACATGATTGAATATTGAATTCTGTAAGTAACAACATATGCTCCATGACTAATCTTTCCAAGCAAGTGGAGATTAGACCAAGAAATCCACTTAGTGTGAATAAAACATCGAGCATGTAACAAGAGAAACTATTAATTTCTCTTCTTAAGAAACACTAGACATCATTTGCATGGGACTATGAAGACATGCATGGAATCCATCCTAAAATTTGTACTCATAAGATATACATGAAAGACAATTGCAAGCCAACAAGATAGCCACAAAGGAGAATGAAGCTAGTAGTGAGGGATATAGTGAAACAAGAATTCAAGAAATTATTGGATGTTGGATTCATATATCCAATTTAAGACATGTAATGAGTGTCACCCCTTGTCATTGTACCTACAAAGTATGGAAATTAGAGGATCTATGTGGACTATAGGGAGTGAATGCCCCAAAAAGAAGGATAATTTTTCTCTTCCTTTCATTGATCAAGTATTTCGACACTCTTGCTAGCAAGAAGCAAGAAGTATTATTATTTTCTAGACGGCTATAGTGGCTACAACCATGTTCAAATTGCAACAAAGGATTAGGAAAATACCACATTCACATGCCCATGGGGAATGCTTGCATCCCTTTAGTTTATGCAATGCACCTGCCACATTTTAGAGAGAAATTCTTAGCATCTTCTCATATCTAACCAATGATTGCATGGAGGTATATATGGATGATTTTATATTCCATGACAATACTTTTGATGAAGCAATGAAGAACCTAGGTAAAGTTCTCAAGAAATACAAGGGGTATAACCTCGTCCTTAAGCAATGAAAATACTTCATGATGATGTTTCAAGGAATAGTGTTGGGACACTATCTATCATCCGATAGAATTCAAGTAGATCCATCAAAAATATTTGTGATTATAAATATGCTAACACCTAAAAAGAAAAAAAGATGTAAGGAATTTCTTATGTCATGCTAGGTATTACCAACTATTCATTCAATAATTCAAGAGAATGCAACACCATTGTTTGTGTTCGCTTGGGAAAGAAACTCGCCTTTATATGGACAAAGAAATGTGAAGATGTATTCCAAAGCTTGAAACACATGTTAACTTCTCGCACCGATGTTAATAGGAATAAATTGTATTTTTTACATTTCACATACATACTAATGCCTCGACCACACCATTGGATCTATTCTAGGACATAAGGAAGTGGTTCTTAATTATGCAATATACTATGTCAAGAAGAACCTGTAACATGATGAGCTCAACTATACAGTCATGAAGAAGGAATTTTTAGCGGTTGTGTACACCATTAACAAGTTTGGGCACTATATCATAGGTTATCCAGTATTTATCCACATTGACCATATTGCCATTAAATATCGACCAACAAACCACTTGTAAGCAAATGAATAATTAGATAGTTTTTGCTCCTACAAGAATTTGATGTTACAATTGCAAATAAGTTAGGTAAAGATAATGTTGTTGTTGATATTCTCTCAAGAATGGATAATAATACTGAAGAGCAAGTAGTGGATGACTCATTCCCATATGAAAACTTGTTTTCCATCTCAACTAAAACACCCTAGTATGCTGATATAGATAATTATTTGGTCTCACGTAAGACACCTCCACACTATCTATACTCGAAAATAAATATATAGTTGAGAAAAGTGTTAATTTTTCTTGGATAGTTGGTTTCCTATTCCACAAAGGGCAGGATAATTTTATGAGGAGATGCATAGATGATGAGGAAATATATGATGTCCTCAAAGCATTACATAGTAAACCATGTGGAGGACACTTTGTTATAAAAGAACAACACAAAAAGTGTTGATAATAGGTATTACCGGCATACATTACACAAGGATGTGGCATTGTATGCCGAAGGTGTGATAAATGCCAAAGAATGGGTTGGCCTACCAAGAAAGATGATATACCACTACATCCCGAGATGATATTGCAACCATTTGACAAATGGGGATTAGAATTTATGGTCCCATAGATGTTAATTCTCAATGAAAGAATATATTTTAGTGTGCACATACTACCTCACTAAATGGACAAGTGAAAGCACTTCCAAATCAAAAAGTGGGAAAATTTCTAAATTCATATATGACCACATCTTCACAAGATATGGTGTGCCAAGAGAAATTGTCACGAGATCAAGGTACACACTTCACCGTTAAAGTCGTCTCTTATTTAGCAAAGGAATATGAAATCAAGGATAGGAAATATACACCTTATCACCACCAATCCAATGGCCAAGTTGAGGTAATAAAGATGGAAATAGAAGCCATCTTGACCAAAACCATTGCACTCCACGTAAGGGAATGGTCGAAAGACTTCCGTAAGGGCTTGGGTGTTCAATACAACTTGGAAGATAACAATAGACTTTACACCATTCAAGCTTCTTTATGGTAAGACTGTTGTTCTCCCTATTGAATTTTAGCATAAGACACTAATGACTTCACTTGAATTGGGCATAGATTTGTCTAAAGCTCAAAGACAAAGGGTTCTTCAACTCAATGAGTTGGATGAAATGAGGAGACATGCTCTTCATAATACAGAGGTGGTACAAAAGCAAAGGATCAAATGAAACGATTGGTTCATCAAAACAAGACAATTCCAAGAAGGTGATTGGGCTCTATTATTTGACTCCAAGTACAGGGACCACATGGGAAAACTCAAAACAAGGTGGTTCAGACTATATAAGATTGAGAAAATATTTCCCAATGGGGTTGTAAAACGAATCCATCTTCTCATACTAAGCCCGAGGGGCTTGTTTGAGACTGTAGAGAGACCTTCGGAGCCTACAAACAAGAGAAGACTCCTGAAAAAATCTAGTGGCCTACTCCATGTATATTTCCCCTTGTAGATCTCCATGTAAGATGGATTTTGTACATCTTGTACTTGATATTGATATTGCTGCATCACAGGGGTGGCTCATATACTAGATGGACATGAAGAGTGCCTTCTTACATGGAGATCTACAAGAGGAAATATACATGGAATAGCCCACTGGATTTGTTTAGGATTCTTCTCTTGTTTATAAGCTCCGAAGGTCTCTATACGGTCTCAAACAAGCCCCTCGGGCTTAATATGAGAAGATGGATTCTTTTCTTTTATCTACTAGTTTTGTTCGTTGACACTTTGATCATACAGTGTATCTCCAGCATGTTGGTGATGATATTATGATATTTTTCTTGTATGTTGATGATTTGTTACTTACTAGCAGCTCTTCTTCCCACATTCAAAGTATTCAGAGGGCTCTTTCTACATAGTTTGACATGACATATCTTGGGTTATTGCATTATTTCCTTGGTTTACAGATTTCTCAAACAGATTTAGGGATTCATTTGATTCAGCAAAAGTACACCCATGATCTTCTTCGACACTTTGATATGGTTGATTGCAAGCCAATTCTATCTCCTTTTCAATCTAGGGTTACTCTTACTTCCACATGTACCACACCACTTTGTGATCCTACATTGTATAGGCAGTTGGTTGGGAGTCTCATGTACTTGACCCATACTCACCCTGATATTTAATTTGTAGTAGGGCTTATATCTCAGTTTGCACATTCTCTTCATAGTAGTCACTGGCAGGCTACTAAAAGGATTTTGCACTATTTATAGGGCACTTCCCACTTTGGCCTACACTACACTAGGGGTTCTACTCAGTTGGTTGGTTATATAAATTCAGATTGGGCAAGGTGTTCATTGATGACATGCATTCCACTTCTAGCTATATTTTTGTCTTGGTTCTTCTCTAGTTGTTTAGGCGTACAAAAAGTAACGGGCTATTGCACTTTCATCTTCAAAGGTAGAGTACAGGGTAGCAGTTATAGCAATTCAGTAGATTCTTTGGCTTTGACAGTTATTGATAGAGTTTGGATTCCCACATGATTCACTAACTGTAATTTGGTGTGAAAACCAAAGTGCAATTCACATTTCTTACAACCCAGTTGAGCACCAACGGACCAAGCATATTGAGATACACATCCACTTCATTCGACAACACATTCAGGATGGATTTCTTTGCTTGGAGTACATTCCAAATTAGTAACAAGTTGCGGACATCTTTACAAATCCTTTTGCATCACCTCGCTACCTTGGGTTGCATGGAATGCTTGGGGTTTCGGAAGTTTTTTGGGGGTGTTCATGAGAACATCTTCCTTCTTCTTCTTCTTTCTCTTTCCTTCTAGCAGGATTCTTTCCTTCTTTTGGTTCGATATTTCTTCATGGATATATTGTACATGAGTACCTCATCAGGCCTAGTTGTCGGGACTCATACCGTGGACATGCCACTTCTATTTTGGCCCCTAGATTCACTGGGGGTGTTAGAGTAGGTATTTACCTTAGCTCATGTTCACCTAGATAATTTATTTACCTTTATTGTATTTATCCTCACCCACTTATGTGTGTGGATATTTTTATTTATTTATTTATATATTAGGGGATATTATCTAGTTGTTAGGTATAGTTCTTTCTTTGATCTATGGTATTGACTAGTTCTTTCCTTGATATATGGTATTGACTAGATCCTTGATGTCTAGTTCTCTCCTAAATCTATGGTCTTGACTAGTTCTTTGATGACTAGTTCTTTCCTTTATTTATGGCTTGATCTACAACCTTGGCTAGTTCTTAGATTGTTATTCCTTGCCTATATAAGCAAGGCCCATTCTCATTGTATTGCATTGAGTTCCATAATAATATATGACATTTCTTCTCATTTGTTTGCAAAGGTTTATGTAAATTTATTCTAGTGAATTACTTTCATCTTATTAATCATGGTATTTGATTAGCATATGTGTTCTTGGCTTGGTACAACTGGGTTATCATTCCTTTTATAAACACATATGAACACATGAGAAGACAAGATTTAAGGTGGGAAACCCATCAAGGGACAAAAACCCACATAAATAATAGAACTAGCTTAGACAAATTATCCAATAAGGTTATAATGATTTCACCTTAAGGTAATCACCCACTCACCTTGAAGCACCCACTCCAATACAAAGCCAAGAATCCATTTGACTGATTTGGAAAGCACCTACTTACCAGGAAGCACGCACTCCTAAATTGCTGAGTAATAACACTTCTTTGGAAGCACAAAGGAGAGCATTTTAAGTTATAGGATTTTACTCCAACTTGAGAATGAAGAAGATGTATTCTTATGAACTTGTATCAGGAATACATTCATGTATATCATATCTGCAGGTGGGCTTCATCAACTCTAAGAGTTTGAGAATCATCAAGATAAATCATGAAGCATTTTCTACATCTTTAATTTGCATCCATCAATTCACAACCATGGAGGATTGCACATTGGTTATAGATCAATTTGAGTAGACATTAAAAATAGGTTTACATGAACCTATTAGTGCTTGGATATGGTTTTCATGGATTTTAGAGACTTTTCATTTGATAAGAGGAGGCAAGATGTTCTTGTTCACTTCATGGATCATGCATTTGATCAAGGTGTTCATTGAGTTTCTAAGTATATGTTGAGTTGTGGAGCTCAATTACTTCATTTTAGCATGTAATTGGAACTTGCTGGAAAACACAGTAACCAACATCGGTTAAGGGCAAACCGGCATCGGTCAAGTGCAAGTAGGAACTGCAATGGTTAGGTAGAATCGACATTGGTTACTGTATGCGACGAAGTTTTAATTAACTCTCAGGAATTATATCTATTTTTAGCATTAAAATAGATTTATTGATTGTAATTGCATGGTTAAGTACCCTAAGTCTATAAACGACGATATAAGCACAAAAGCTAGGGTTTAGAAGTAATGATAAAACAAGAATTATAAATAACTTGAAAAAGGTTGGTGAGAGATAATTCTTGTTGGTAGAGCAAAAGCTTGAAGGAAGAAAGTCTTGAACATTCGAGAGGTGTGGAAGATTGCAAATCTTCATTGATATCTTGTCAAAGCTTTGGATAATACATTGGCTTGTTTCTCGGTGGACGTAGCGCACACTTGGGTGAACCACATTAAATCTAGTGTTGATTTATGTCTCTTGTTTTGTATATTTATTTTTCTAGAATATCCGCTTTTATTTGTATGTATGCTTAGATCTCGATATATTGCCTATACAACCGATGTGCTAACCCCAACAAGATAGATTTGCATATTCATGGTTTGGGAAAAATTAACACTTTTTCAGTTTATCATGACATCAACAACACCTCTCAAGGATGGTTAAGGATGTTTCACACCTTACCAGGCTCATACCTTGATTCACTCTAAGGCCAATGGCTCAACCTTACATGATTTTCAACACACTCACCTAGGGAAACTTATGAGCATCAAGAACCAATTTTGATTTCAGTTGAATCTAAAAACTTGCAGAAATTTTCATGACCAATTTTTTCATGAACAACTCAAGGTGAACCTCTCCTTCATGATACTTCATTCTTTTCATAGAAGCTATGAGGAAATGTCGGGTCTTCATTGTATAGTAGGCCTACTTGATTGTCTTAAGAAACCAGATTTGAATCACTTGTGTAATAACCCAAAGATGATTTTTCTTTCCAAGACATGAGTTCAAATAGATTGAATTGAACCCATTCAAACTATACACACTCATATAGAACTCAAATATGTGTTATTTAAACAAGGATCAATTGTACTTCACAAGTCTAGTTCTTAGGCCTGATTAGCCCTTAACGTTAGAAGAGAGAGTTTGACCAAGAACATACCAAATATGCAGAGATCGTGTCTAAAAATCCTTGAGAAAATCAAGTACATATCACTTTCATCATTGCACGACTAAAGATACACCTTGGAGCTAACTAACTAGGACTATATACTTAAAACTTGTAAAATCATAGCAAACTCCATACTGTACTTTCATACTTGGAAAAACAATATCACCAAATTGATATAGAATGATCTTTCTATACCCATAAGGTGTTTTCAGAACTTGTAAACTTTATTTGGAGTCAAAACATTCAATTTCATGTCCATCACTTTAGAGAGAAGGTTTGGAGAGAGAAGAACCCTGTTAGTAAATTGATTAGAACTTTTTTTTGCTCCTTTTGACCTCAATTTTTTTATTTGAGTTATCTTAAAAAATTCCTTCTATGATTTATCTGAAGGAGCCTTGTCAATTTTTCTTGACAGCTAAGAATTTAGGGTTCTCGTTTACATTTTCCAAAAACCCAGTTTTTGTAATCCTTCCATAACTTGCACAAAACACCTCCTTAGGCACTGAAATTTTGACCACAAATTCACAACGTACTCCCCATGAATTCCAATGATAAATTTATTATGTTTTTCTCCACAAAGATCTGCCACATCTCATTTATGCAGCATTATTTCTCTAGTCTCGAGTAAGAGTGTTATTTAGTCATGTATGAGTGCTCAACTCACCTTATTAGTCACTTGTGAAGCCCTATACTCCTTATATACCACCATATTGTCCTCATGACATGATTATTTTGCATCATCATGCCTTATGTCATCACCCTCACTTGCCTACTAGGCATGTCTTACCTAAAAAGCACTAGAATGACCATTTTCATGCCCTATAAGCCTAATTTTTGACCTGATACTCCTCCTATTCATGGTATGCCAGCTTATACTACTCCAACCATGTTTTTCATGCTCTACCTTGATCCATTTCTCATTTTTTCATGCCTACATGCTTGACCTAGGACTAAGATTAAGCCTGAAGTTACCTAATTCTTCAAGAGTTTGCCATGTTCACTTGTTACAAACTCATTTATACCTCACACATATCTCATTGACCATGTTTGACCTTATGAAGCCTTCATACAACCTTGGGAGGACACATTCACACAAATCACTTGTTTGACCATGCATCTAGATCATGCTTACATACCATGACATCATGATTTGACACCTGAGACTACTTGGGGACACTTTGACATCAACGACAACATTTTGGCACATTTCCCAACACAAAATCCATATTTGGTCCAGGCTTTATGGGATCCCCACAGAGCTATGGAATGAAAGAACATTTGTTCAAGTGGGAAACCTACTTGGGGATTTCAGATGTATAACCAAACCTACAAAATTAGGGTTACTTGTTGTCTATGCCAGGATATGCATCTATCTTGACATATCTTAACTACTACCTAGCTCAATTTGTTTTAAATCCGAAACTAGGGAATGAATACATAATCTAGACTATGAAAATGTCCCATTTTGATGCTAAAAATGCCACAAATATGGGCATTTTATTTGATAGTGCTTGGATATTAAAAAAACTTTTGACCAAGATGAGGAGGGATTTTCTAAACCTAAAAACAAAAATAAGGCCTCTATGAAGAAATTTTGGAACAAAATGGTACACACTGAAAAAACAGATGATCACTTGAAAGAAACTACTACACAAAACAAATTCAAGGCCCTTGAAAATTTGGAGGAAACTCTAAACGCCTGTGAGCAAGACCCGAACCTCAAATCTAAATCCCGAGGAGGTCGAGTCAGAAGACAATGAAATCTATGAATCAAAGGAGGATCTTGAGGAGGATCTCAAATTAGGTGATATTTCCTATACCATCTCAAGTCTCTTCGAATAGTCAAGAATCGACAAAATAGAAGAATCGAGATAAGCGTGATCAAATAAATCAAAGTTGGTAAAAACAATCCTAAAAGACCTCCTCTCTCCAATTCCTACAATTTAGAATCTCAAATCAACATCGGAAAAGGCATCAAAAAATTATCTAAAATGTTTTACAATAAAATTGGATCAAAATAAGAAAACCATGTCCCATTGGAAACAAGGCATGAAGACAAAAGAAAAAAGAAAGATGGAACAACCCTAAAAAGTGGAAATAAATCTCCAATTCATCTACAAACCTACAAGTAGTAACAGGATCAAACCCCCTTAATGATAATTTATTCCTAAAACTTGTGTGGGCTAAATTCTCTACACAAGCATTAGTTGTTAAAACTTTTCATTGACAAGGAAAAACTAGACATTCTTATTCTTTAAGAAACCAAAAGGGAATCAACCTCGTTCATCTTGATCGTCCATCAAATTTGGAAAAATAGTAACTTTGATATCAAATATATTATATGGTCTTCAGGTGGGCTTGCTATGATATGGAACCCCGCCAAAATATTTGGCACATTAATTAATGATTTCATTAATTAGCAAGTAGCAAAATTTCATATCATTAGCACAAATCGATCATTTCTTTGTGCTAATGTGTAAGGTCCACGTACCAATTTTGGTAGGGAGTTATGTTGGATGTCGTTAAAAATTCTAAAATCCATGCACCCTGATGATAATTGGATTTTTGGAGGTGATTTTAACATTGTCATCTCTCCTTTGGAAAAATATGGTGGGTCTGGAAATATCTCCAAATCTACCTTAAAATTTGCTCAATTCATTGAAGAAAATGATCTTGTGGACATCCCCCTAAAAATGGTCAATTTATGTGGATAAACAAAAGGATTGGTAGTAACTTGTGTTTGATAGACTTGACAAATTCATCATTAGTGAAGCCTAGATTCAACAACACTCATTAATGGAATTTGAAATTGTTTGGGTGGTTGGCTCACGATCATTGGCCTATTTTACTTTCAATCACTCCCTACTCCCCCCAATGAGGAGACCTTTTAAATTCGAGATGATGTGGACTTGTTATCAAAAAAATAGCACACTCTGATTTGTCATGAATGAATGGGTGAGTAATCAATGTTTTTGGGTAATGGGATTTGTTACTTGAGATAGACCCTTAGAGAAGGTTGGTTCTTATACCTAATCATAATGCCAAACTACTCCTACATCAGGAAATGCAACTATCTAATCATATTCTAACAATCCAAGGGACCAAGGGAAGAGAAAGATGTATGAAAAGGGGAAATCCTAAGCTAACAGAGAGGTGGTAACACTAAAAAGAGGGGGAAAGACACTCTCAGATGAGTGAAAATGGCAGAAAAATAAAGGAGGAGAGGGTAGACATGAGTGCCACAATCCAAAAAAACATTCAAACTATCATTTCCATGGAGAACAATAGAAATAAAACTTGCAAAAGGAGAATAAATATGCACAACACACCACAAATGAAATAGAGAGGAAAGATAATGTAATAAACACAAGCTAGGGAAGATAATAGCCAAAAAACATGAATTTTATTGCTTCAAAGAGATGCACAGTCCATTACAATGAAGGAAGAAGGCAAGAATCACCCTACAGAGGTCCAGATCTAAGGTCTAGAACTCAAAATACACATGCATCACTTGAAGGATGATGCACTAACATTCCAAGAGGGTCCAACCTTTACAAATGGGCATCATTTTACAATATATAGAAGATGGGAAAGAGAGGAGGGAAAAGAGAAGGAAACTCAGTTTTTACTTTCAACTACTAACAATATGCATTGAATGTTTGAAAATAGGCATGAGCACCCTACTAAATTCATTCCCCATGATACTTTTCTTGTAGGAGAAGGAATGGGCACCATACCTCATCAAATCTAGTGGTTGAGCTACATGGAACTGCTCTTTTAATGTTGGGACTATATTTCCTGTAGTATTTTATTTCCCAATACAACTATGTGAGTTGGCACTTCATATAACTAGGGTTGGAAGCTCACCTAAATCAAGAGAAGCCTACATGTCCCTCCTTTATTTTCTTAACAAGATGTTAGCATGCATATCCATAATTATAATCATAACAACCATCTATTCAAGAAGATACATCATAGCATGAACAATCGGCAACACATATAATAAGGAAATTTAATCAACATAAAGAATGATTAACAAGATCTGAATTCCCATAACTCCATACTCGATACAGATTATCAACTCTACCCATACACAATTATCCATAACAAAACATTAATTCATTGTATAAAGGTCTAATGATTACATCATAAATTACTTACAGTCAATACTTGTCATGCATGCATACAAAAACTGGCTACACACTCAAACCCCCAAGCACTAGTCAAACCAAGGACACATATCCTATATTTATATGGTGGGGACTTACCCTTCACTACCTATATGCACCTTCCTAATAATAGGTGTGCTTACAAATAGATTGTATGTTTTTCTTTAACTTGTTCTAATAATAGATTAAGTTATATTTAGCTCGAACCTATATCCTTTAATCACATTATTAGCTTTCTCCATGCATTGTATTTTTCCTTTCCTTGTATGTGTTTTCTTATCCTTTTCTTAGCTGCTAAGTCATCTTTCTTTAGTCTATCTTTGAATCTTGTTTGAACGACACTCTATCTCTGCTTTACTATTTTTAGCCATGTTATGGAAAATTGACTAAGTCACAAACTCTATGTGCTCATGCGTGAACCTTCATGCGCTGACCCTTCCTGCATGTGTGTGCCCCTTCATACACCTTTTTCACGTGGTATCTTATGTACCTTATTATTCTTACTTAACAAAAACTCTAGTAGTGCAAAATTGTTGCTAACTTTTTGTTGTGTTTTGGTTGACTTTTTGCTAATAAACTGTTGTAATTTGGATGTTTGTCAACTGATAGCTTCAAACAATCTCTCATGCATTCATATTTTTCTTTGTGATCAATCCACTCAAGTTGCATATGAGGATCTTTCACCATAATTAGAAATGAAACCTTAACAATGAACCATGCATAAACTTGATCAAAATGAACTCACTCATAATCAAGACCATGTCATGCATTACATATGAAGGGCTTCATTCTGAAAAACATGAATATATTCACTTATAATCAATGAAAATGTTTCAAATAAATTTAAATACAAATATATGATCAAAATGTCCTTACATACCAATTCTTAGATAATTTGGCTAAGTATTTTTCATTTTATGATGATTTTACTTATTGAAAATACGTTTTTTTTCTGGGTTGTCTCAGAACTACAAGTATCTAATATGATAATAACTTTCTCCACATATTTCCAATCGATTTCATACTTGACTTTTTGGATTTGTATTTTTAAGACGCTTCTGTTTTCCAAATTTCAGATTTTTTTGTTTTCTAAATCTCTATATATGATCATTTTTCCATTCGTGCCCTAGTCACAATTTTACACAGGCCTGAAATTTTTTGCAATCGATATCTTCCCTTACACGTGGATTTGGGAGCTAATATTTTTCATGCTTGGGTGTCTAGATGAGACAAATATTTATTAAAACTTTTCAGCTTAATTGGATGATTAAATTTCTTGAATTTCAATGTTGTAGTTCCAACTAGATTGCCTTCAAATTGCTATAAAAACCTCAAAATCAATTATCCAGATCCCAAATAAATTCTAATTGTTTTCAAATAGTGCCCTTCAAGCATTCTAATCAACAGTAATGATAAAAATATCAAATAAACCTGATTGTAACACTTCTACACGTTTTCTGTCATGGAGATTTTATCACAGTCCTATAAAAACATACAAATTTCACTCCAAACTCACCAAATCTTTATTTCCACCCTTCATAATAATTTTTTTTTTCTCTGTTACATTCTTCTAAAACCTTTTCTTCTGAATTCTTGATCCAAAATTGGATCCATCACCAAAACAAGTCCTATTCTCTCTCCTAAAATGACTTAGTCTTCACTATAAGAGCTCAACCACACTCCCTAGAATGCTCAACTAGCTCCCTATTTTGACTCAACAATATACTAATTATGCAAACATGATAATTATCACCTAAATACAACTCATGAGCTCATGTATATCCATTTACATGACATTTTACCTTCAAAATGGAAGTTACATACACTTTGACTATTTGAAATACAAATAAATGGAGGGAAAATGAACTAAACACTCTAAGACCATATGACAACACCTAGCCACCTATAGATGCTCTTGCATCATACGTCCAACCTAAAAGAAAAACACCCCTAAGAATTGACTTCTTCCTCTTTTTCCAATTTATTTGTCTTCTTGTACTCATCTTCCATCTATGTACTCTTGATTGCTTTTCTTTCTTGATTTTATTTGATTGTTCTTCTTGATTTGCGTTTCATCTATTTCTCCTTCTTGTGTCTCTATCCACCCTTCCTCAACTTGAACTCTAGATTACATTCTCTTTCCTTATCTTTTTCTTGTACATGTATTCTCTGTATTTGTTCTACTTCTTCCATCATTCTTCTTCCTTCTTGTGTACATGTACCTGCAACACTAAAAACAATATTAAATTGAAAAATATGGCACTTGAGTGTCTCCTCCACTTGCTTCATCATGTCCTCCTTCTCTTCTTTACTTCTAGCTTCTTCATAAGCACTCTTCACCTTATCCATGCAATGAAAATCATAAAGATTGAGGTCTTACTTCTTTGCATGTCTCAAAACTCCATATGATTCTTTAATTGTAACCTCATTCTTCTTAATTTGTTGTGTGTCCATGTTTTCATCATGAAACTTAGCATATCTACTTGAGTAGTCTTCATGTTCTTCTTGTTCTAACTTGTATTCATCTTCTTGTGTTTGGCTTCTCCTTTGTGTCAAGCTTATCAATATATATTTTCTTTGGATGAACACTATCTTATCTATATAACTACTTGTATAGCTTCCTTTTTCCTGATCTTCTTCCCATTCTTGGTTGCTCCTAGTTCCCTTCAACTGTATTTTTAATTCATCCTTTCTTGTAAGATTGATTTGGATGTATGTTCTACCTTGTATACTAAGAATACTGCTCCACAAACTTTCATTCTCCATAAGAACATACTGTTGTACACTATCCTCCATCAAGTTTATCAAAACAAAAACAACATAATCTTCCATTTTTATCATACTTACAAGCATTCTTCCATGTGTATTAAACCTATAACAAAAAACAGAAGCTCTTTAAGCCTCTTCTTAAAACAGAAAACATCATGTTCCATATCAATTTTATACTCACCTCTCATTAAATTTGTTTCACGACTAGTTAAGGCAGCTTCTAGATCTGATTTTGTCCTTTTGTCATGCATTATGTCTTTTTATCCATTATTCTTGCATATATAATAGTTTCAAACAAGTTTGTCTCCACCAAGGAGTAGTATGGAATGCTTACCTTCATTTTACCAAGTTTACCAATCACCAAATGTGCCTTTAGCCTTGCCATGTCCTCTTCATATCCTCGTTTCATCTGAAATTCCTTCTTCCATTCAATACCTCTCATACTTCTTACTTCCTTACTCATATCATTCTTATGCAACACATTATACCAAGGTACCATTAGAGTACCATGAAACTCTTTCCCAACTGTAATTATGCTTTGCTCATATGCATACATACCTTGTTTAGGAATTAGGCTTCTAGTTTCCATGTTTTTCTTCTTTAGCTCTTGTAATCTTGTCACTTTCTTAACTTGTCTTATACTCAACTTCATGCTCTCCTTATGCAAATATTCATGCTTTTGTACTGTCATACCAGCCTCTTTCTTCACTGAAATTTGTCCATTCTCTTCATTTTCATGCATACCTAGACTAGTACCTTGAATCCTATGTATAATTCTTTGCTTACTTGTCATTTTTTCACTTTTGTGTCCTTTATCTGCTCTTCTTAACCTTCTTCAATCATTAAGTACCTTCAAATCTGCATTAAAAACATTCCAAGTTTCTTTCTTTTTCCTCTTATCTCTCCTTACCTCTGCATTTGTCTGAATTGTCTTCCTTTTCTTCTATTGCTCATCTTCTTGATCATCATGTTGCTGCTCCTTGCATTTTTCAACACCTTTTTGAGGTGATCCAAACCATTTAAATGCCTTCATGGGCATTACTTTTCTCCTTTCTTTGCCACTTTCACTTACTTTTTCTTTGTGCATGCTCTCATTTGAAGCATTTTTATTTATACCTGCATTTACACACATAGATAACTGATTAGTTCCAAAAATCAGAAGTTTTTCATCCTCCTTAGATGTCCTTAGCATCATTTTATCTTCCACATAGCCTTCATTCTTCTTGAAGCTTGTTAAAAATCTTGTTTCTTCATCACCATTTCTTGGTTTCTCTTCACACTTTCCCAACTTGCTAGTATCATGTCTTTCTCTATTCATCTTCTCACATCTTTTATCAATCGATTCTCCATTCATTAGACTATCCTCTAGGCCTATGAGTACCTCTTCTTGTACCATCTCATGCTTCTTCATCTCTTGGTCTTGTTCTTCATGGCCTTGCATAAAGTCTTCAAGGACCAAACTCCATGTTCTCTCTTCTTCATCACTACCTTGTTGTAGTTTGTTGTTGTCACACTCATTTATGTGACTCATTTCACCTTCTTGTTTACCTCTCTCTCTTCTTAAGAACCCCATGTTCTCTCTCAGCCTCACTTGGTCTTGCTTCTTCTCTTTCATCTAATCTTCATGATCCATCTCTTTGGATCTTGACTATTGCTCCTACTTGACAACATTTGTTTCACATCCTTCTTCCAAGGATTCATTCACTCTTCCTTCCTCCTTCATGAAGGATAAGACATGATTCTTGGTCTTCTTAACAAATTCCTTGAATCCAAACACCATACTCCTCTTTTCATCTCATGTATGTTGATCCATCAAAGGTGCCAAAATATGCTCTTTTCCATCTTTCATTAGAAAACATTTATTTACTCTACCATTATAAACTACTCTTCTATCATACTGCCATGGTCTACCTAGAGTAAATGACATACATCCATAGGAATCACATCACATAAAACTTCATCATGAAAACTCCCAATTTTGAAAGGAACTATGCATTTTTCATTTACAAAAATTTGATGATCCTCTTAAACCCATGCTACTCTATAGGGTGTAGGATGAATTAACCTTATTAAACCCAACTTGCTAACCATTTCCTCTAAGACAATGTTATATTTGCTACCATTATCAATAATGACATTGTAACACTTACCTCTTGTTTTACATTTGGTTTTGAATAGACTTCTCGTGTAGACTAGTTCTTAAACTTTAATTGGTTGTTGTAGAAGGACTCTTCTTACCAACAAGGATTCTCCATGACTCTGATCATCATCTTTATCGGTTGTCCTTTCCATATCTGAATACACTTCTTCTATCTTTTTCATCCTTGATCCCAAATCACTAATCTCATGCATCATGTTATCCATCTTCCTCATCACTCCCTCCTGGATCATATTCACAATACCCTACAATGATGGCTTCTCTATTTTTGACATGCTGACACAATCACTCACACTATCAATTAATCACAAATGCTTAAAATATCTAAAATATACATTTATTATAATCATATTCTCTGCTCTAATACCAAAAATGATGCACCTTCTTATTCTTACTTAACACAAACTCTAGTAGTGTAACATTGTTGTTGACTTTCTAATGTGTTTTGGAAGACTTTTTCTTTGATAAACTGTTGTAATTTGGATGCTTATCAACTGATAGCTTCAAACAATCTCTCATGCATTCATATTTTTCTTTGTGATCAATCCACTCAAGGTGCATATGAGGATCTTTCACCATAATTATAAATGAAACCTTAACAATGAACCATGCATAAACTTGATCAAACTAAACTCACTCATAATCAAGACCATATCATGCATTACATCTTAAGGGAATCATTAAAAAATGTGAATATCTTCACTTATAATCAATGAAAATATTTAAAATCACTTGAAATACAAATATATCATGAAAATATCCTTGTATACCAATTCTTAGATAATTTGGCTAAGTATTTATCATTTTTATGATGATTTTACTTACTAAAAATATTTTTTTGGGTTGTCTCGAACTGCAGTTCGTAATTTGATAATAAATTTCTCCACACATATACAATCAGCCTTAGAATAGACTCGTTGGATTCATATTTCCAAGATGCTTCTTTTCCAAATTTTAGATTTTTTATTAGCTAAATCTCGAGATATGATCATTTTTCCATTCATGCCCTAGTCACAATTTTATACATGAATGAAATTTTTTGCAATCAATATCTTCCCTTACACGTGGATTTGGGAGCTAATATTTTTCATGCTTGGGCATCTAGATGAGAAAAGTATTTATTAAAAATTTTAGCTTAATTGGATGATTAAATTCCTTGAATTTCAATGTCGTAGTTCCAGCTAGCTTGCCTTCAAATTGCTATAAAAAAACCTCAAAATCAATTATCTAGATCCCAAATAAATTCTAATTGTTTTCAAATAGTGCCCTTCAAGCATTCCAATTAGAGTAATGAGAAAAATATCAAATAAACCTAACTGCGACACTTCTACACATTGTCCTATCATGGAGATGTTATCACAGTTCTCTAAAAATATACCAATTTCACTTCAAACTCACCAAATCTTTATTTGCACCCTTCATAATAATTTATTTTTTTCTCTGTTACATTCTTCTAAAACCTTTTCTTCCAAATTCTTGATCCAAAATTGGATCCATCACCAAAAGAAATCCTATTCTTCTCTCTAAAATGACTTAGTCTTCACTATAAGAGCTCAACCACACTCCCTATAATGCTCAACTAGCTCCCTATTTGACCCAACAATATACTAATTATGCATACATGATAATTATCACCTAAATACAACTCATGAGGTCATATATATCCATTTACATGACATTTTACCTTCAAAATGGAAGTTACATACATTTTGACTATTTGAAATACAAATAAATGGAGGTAAAATGAACTAAACACTCTAAGACCATATGACAACACCTAGCCACCTATAGATGCTCTGCATCGTATCCAACTTCCACGCATGACAATTATTTATTCATTTTCTCCAATCAACATCACCCCACACTAAATTCATTTCCCATCCTCAACAATAATTCATCAAACTCGCTTCCCCAATGAATGAATGAATGAATGAATCAAAATTTGAAAAATAAAGAATAAGGGCAAAACCTTAATGAATCAAAAATAAGAATTCACTAAATTCACGCATCTCGAACTCGGGCATAAAGCGGATAGAGAAGCTCTGGGAACTCCTTTCCTAATAATTTTTCGAGCTCTTCCCATTTCACAATTTCCTCTCTGCAGCTTTCCCTTCATTACCTCTACAATATCGAATATTTAATCGGGCGTCATCTCATGACTTTCTCCTTAATCTCTTTTATCACCACATCCAACTTCATGGTCACTCCTTCCATAGCATCCATTCTTTGCATGACCATGAGTTGAAATTCCTTGATCATTAATTCAAGTGTCTCTTTCATGTATTTTTTAAGTCTCTCGTTTGATGTTTCTGCCATGAATTTCTCTCGCTCAATCTTATTACTCTTCATTTATGCTTGTAGTGCTCTAATTTTTGCCTCCTCATTTGGAACATACATGCTCAGGATGGGATCACAATTTTGGCACTTATCAAATGCCAATTCAGCCTTTTTAGTGGCCTCCTTGACCTTGCCGACAAATGCCTCATACTTTGCTATCTTTGCCTCCACTGCCTCTTTATTCCTTTTCTTAGCCTCGACCAACTCTTCGTTGATGGCCCTGTGCCATTATTTATATTACGAAGCACCATCTCAACAAAGTCTTTGAGATACTCCATTTTTGTGGTATAATCCACCCTAACATGGCTCACCAACTCTGGGCACATTCTTGTAATTTGTTTTGTTAGTTTTTTGACACTATTATACACCTCTGTTGTCTGCTTCTTTTGTTCCCTTAACTCCTCTGTGAGCCATTGATTCACATTTTATTTTTCTTTCTTATCATTTACCATAATCTTGATGGTAGCCCCCTTATCCAAGTTCTTGCATGTGACTTTAGTTTTCATCATGTTCAGCGTGTTACAACCTATTCATCAGTCACTTCGTGGGGTTGACAATATTATATACTTTCCCCGGATCCTTTATTAGTGTCAACTTGGAGTAAGATCTATTGTTGATCTCAAAGTTGGGCTCCTCCACATGTGTATGCATGCTCTATGATAATATTTTCCTCATGTGTGGCATCCCTCCTCCTTCATTTAGTAGGTCCCAACCAAATAATCTCTCCCGGGGACCGTACTTATGGAACCTAGCCCTCAACACCTTTGTAGGATCATCGATGAATGACATATGTGGTTATTGTGGAGGTTGTCACTTCCTTACTACCTTAGCTTTAGTGCACGATTTCCTTAGTGTAAATGGTCTTACGCTTGACTCTCCACCAGCAACCTTACAATCCTTGATGACAAAAGCATCATCACCCTCTCCTTTATTTCCCTCGGGCTCCTCTTCATGTGTATTGTGCCTTTCTTGTTCACACATCGGTGATTCTTCTCTATGTGGGATTCTATTATGTTCACCTTTCTCCTAGTCCTTGAGGCTTGTATCTATATGCATTGGTTGTTCCTCATCCCCTTCGTGTGCAAACTCATTGCATGCCATCTCTTCTATTACCTCCTTCTCTAGATCATCCTCATCATCGACACAACCTGAGATCTCTTAAGGCCTCTTTTTTTCCTTAATGAACTTACCTTGTTATGTCATGGCTAAAGGATGTCCCTTAGATGGATGTGAAGAGCTTGCACCCTTGCTTTCTTCTCTTATCTTGTTCTATACTTCCCTTCCATGGCTCTAATCCAATGCAACATCCTCTTCTTCTTCTTATTCTTCCTCTCCTCCTTTCTCTTCATGTTGTGGTGGATTTTCCTTTCGCCTCCTCTTTAGAATCCTAATTGTACCCTTCTGCAGTTGGGTGAGGCATATGAGAATCACACACTTCCACTTATTTTCCATTATTCATCTTGGATCACAAACGGGTTGACAAAGACTTTGCATATCATGTTCTCGCTCATCAAATTCATAATTGGATCAAGATCCAATGTATTTGGCTCCATTGTTTCTAAATACATAGACCTGGAAGCATATCCAAAGGTCTTTGCAAGGTGTGCCAATATGAATCAACCTTCTATTCATGAAAATTCATCTTCTACACATCTTTGATTATGTTGACTATGCATTTGAAATAGTTGGCAGTGAATGCAAATGGTAATTTGTGCAATGGACGCATTTCACCATTATTCATCACAAATCTCACAAGGCTAAAGTGTTGCATAACTGAAAACTTTTCCTGTTGGCCTACTACACCTGGTAATTCTCTTAGCACATTCCACTCATTCTCAAAGGATGCACACATCCTCTTGTACCACTTCTCCAAGTGTGCTTTGTAAGGGTTGGAGATGGTGACTTCACATGTTAAATTGGTAAAATGTTGTGCAAGGGACTTGTCTTCTCTTGGGTGAACCCACATATCATCCTCTAGACCATCTGGGACACCAATCTCCTAGAAGACAATCAACAACAAGATAGATCCCCATGTTATCTTGTCTCCCTTTTAGTTTTTGCCTGGAATCTTCTATAATCCTTCGGTAATATATATTGTGCAACGTTATACTAAGTCTTGTGCACCATTTTATGTGCAATGTAGAGGAACTTCCTATTTACTTCGCCCCAACACTCGGAAGCACCAAGTTTGCAACTTACTAAGCAAGCCGCTACTCTAGTTGTATAGTCTACAATCTTATCGACACTCATTTCCATATGTCCCCTATCATATTGCAATTTTGTGGCCAACTCCTTAATTTTTTTCATCACACAAATCTAGGTAACATGTCTTCACCAATATCTAAAGCAACCCTATCACTCTCCCAATCAAACGAGTTGTGAGCCTCATCCTCGGCCTAGCAAAGTAGAAATAGTCTTCATGTATTTGTGACATCAGCCACTGGAAGAGGTGTGCTGGCCTTCCAAATAAGGGAAATTAAAATAGTTGAAGGACCCCTACCTTCTCAAGACTCTTTCATACCAAATCATCCATGACTTCCTAATCCTCTACTGTCCTTGTAGGCAACTCCCATACCATATCCTTATTAAGTGTGACCTCATGTTACGGCGTTACTATGGTTTGTACTTACTAATTTTACATTTTTTAATTTGTGAGGTCCATTGTTGTCCCACAACCACCTCGCCACGGCATCTTGCATTTCGAGAACCAACTCTCAGGTAGTTCCTCCACTTCCTTCTTGTTCTTTGGTGACCTTCATGGTAACATTGCTTATTCTTAAATTCAAAGTGTAAAGGTTGTTGATGCATTCCCTAGGTATTGAGGGTAACTATCCACTCACACTCCCACCCCAATGTCATACATTTAATCCTCCTTATACTTTTGTATACCTTGCCTTTGTGCCCTAACCACTTGATTTTCAAACCCGAGAACCTAGCTCTGAAATTACCAACTATTCAAACCCTAACCTTTACTTACTCATGCCCCCATGCTTCTCTCCACTTCCACTTCCACTTTCTTGAAGGATCTCCTCAACTGAAGGCCTTATACACTCAGAACTGGTTCATATTAGCTCTCTGATTCACTTCTTCGCACTTCTCTCTTCGCACTCTTTGTTCCTTGCTCTTTTCGCTATTTGCACAAATATTTTTGAATACAAGGTAACAATGAACTTGGTTTCCTCATTTTTATAGACTTTTTGAATTTAATTAAATCCTCCACCAACCAAAATTTTTGGATTTAAAACACTTTTCCATTTTTTCGGCACTTAGGTTTTAAAGCAATTTTTCGTTTTAAACTTTAAAATGCTTTTTGCTTAAAAGGTGCTTACAACGCTTGTTTTTTCAAGTCCATGATTTTTTCCTTCCACTTCCGCACACAACATTTGTAATCTTTAGGAATGCTACTACTTTCTAGGTTGTAGTCTTCATTATGTACAACTCCCTATGTCACACACCATCTTCCTTTGCGTCACTTATTAAAGTATTCCAACTTGTTGTTGCCTCCCTCACGTTACATTGTGCGACCATCTTTCTCACATAGTTTCTAATTCTGAGAAATATCTATCCTAATGAGCACATGTTTTCTTTTCACACCATTGAGCACACCATGATTTATCTTTTGCACACCTATCTCATATCCACGCGTGCACCTCGAACCAATTCCAATAATCGTACCATCATTTCATAACCTCTTTTTTCGCCCATGTGCACCTATTTTACCCCACACTAAAAGTATGTGTGGTCCTCTGTGCATCACCTTATCATATAGTAATCGGCTCCGTGTGCACGAACACACTTATTACAACAAAAAAGCAAAAACAAAACATGAAAGGGAAATCTATCTAAATGGAAATATTGTCTTATTACAATCATAAAGGAATCTTATTTATCGCAGGGCTTCAACCTACTCCCATTGAATTAACCAGACAATATGGTGTCATCTAGCGCCTGTAATTGACATGTGCCTGATTCTAATATCTTGGTCACTACAAAGGGTCTCAACCAATGGACTTTCAACCTCCTTGGATGACACACGAACTTGGAGTCATACAAAATACCATATTTCTAACTAAGAAAGACTTGTTCTTGATATGTTTTTCATGTCAAGATTTTTTTCGTGCATTTTTCGTCTTCGACTCCAACCCGCAATGCGCCTTTCATCTAATTGCATAAATTTTTCAAAGTGCTCATCAACTGTTTGTTCATCATCCAATCCTCCTACATGCACAATATGCATGGATGGCAACATAAATTTCATGTATAACATAGCCTCTGTGCCCAAACACCAACTAAAATGGTGTGGCCTTATCCAACCATTTATAGGTTTTCATGTATGCCCAAAGTACAGATGATATCTTATCATCCCGGTATTTTCTTCCAACATCACTTATTTTTATTAGTGTCTGACCCAAGATCTTGTTGAAAGCTTCAGCAGTCCCATTAGCCTAGTGGTGATAAGGGGTGGTATTATGGTGTTCCACGATAAATTATGCCAACAAAAATCTAATAGGCTCGTTTAAGAAATGAGTCCCCCTATCACTTGTCAAACTTAATAGACATTGATATATGTTGATGATATTCTCCCAAAGGAACCTTTCTATTGTCATTAGGTGTAATCTTTTATAGGTGCAGATCCACCAACCTTGTTAAGTAATCAGTACATATGATGATGTAACGTGCACCTTTCATAGGCGTGGGTGGTGCAATAGGTCCTACAAAATCAATTACCCATTTTTCAAAAGGTTGTGTGCTCATTATGGGCCTTAATGGCATCTAATCTCTATTCTCGGGATTTCCAATTCTTTGATAGTGCTCACATGCTTTGAAAAAAACCTCGGTGTCCTTGTATAATATCTCCTAACACAATTATGATAAAAGGATCTTGCGTATGCTGATAGACTCTCCTGCATAGTGTCCTTATGTCATTCATTCATGAGATTCTTCCATGATTGCATTGCACTCATGCTCCATAACACATTTGTGCAAGACCTCATCTCTGCCCATTTTGTACAGGTATCCCCTAATGAGTTGAGTTGATATGGCACAACGTGAATAAAAATTTATTTCTTTTCCAAGGTCTTCATACCCTTCGGCACTAGTCCGAGTGCAAAAATACCTGCAATGTCCTCTAGATTAGTTGGTGTATGGTTTAGTCTAAATAATTATGCATTTTTCATAGTATCTTTTATGCTTTGTGTGTCCTCTCTAGAGTTGATTCTTGACAAGTGATCAGGTCTCATGTTACTCTTGTCTAGCTTCACTATAATGGTAAAATCAAACTCTTGAAACAAAAGGATTCAGTGGCAGATGTACCTTTGTAAAACTAGTTTGTTGACTAAGTACTTCAATGTCATATGATCTCTATAAAATATAAATAGTGTGGCCAATAAGTAATGTTTGAACTTACGAAGTGCATAGATCATGGATAATGCCTTGTGCTCCGTCGTTGTATAATTTTTCTTACCTAGTGTCAATTATCTACTCGTAAAGCATATGGGATGATCAACGTTTCCTTCATTTGGTTGTACCAAAACTTCTCTAATCATCATATGTGAGGCATCCACATGTACATGGAAAGGATTCTTCTAAGAAGGAAAGTGCAAGATGGGTGAGGTGGATGGCTTCTCCTTTAAGATCTCAAAATCTTATTTCTGTGCATCCCCCAATAAAAATTTCCTTTGGCCTTGAGCAACTCTTCCAGGGGCATGGAAATATTTACATATCCCTTAATGAACTTTCTATGATAACCGGTGTCCCCAAGAAACTAGGTACCTTGCTTTGGTTGGTAGGTTCTTCTAGCTCTAAAATGGCTGCAATCTTAGCAGGGTATACAATTATTCCTTTCTTACAAATGATATGCCCAAGTAATGTTCTGAAGGGGGTGGAAAAATAAACTTTTTAATGTTTAGAGAGATGCTAAGCTACCTGCATCTTTCAAACATCAGCCTTAGGTTGTCAAAATGATCCTTCACTAGGCCATAAATGGTCCAATCATCCAAATAGACCTACAAAAACTTATGAATGAAGTCATGGAATGCCTACACAACTATGTGTGAGAACACCGACACATTCTTCAATCCAAAGGGCATCACAATATATGCAAAACTTCCCCATTCAGTTGTAAAGGTGGTATTCTCTTGATCCTCGTGTGTAATGCTCACTTGATGGTATCCTAAAATCCATCAGTGAATGAATATATTTTGCGCCATTACACCTTCAAGGATCTCCTGTGAATGGTGTAAGAAAACAATCTATGACACATGAAGCATTGAGTACCCTATAGTCGACACATATCCTGATCTAGATATCCTTCTTGATATTAATCACCATGGGGCTGACCCACTCAAATTCCTCAATAGGCTCTATGATCCCTAAATTAAGCATCTTTTTCATCTCATATTTTACCTTATCACGCAGGATCTCGGTAAATATTGTAAGGTCTCTTCCAAACTGGATGCATGCCTTCTTTCAGCTTAATCTTCATTTCTCCTTGTGAGGGATACATGACCTTCAACTTATGATAACCCTTTGGGAATAAGTCCTAGAATTCATGTAACAGCTCGATGATCTTTGTAATTTGATTCGACCAATAACCTCCAATAATCACCTCCTTAGGCGCATCTTCGAGTGTCAATATTCACCTTCTAATTCTTCATATGCACATGGTATATACACGCTTGTTCATCCGTAAAATCTAATACCTTACACATACCCTCAATGTGCTTAATATCCAGTCTTCAAATTCCCCATTATGTATAAGGTACACCAACTTCTCCTTTTCCTTTTTGCTCCACCCGTAGTCTAGTTGGATTTATTCTATTTCCATTACATCCTTGCGGCTCAATCTTAGGTTCTCCCAACAACTGAACCATAAGTTCCTTTGCCTTTGTGTTATCTCCCAACGTGATGCACTTCATAATCTACAAGGCCTCATGCACTAGTGGTTTATTAGAAAAATAATCAAAAGTGTGAGTCATACCTTCGATTAAGTCTCGCCAACTTGTAATCTCTTGCTTTAACTTGACATGCACATACCATGTCTCGCACTCATACACACAAAGTGGATTAAAACTTGTGTACTTAAAGTGATAAAGCAGTAATGCCTTTTGTTCTTATCTCCAATGTCTCTCACAATTGTGAATATGCACCAAAGCGAGGGTCTTACCATCATAGTCATTTACAAGAGAGGGAAAATTGCTCTGATTAAATCTGTTTAAAAATGATACCTTGACCTCACACCATCCAAAAATATTTTCTATGTGTTTTTCCCACTAGCATGCTTCCATTCTGCACAAAGTGTAGACCATCATATTCCATCGATCTCCTTCATTTTTCCACTAGTCTTCCATTGTGACCAAGAAAGAGTCATGTTTCTCTTCTCCAGTATATTTAGGAAAGTTGACTTTCCCCATGTTCCTGAATGTGCACGTCCTAATCATCCAGGTAACTCAATCCTTGACTTCATGACCTACCATTTCATAGGTGTCATGGGACCAATTGTCACAAGCAACACTGGTAGTATCATTGATAGATTACATGTCTTCCTAATGAAGTATGCCTTCTTTAGATGACTATACATTTTCTAGATCATGCACTATATGTGTATATATTATGTTAAGCTCTTCCTCATTGATAGGCTCTGTATAAGGCACAAGATTTGCATCATCCAAAGGTATGATAATGCGCTCATACTTGTTCTCAAACTGATATATATATATATATATATATATATATATATATTTTGTTGAAGCGCAAATCAACATTATTTGCATAGAACCAAGGGCATCCAAGCAATGTGGGAAAATAATTTACCTCTACAAACTCAAGCACCTCAAAATTACTTGTAAATTTAGCACCCTAAATCATGATAAAGACATCCTTGAGTACTCCAATGGGAATGGCCCTTGTTTTATTCATCTGTATAACACATTACAAGATGGCTGCAACTATGACCTTCCCATTTGATTCCAGTCATCCAATGTTAGGACATTGAACTCTACACTTGTGTTAATAAGAATGTTACTCACTAACCAACCATCTATCACCGCATCAAGTGTAACATCCCCATTTTAAGATACCAGAACAAGGGAAATTTTTTTTTTTTTTTTTGATAACGTTCTCTGTTATGAATTATAAAAATTCAAACACACGTTCAAGTTTTAATAATTGTTCTTTGCCCAAACAACATAGTTTGGATCACACAATTTCTTTTAAAGCGAATGTTCCTGTTCGCATATTTACAATATGGAACACACATTCAATGCCATTGATCTTCTAATGATTCTATATCTGCTTTGTAAATGACTTGAGGCGCCGATCTTCCATTTTCATGGCTCAAGTTTCAACGATCCTTCATTTCATGACTCGGCAACAACCGATCCTTTATGTTCGTTTATGCATAGTATATTATATATACTGTTCTCATAACCATTTCCGGTTATCGAAGTGATCCATTTAAGAAGCCTATCTGAATATCTGTTATTGATATTCATCTGACATCTGCATCTTAAATTAAGTGATAAGGACAACGCAACCAGCAATTGCGATACTTTGGCCAAATATTTTCACATGCTTTGCATGATCATATTCCTGGATGTGATACACATCTATGGAATACGTCCTTCACCTCACTTCACCTGTTATCTAGAATGGTCTTTTCTGGCTCCTACCAATCCTCTTCGTTTAAGGTCAGTTTTAAACTTCCAATTCCAACTAGTAATATGAATGGGTATCGGAAGGCACTCCTGGTAACTAAAGATACGCAGACATACGGTGTCGTTCCCCATGACTCCGTGTGTCTAGTTATCCTTAGTGTTCTGGAGTCACTCCGTATACCAGATCATATTCCTATCCCGCTACTGAGTTTCACATTCAGCCTATGTATTCTTGATGTTTTAATTCGGGAGGGCATTGTAATATGTCACCGCATGACATTGTGTCGTCATGAAGACCCCGTCTTCATGGAGACACCTTCTGCTGTAGTGGCGTATATGCCAATGTCCTCTGAGAATTCTCCCATCGAGAATACACATCTACTTCAAGTGATTTGGATACGATTTAATAATTAAAATCAACTTTCAAAGCATCCACGCCGATCCCTTGATCCTCGTTTCCGTTACAGTTGTATAGGGCTAAGAGGGACTAAATCCGTCCATTATCTTGCTTTACATCTTCTCCTTCGTGTCGAAGGGCTGCATTTCCCTACTTGGTTCTCTTCTTAATCATTGGATTAAGCAGTCCGTACCGATGGACGTGATAAGTTTAACCTATTAAACTTAGCCAAGATTTTCCCAACTGCAACTAAATTTAGAATTCTAGCTTATTAGACGTCATTCATACGAGGTCTAAATTCCGAGAAATGTATTCATTTGTTCTCCTTAACGTTATATAGTTAAGGTCCATTAGTTGTGGATATACTTATCCTATATCCTTTATTCTGAATTCAGCATACGAGATCATTAATGGAGTTCGAAAGCGAAGTTCGATTATTCCAAAGTTAATTGATATTCCTTAGCTCCTAAGCTAATCCTAAATACCTTTCGATTATGGAATCATATTCTTCCTAATCCTGTTTAATGTCAATTAAAAATTCATCTTTACCCAAGTATGAACTAATTGCATTTTTCAACTTAAAAGTTGCATGTAGGTAAGAATAGAGATCGGTTTCCATTTAACATCCATCAAGGACAATGAAACAAATCCAAATTAAGAAATAACATTATATTTCCAATTTAGTCAACAATATCAAAACTGATATAATTATTAAAATATCACACTTGTAATTGTATTCAACATTTCATGTCATAATCTGCACATTTGCCAATCCAACTAGATGGGCATGGTTTACATAAAACATCAATACAACTCATAGATAGAAGAATATATTTTCTTCTTTTCACAATTCCTCGAAGAGGAATAAAAGCAACAATTACAATTCATCTTTCAAACTAATCAAGAAACATCGAAAACATGCCATGTCTTCATTCAAATCAAATTCCATTTGCAAAATGATTTACACGGTCGGATTGATGAAATGAGCATATTAAGCACTTATCATTAAAATAAGGTGCTTGACTAAGCTGTCTCAATAAAAGAACCCGCTTTTATGAAACGGCGATTAAACATCAATCACGAAATAGGTACAAAAGAAAGATCAGCATAACAACTGAGCTATCAAAATATCATCACAATCAGCCAAGGAACTGCTGTCCCGTTTCCACATAATCGTTACAAGTATCAATTCACAATATTTGTAAAGTTAAGAATACAAGCGACTTCTTTGCAGATATAACACTGCTTGTTATCTTTTCCACGCCTTTCAATAACAATAAATGCAAAGGATGAAACTAACTGAAATGTAAATCCATTACTTTCCTTTCAGTTCATGCATCCTATCTAAGCACTACAAAATTCATTATTCACGAATTACAGCTTTCCAATTGAATGAAAGAAGAAAAGGTTATTTTTCCAAGTCATTCATCCATATCTCTATTTCTTTCCACATGACTGTCCTAACAATGGAATCCGAACGAGAGACAAATCAAGATAACAGTTCAGAGTGAAACTTACAAAATCCATTCGGAATTCACTTTCCGGCAGCAAGAATAATTTCATTTATAATCCGTTTTAAACGAAAACAAGGAAGAATTCATCATCCATTTTCATATTTCATTTGAATCAGGCTCATATGAAAATCCGAAACAGGTTAGTACAACCTTATGTTCATCCTAGATCAAACAGTATAAGGATGCAGACCATATATTTACCATACTAAAAGAAACCATATTTCTTTCACTGTAAGTTAAACAGATAAACAGTTATACGTTCATGCAGTCAATAAATCACATGATTTCCTAATCCTGTGAACGTATCCCGTTCAAAATAACATATTATTCATTGTTGTTACCTACAGCAAGTCCAATAATCACATGAATATGAATTTCACCAAGTTAGAACAGCAGGCAGAAGAAGGATTCCCTTCCAATAAATGATTCTACCCAGTCCATTTTCCAAGTTCCTAATAGTATGCAGAACTCCAGAATGCAAAATCAGATGTCATTACCTTTAGCAAAGTAAACCGTACAGGGTGTCAATACATGAATCTAGTACAGTCAAGACAACCCACACAGCAAGACTAACTTTCTATGCATTTATTCTTTGTACAGCAATCCAAGATTAAGTCATAATCACCAAAACAATTCGATCTTAAAGGACCGATCAGCATTAATAAACACAACTAATCATCATACCTTCCTAGCAAGAAACAATATATTTCTCTATGAGTTCAGAAGGAAAAACTATTCCTTTTCCAACTCTCACGAACATTCATAAAAATTCTAATGCCCATTCCTTTAAAATACAAGATGCCATTTCCTCATAATCCCGAAACAGCAGAAGGAAGAGAAAAGTCTTATCTCTTTTAAGCAAGAAAGGAAAGAACAGCCAAAAACGTGTTATCTTTTCTTTCCCCAAGGCAATTCGTATGCTCATACAAAAAAAACAATGTTGTATTCATCATAATCAACACAGCAGAGAGAGAAAGAAACTATTTCCTTTTCAAAAGATGTTTCAGTATAGAAACGACCTTAAGCAACTCGTACATCCTGTACCATTATATCACGAAAGCCCATATAACAAAGATCATTCACACAGCAGTGAAAACAACCCACACTGTCTACCAGCTCCTTATGTAATACTTAAACAGTGAAGTAATCATTCCTTAGAATTCGAAAGGAAATGCCATGCCTTTAAATCCCGAAACAGCAGATAGTAAACAAACAAAAGATCTTATTTCCCTCAATGAAACTTTAGCACAGAAACGACATCAAGCCGCGCACACAACCTTCACCATCTTATCACCAAAGTTCATGTGACAAAAGACAATCATACAGCAATAAGATGACCAACACTACCTGTACAGTTCCTTATCATCATTTTTTTTTGCAAGAAAACCAGTTCGAAACTCCGTCTAACGTCAACAACCAACACAGCATGGAGGTATTCCATTCAAAGAAGTGCAAGACAGATAAACACAGCAACAGGGAAACGATTTTCCTATCATTTCCAAAAATGACAGCAAGGGTCGACGAACCCAAGTCATAGCAACACTTCACAACTGTATTCTACTTCCATTTACATGCAAGGACAGTTCCCAACACAACAGCAAAGAAACGATTACATATAAGGAAACGATTACACAGTCTATTCCAATTTCAAACAACACGATCAGAGAAAGAGAATACTTATTTCAAACCACCATACTGTCACAACCGATACAGTAATTCATTTCCAACTCGATTCGTGCAAAAACAAATCAAGACCGAGCAACCAGAAACGATTCATCATATCATTTTCCAAAAAAAAAAGCAAGAATCGACGAAACCCAATTCAAATCGACTCGACAACAGTCACAAAATCAAAACCCAAGAGCAGGGTTGTTTTAATGAGACACTTAAACAAAGCAAGAATTTTTAAAGAGAAGGGCTTAACATGCCTGTAATTTTTTTTTCCAGAACTCGAAGAAAGCTTCGTTTGCCGCGTTATTTCCTTCCACGGCGACAGCACAAACTTCCCAGCACTCCTTTCTTCTTCAGGCTTAGCAACAGCCTTAAAAATCTCCAAGAACAGTGTCAAATTCTAAGAGCTGGTTCGACTGAACCAGGCCAGAAAAACCAAATGCAGAGCAACTTTGCAAAGGCTCGAATCGACCAAATGAAAAACAAAATTTCCTCATACACTTTCCAAGGCGAACTGGTCGCGAGGACCAAGAACAATCAATGCAATTAAGGCTCTGCCTTTTCCTAGCTTCCCACGCCACCGCCAACTTGAGTTGGCGAACTCAATTTTCAAATTTCCCATGCAAAACCAAATTTGGCTCTATCTCCAAATAGATGCCTCCATTTCTTACCTGCCCCGCCAAAACTGGCGCTGTCCACGTATGGACTTTTTATTAAATGCCAATGAATGCCCTTCCCTCATCCTTATCCTCTCCTTCCAAGGGTCTGCGCGCCCCTTTTGATTAGGATTAGTTTAGGTTGCATATAGTGTTCAACCTAGGTCTTAGTTTAGCCTTAGGTTATTAGAACTTAGGTTTATTTTTCCCCTTTTTTTTTTTGAATTTAAAAATCCACTTAGGATAGTAGTGTAGGATGCATGTTAGGACTTAGGATTAGTTTAGGTTTTTAATTCATACTAACCACTAACACTAATCAACTCCTAACCCAACCTCCATCCTGCCTTCCTACAGACATTCACGTTAATGCAGAGCAGGACGTTCCGTCCTTTGGATCACGTATCAAGGCCACCCGTGTCCAGGCATTTCTTGCCTCACGAGGTTCCAAGTTCGACAGTACAGGGCTCAAGAATCGAACCCCTGTCGTTGGCATTTACGTGCATTTGCTCATACCGCGATCAGCGCACTGACGTTCATGATAACCTCGGGTTCGGTTCAAGAGTAAATCAATACAGAAATCACCAGAAGCCCTCAGCATACTTGGATCAATGAAATTGATTCAAGGGGTGCTATCAATCAGTAACGAGAGTATAGCAAGTATACGACAATTTGTCGTCACATCAATGAAACACGCAAGTATAATAATTGTTGTCTATACAATGAATCACACGGCATGCAAGAATCCAAGTTAGCAACACATTCTTTTAAGATCGGAGTTTATCTTAACATGTTTGCCTTCATTCCAGCAGTTATAACAACATGTAAAACATTCACCAAGATAACATACAAAATCAGAGCGTTACATCAAGTGTAATCTCCTTGCCATATTCATGGTCATGTGGTGGTAAATTTTCATGGAGGATCCGGCACTCTTGTTCAATCCCCGCATATGGTATTTTCTCACGCAACCACTCTCCTAACAAAGGAATGATGCTTTCTTGCCTCAACATCCTGCATACTTCCTTCAATTCATCAACATATTTCTATGGAAACTCAGTTCCCCTCACGCGTTATCTAACCTGTGCTTGTTCCTTCAGATGTTGGATCTCCCCTTGTAATTCTCTAACCACATCCATAGTTTCTTCATACACCTCCTTTTGATGATCAACATCTAGATATTTAACATGTATGACCTCCTCTCTCCTAATCAGGAGTTTTTCCTTTACATGCTCATGTGCACGTGCTACTTATGCACATGTAGTAACTAACACAGTTTGAAGCTCTGGATCAGCCTTATTCTTAGGTGCCTACTGTTCATGATTTATGCGCTCTACTTTACTCATACCAGCACCTTTGTCCTTCTTCTTTTTACTACACATATGTTCATAAAGGTATGGAAAATCCTCAACCTTGTGTGCTTTTCCATAATACGTGCATATTTGCTTCTTAGGACACTCGCGTTGATAATGATTAGGTGATCCACATGTATAACATGTCCCATACATGAACCTTCCTCTACCAACTCGTCCCCTACTTTTGTAGCCACCTCTGAAGCTTCCATTTTCACTGTTGCACCTTTCATTGTCTCCGCCTTCCGGCATCTAAGAGCTACTAACAATGTGGTCCTGCATCACAATCCAGTCTCACATGCTTCATGAATATGATCAATCAAATGGCAGTCAACGGTTTTGTGGGTGTGCGCATCACAAATTTTACAGTACATGGAGACAATCTTCTACGTTGTGCACTATAACAATGGAAAATTCCTAAAATCATGATTCTTGTGGAAAATCTCACAAGATATCAAAAATATGCATACACTCCTTTGTGGGAAGCTATCACTAGTATGTCCTTAAACATCACAATCATGCACCATAGTCTGTTACATGTCTCATGCACCGAATTAGCACAAAAATTCTCCACCTGAGAGGCCATAACTGTAATATGGGCTTTAAGGAAAGGGCTTACCTCTGTGTCAACACTTCCAACTACTTGAAGATATCTGAGTGCTTCTAAGCACATCGCACGGATCAAGTAAATGTCTTATGTGACAATTCTCTTTGAAAAGGAGTCAACAAGCCTCAAAAACTAATGCGTGTGTTTACTCTTATGGATATCATTGGATAATTTTGACAATAAATTCTTAAATCATGTATCATATTCCCTAACACTTTCTAATAAGCCTTGCTTAATATCCTTCAATGCACCAATGCTTTGTTGCTCAAACTCGGTATATTGAATTCAGCTAAAAAGGTAGTTCACAACACATCATGATCTACCGCAGTCTGATGTGGATCATATTTATTATACCAGTTGTGTGTGCACCCTTGAGGTGTGGTGGAAAATTTACTTGAGTTCCAATCTGAAGTTGTTATTCCCTTAGCTCTCCAAAATAACTCATGTTTATGCACATGTTGCTGCATCTTCTACACATCTATACTACGGTAATTAGAGAGACATCTCAAATAAGAATTGAGGTGTATGTTGTTGTGCTTGTTGGGGTAGTTATTATGGCTGTTGTGATCCTTTTCCTAGAATGGGGATAGATCTTGAACACGATCTTCCACCGTGGTTACCTTCATGTGGTCTTATAGATGAGTTTCCTTGCATCCCAATAGTGGTGTTAAACTAGACACCAATTATCTGTGTTATAGTTGTACTTATGGGATTACTTATAATGGGTTACACACTAACACTCTGTCTTGTCAACACACTGGTAAAATTACCCCCAAAAATGCTCTTTCCAAACACCTGTTACTCTTGTGCCGCCATGTGTGCATCCTTAATTTGTTTTGATTCCTGAGATGAAACTAAAATATGTCTACCTATATCAAATACCCAACATGGTGAACCTCTAATACCTCCTTTCTCATTATCACTATGATGTTATTCTATAATAACCTCTAGATTCTGAATACCTTGCACAAGGGCTAGGTTACCAGACTAGGTCGATGCATGCCCACAGTTCTCATTATCTCCTATATACACTCTCATTAGATGCCGATGGGTTCTCTCTACTATGATTTCCCAATGTGGAGAAGACATGATCCTATGGACCCTCGCCTTCCATGGGGATCTCATCACTTCCTCCAGTCATCATTCTCCTCGACCTCAAAGCACTTCCTCAACTACCCTTTGTCACACATCATTGTACTTGAGTTGTCTTTCCTCTCTTTTTTTTTCTGCTAAGGTCATTGCCATCCTTCCCAAACCTATCTCACTGTCATTGCATGCGCAAAATGGGGTTTTAGCTTGCCATAGGTAAGTTCTTCATTCCCAATTCAAACATCAATATCTTAATAGTTGAAGGTGTCACACGAAGATATGATTCTCTTGGATCGCATAAAAACTAGAAATTTGCTTCCTCTAGGAATGAGTATGTCAAAATCATGTACTCAAGGTATAATTGTGCAACGTGCCTTCCGACAATGATCTAAAAATTTATTCCACAACTCATCCAAATCAAAAATTCTTTGGTAGTCTTGATGTCTCCACACTTGTTTTCTACCAATCGAACACCTCGGTTACTGTGTGTACACTATCAACCACTCATATAATTCTACTAGGAAGAAGCTAAAAATGTCTCATATAAGCAGTCATAGAGATTTTCTTCCACCCACTTACACGCATTAAATTCAGGTCCAGTGTTATACCTCTAAGAAAACACGTCATAACTATCATATATCCAATTCTTTGTATTCTCCAAAGACAGTTGAAACACCATGTGCATGCAACATCCTGGTGAACAAATTGAAAAGAGGTCCTAAAAAGCAGAACCAAAATGTAGTCTTTATTTACCCAACAACCTCATCCAGACAATTCTAGAAGCTCACTTGAAGCACACGCAACCTATAGGTCCCTCCTTTGTTTTCTTAACAAGATGTTAGCATGCATATCCATAATTATAATCATAAAAACCATCAATTTAAGAAGATATTGTTATCCCAAATTCGCCCCCGCAAATTTGGTCAAGACAACTCCTACACATAAGGAAATTATGAAGGAAACGACTCAGACCCGCAAGCTCACATTCCAGGATGACAAATAGGTTACAAATGGGCTCAGAAATGAAATAGTAGGGTCGAAACGAAGGAGCAGTGTCACAGAGAAGCCAGGAGCAAGAAGGGGAAGAAATGGCAAAGATTTGAAGCCCTTGGGCTCGAAACCATTCAAGAAAGAATCCAAAATCAACTAAGTATGGAAGAGCCAATAGAGGGAACCACGTGTCCTAACGACGCTCCTCCAAAGGTGAATCCAAAAAGAGAAGCTCAAACAAGTGCCACATCTCCACGTGTCTCAGGACGAAACGGAGGCAGGGGCAAATGGTCAATGCATGAGCCAGGCATGTGGAGGCTACCAAGTGTCTTAATGGCATTGATTCAAGGGTCAAATAGAGAAAAGGTTTCCAAATGAGCACCATTGATGCGTGTCCCAGAGGAAAGTGGGGAGTCGGAAGGAAAGGTGAAAATTTTCCTTTCATTCAAAGGGAAAAAGATAAATTGTGGACCCGTGAGTCTGATTTTTGCTCTAAAAGGGGTACCACGTGCCCCATCTCAAAAGGAGGCCCATTTTTCAAATTGTTTTCCCGACCATTCATATAAACCCGATACAAACTTTGAAGGGGCATATCTTTCGACTCAGGGCTCAAAATATTACAAATCTAAAACCATTGGAAAGATCTCGGCCTCACCTATGCCATGGAGGTCTGAGACTTTAATTTTTGAGGAGGTTAGGTAAATGAAAATGGAGGAAATGTCTTCGAGCCTTCAATGCAAGATCCATCTATCTCAACAACCAGATCAGATTTGATTTGTTTCCATTGTTTCCTCTTCTTTCAAGGCGCCAAATCAAGGAATCATGTAGTAAAGACAGATTTGGGGGCAGATTTTATCAGAAGCATTAACAGACAGTGGTTGAGTTTTGACCTACTTTTCCCACTTCTCTCTCTCTCTTTCTTCTCTCGATCAAATCTATAAATACAGGGGTAGGATTCATTGTAAAGGGTTGTTGTTCATTCTTCTTCCTTGCCCCCTCTCTCTTTCTTCTCTAGGGTCGAATGTGGAGTTTAAGCCTCCTCCCTTGGCTTTGTAATGGCATTTTCCGCCTCTTGCCCATTAATAGTGTACTGTGTGAACTCCTGGAGCAATAAAATTTGTTTCATGATGTGTTTTGTCCATCCTTTGCTGATTTTGTTGTCTCTTCTTGCCTCTCACCATTGCAAGGTATACGGTGCATATCTCTCGATGTCCATTGCGGAGTTTTGGGAGCCGTGTTTAAGGGGTTTGAAATGGTGTTCTCTATGAACTTTATCCTTGTTTTGTGATGCACTTTTCCATCCTCTCCATTTCTCACCTCTCTCCATTTCAAGCAGTTGGGTTTTGATCAGCAGTTCCCTTTTATCGGTGCTATCACCTCTGTAGTGTAGGATTTCTTTATTTTTATGCTCTCTCTCTCTCTCTCCCTGGTCCCTTGGAATTGTTAGATTAGGAGTAGGTAGTCGCATTTCCTTCCTTAGAAGTAGTTTAGTGCTAGGATTAGGAAGAGGAACCAGCCTTCTCTCGGAGGGTCATTCCCATTTGCAAGTCCCGCACTTGGGAATGATCCAATGTTATGCAAATCACACCAAATGACCCCGCATTAGAAAAGTAGATCCATAACTCATTTGGGGGTGTTATTTTGCACTAACAGATACATCATAACATAAATAATTGGCAACACATATAATAAGGAAATTCAATTAACATAAAGAAATATTAATAAGATCTTAATTCCCATAACTCCATACTCAGATATAGTTATCTTAGAAACCCATACACAATTATCCATATCAAAACAATAATTCATTGCATAAAGTTCTTATGATTACATCATAAATTACTTTGATCAATAATACTTTTCATGCGCATGCGAGACAAAAATCGGCTACACACCCCAACCCCGAGTACTAGCCAAAACAAGGGTGTATATCTTATATTTATACGGTGGGGACTTTTCCTTCAACACTTACATGCACCTTCCTAATAATAGGTGTGTTTACAAGTAGATTTTATGCTTTTATTTAACTTGTGCTAATAATAGATTAAGTTATATTTAGCTCATAACCTACATGCTTTAATCCTATTATTAGATTTCTCCATGCTTTGTCTTTTTCCTTTCCCTACATGTGCTTTTTTATCCTTTTCTTAGCCACTAAGTCATCTTTTTTTAGTCTATCATTAGATCTTGCTTTAACGGAACTCTATCTCTGTTTTGTTATTTTTAGCCATGTTCTTGAAAATTTCTAATTCCCAAACCCTGTGTTCCCATGCGTGAACCTTAGCACGATGAATCTTCTAACATGTATGTGCCCCTTCGCACACTTCCCGCACGTGGTCTCTAACTTCCACGCATGGATAATACTTAGCCATTTTCTCCACTCATCCTTTTTCACCGCCTAACCTCACTAAACTTAATCTTTCCAATATGTTGTAGTACATGATGAGACCTTTCTAACAAGAACAAGTTTGTGAAATTTGGAGTTACATGGCAAAAGTTATGGCCCTCTCAAGTTTTAGAGCTTGGGAGAGTCATGATAGGATTCTTGCGCACATCAATAGATCGCTTTAATGAAATTGTGAAAAGTGTGGATGGATTAGTTTGTCAAAAAACTGGGGAAGGGTGGAAATATTCTTGATGTGCTCATTGGGCCAAATTAACTGATTTCACTACACGTTTGTGTGTGGGTGGAGGATCAGGTTTGGGATGGAACTGTGGAACAGTTCCACCTGTTCCATTTGTACCCACTTCATCCGCTTTAATCTTTTCCTCTTTGCTTCATCGAATATTTTTCTGATTGGTGAACCATTGAAACATAGGAACGTTCCATCCATTCCAACATTTTCCACTTTAACCGATCCAACTGATGCTTCACCGCAATCGTCCAAATCACTCATGTGGGAAGATGAGGCCCATGGCAACCATTTCACTTGTTCTAAAAAGGCTCGAACTGACCAAATAAAATGTTGCTAACTCCTTCCTACACATGATGCGGTAATACAAAGGACATGAGGAATAAATGAACATTTCCTTGTGTTCCCAAAAGATCTAACTCAAAAAATTTACTTGTATCCTACCTATTTCTTATGATTTTTGTCTAAGTATGGAAATGGAGGGGATGGTTAGGAGGAAGTGGAGTGTCCTTTACATTGTTCTTCTCCATTTTTTATCATTTTATACTGTCCAAGTCCAAATGCAAATATAAGTTATCAAAATATCCCCTGGGTTTTTTTGGATAACATGACAAAAGATCTATCTTTTTCTCGCAAATTTGAAAATCTAGTGGAATACAAGTATACAAGGCTAAAAATTTACAGACTGGAAAAAAAATTAAAAGGCTTAAAAAGAACTTGAAGGAATGGAATAAGAAAACTTTTGGAAAAAATTTTGAAAAGAAATTTGAGCTCCAAGATTAGATCCTCTAAATTGAAAGAAAATACGGGAGAATGGTCTAGCTGAAGAATTAAAAGAAGAAGAGGTCCTTTTATTAATGATCTCAACCTTGTACTTATCCAAGAATAAATTCACCTGGAAACAACAATATCAAATTAAGTGGTTTCATGAAGGCATGTAAACATTAGATTCTTCCATAAAGCTGTTATAATGCGAAGAAACTTCAACATGATCTCTAAAATGACTCTTCCTTTGGTGAGTCTACTATTGACAATAAGAAAAATGGTAAAGAAGGTGAAAGATACTTCAAGGACTTGTTGAATGACTCTGGTGATGAGTGTCATTAATTCTCATACTTTAATTAATTTACTATGTCAATCCAAGGCAGTGTCCAAGGTTGTTTGCAACAAAGGGACAGTCGGAATGCAAGATCAACATGGGTTCTAATGATAAAGACTATAAATTAAGGAACTATTCATGATTACAAAATGAAATGCTTGAAATGAAATACTAAAATTGAAAGATTAAATGAAAACTCACTAAACATTCATAATGGAAACTACGTTGCTTTTAAGAATATGGTAAACTACAGAACAACAATATATAAATAAACAAAAAAAAACAATCTGAATTCCCCTTTCGTTGGGTAGGAGTGGCCCTTGCTCCTACCCTTCGATAAGGATCTAAACTAAAACTCAAACAACTGAACTTCCTCCTGAATATGTGATCTTTATTGAATTAGAAATGTTCTTTGCATAATGAAAAGATTGAACCCCTAAGTCTAGTTACATCATCTCTTTTATACAAGAGAAGTCCTAGTCTCTCCAGGAGATCTAGTTATTCCTAATGACTATGTCTAAGTCTAACTGATTGTTTAACTAACAATGCTTTCTATTTTTAGAAATACATTAATGGCGGGAGCAATTCATCAGGTGTTTAACTTGAAGTAGTTACAATGATTGAAGAGAGGATCCGTGATTGAATCCTTGAGGGAGTCAATCACCTTTAGAAGATTCTTCAAATCATAACCGATTGAAGAGACTAAAGTGGTGGTAAGTCTTTAATCGTTGTTGTTGTTTCACTCTTCTTATGGCTTGAATGTTGCTTAATAACTTGGTGATGATTTATGGTTAATAAATAATGTTGCCAACTGTGACTCCAAAAATATGATTTATCCGCATGCGAGCGTGAGTTCCAAAAGCTTGAGAAATGGTGAATTGGACACTTTGAATGTGTTATTTTTAGACCCCTGTTAACAAGGATGAGAGTCCTACACTAACATGTTAAACAGAGTCCTGTGTCAGCGTCTGTATTAAGTCATGCACTCAATGTAACAACTCAACATATAATCCTTTTGGAAAAAAATTTAATGTTCATCCATATCATATTCAAGCCATTTATGCAAAAGAATTAACAAGATAAAACATCACAAGTACACACAATAATTCCTCCATAAACATAGTAAAGTAGTAAATATAAAGAGTATAATTTTCCATCGTGCATAATGATATCAAAAATGGTATAAGTTCGGACGTGGCTTAGACATAATTAAACATGGTTTAATATGACAAAATGGGGCTCATCACTCCCATGGACTAAGGATTTAATAGGTCCTCCTGCTACATATTAAGTTGCTCAACTATCCTAGAACAATTATATTCATTTGTAAATGTTTGTCATGTTTCATCAGCTGATGTATCAGAAAACCCAAAGTGATCAACAACATTCTTCCTCCAAGTAGTGTAACTGTCCTTTACCTGATCATTGGTTGAATTCCATCATGGTATTGGTGCAAGGAGTAGAGGTGGCATGTATCTCATCCCAATCCACTGCTCTTTAAGTCCCAAAATAATTTTTCAAACATCCTTGGCTCATTTCAGGGACCACCTGAGGTTAGTGGGTGAAATGACCTCTTTTCTTTTGTATGGCTTACCAGCAATTGATAGCATACCTGTGAGGCAAGAAAATTAACATTGAAAGTGGGAATCACTTGTTCCCTGAATTTCTTGACACAACTTTGCAGAATATTGGTGTACCTGTCTACAAGATGTAGGCAGTACACCTATGAACGAAACTGTTGAAAAACCTTATGGGAGATGGCAAATCATGCCTCATGAGGAGGCCTATGTGAGACTCTATCTGCACAAATATTTCCCTTTGATCTCTTCACTCACCTTGATTCCTAAGAGTTGAAACAAATGCCCTTAATTGGACCTCCCCCACATACAAATTTATTGGGATCTCAATTTTCTCAGAAGCATAAATTTGTGGACATAAAGTTCACATAGAAAATTATTTTCAATATCATTAGCAATGGTGTATGCTCCTACAAACTGATGGTCATCCTCAAATTCAATGTCCAACCTTTCCCTGGCCCTAGTGATTTTCCATTTGAAAATTTGTTCTTTTAAAAACAGGGCATAGAAGTTGGAGGGGGTTTACAAGAAAGTACCTGATCATACATTTGAGTGATGGTACTAACATTTTGTTTCAGCAATTCAATTTCTTCTTTTAAATTCTTATTTTCTTCCTCAAATCCTCTCAACCTATAACATTCTTCCATCCATTTGGTCATACCCTTTAACACAATGATTTGAGGGAAGGTCGATTCTTGTTCTTTCCTACTTTCCTGCAACTAAGTAAAAGATGTTTCAATTCCAAATTAGTAGCTTCTAAAGAATGTATATGATGTTCCTTTTCTTCCAAAGCCTGTTGTAGCTGAAGATTTGCCTCCTCTGGTGTGCTACCACATCTTGCAACTCTTGAATCTATTTTTCCTGGAAGATAACTACTGAGAGAAACCAACATTTTTGGCTTCGATAGTGATTGCAATTGGCTAATCTCCTCTCGAGCCATCTAGAGTTCAAACTGTACCTTAGATAAGGATAGCACTTTGGGAAAAAGGTATCAAGATCTGGAGGAGAACTAGGTTCTCCTTCTTCTATTTGTGCCTTACCCTTATCTTTAACCAATACTTCTTCAGGAATATATGGAAGAACTGGCTCATTTGGGGACTCAGGTGGAGTTTTAATCAAAGTTTGAATAATCTTAGTGGCGTCATGCTCTTCTTGTGTTAGTGGTTTTTATTCTAGGGTTTAAAGGATAACATGAGTTTACTGAGTGGTATGACGATGTTTGTTAGGTCTATCAGAAGTGGATAAGGGAGATTATGATTCTGGAATTTTAACCACTTCCTGGTTTCATTCCACCTTTTCAAGAACTTATGCTTGCAAACCAAATGAATGAGGCCCTAAAACTTGAGATACTTTTCCCCCAAAGAGAATTTCTCAAGTAGCAATACAAATAGCCTCATATAAGAATTGGGAAAATTAACTTTATACTGGAGTTTTGCCTTGCCATGGATGGATCAACATTCTCAATACCGAACCTAAAACTATCTCATACTACCCTTCACAAGTAAAATATTTAATTAACCATTTGGCTACCCCTGCCCAGGGTTCCAATATACTCATTCTCTTGATTCCCTTTACCTTCCCCTTATTATCAACCACTAACTATAATTTTTCCTTCTTTCCTACAACAAATATTTTGATTAAATCATGATACATTGTTCTTTCAGTAATAGCTAGTCCATCATTAGGAACACCAGACAACTGACTGATTACAATTGGAGAGAAGGGAATTTCCTTACCATTTACAGTTGAGTAGCCCTCTTCCATATTTTATGTGAATTATTCTGTCATGGGAATGTTGAATTCTTCATATGCCAAGAGAAAATCTAGCCACCCTGCTTTATCAAAGACCTCCACTGAACTCGCATCTGCCAAGAGTTCGATTGAACTGATAGGTTCATGTCGTAGTCTAGGGCCCATTGTTAGGTTTGAGCAAAGTAGAATTAATCAGCACATGACTGGTAATGCAAGAGTCTCAGGGGCAGCACAAAGAAGGATAGCGCAAGATTGAGAGTGAAAAATTCGGAAAGCAAATGTTGAGCGATCTTATCATGCAAGTGATATAACTAAATTTGGAAAGTCGAGCTAAAACCCCAAGGTGATGGAGTAAGTACTGGAACGCGTGTTAACATTATGATATTTAATGGGTGGTAGATTTGGTGCGGATTTTTGGGAATGTGTGAAGGGAATTGGGACATGAGGGGTAATCAATAAACATGATGGAACAATTTAACTTTAAATTCACAACTTTACAATGCTAAGAGTTATTAATTGCGCATACCTAGACATTAAAGCCTGTCAATCTCCATTGTCATTTGAAATTTGAAGTGTGACACATCTCCACCATCTTCCATGATGTCATGCTCCATGCACATGTGGTACTACCTTGTTTTATTTCTATTGATCAATTCAAGAGAGAGAAGACCGCCACTGTTGGTTTTTCGGTCCTCCACATAATTAGAATTTTTATTTATTTTTTTACTTTTTTATCACAAAGTATTGGCCGCCATCTCTAGTTTTCAACCATCCCCTCTTATTTTTAGCAAATGGTAGCTCAGATCTGGATTGTGATAGGCAAAGAGACTTTTCTACACAATTAAGATCCGAATCTTCTTGAATTTCTCTTTGAAACTCTTCACGAGATGTTGGTTTATGGTACAGTCTGAGTCTGTGACCATTAACCAAAATTACTTTCCTTTCTCCATCAATTGGAACCAATTGAACTATCCCATTATCAAACACTTCTACAATTTGGTAAGGACCCATCCACCTCATATGTAGTTTCCCTTTGAAGTCTTTATATTTTGAATCAAAAAGTAAGGCCCAGTCTCCTTTTTGAAATTTCATTAGTTTAATTTGTTTGTCATGCCAAAGTTTCCATTGTTGTTGGATGATTTTAGTATGGTGTAATGCTTGAAGCCTAATTTCATCCAATTCATTTAATTGAACAATCCTTGCTTGTTGAGCTTCTAACAATTCAATTCCCACCTTAGATGTTGTCCTTAATGTCTAGATTTCGAAATCTATGGGCATGATTGGTTTCTTACCATAGACCAATTCATATGGTGTGAACCATGTTGTTGTTTTCCATGTGGTGTTATAAGCCCACACTGCTTCTGGTAATTTCTGAGCCCAATTATTCCTTGAGATGTCCACAATCTTTGTAAGTATGTTTTCCAATTCTTAGTTGGTCACCTCAACTTTTCCATTTGATTGTGGATGGTAGGGGGTGAATTTTGTGCCTCAACTGGTATAGTTCCACAAAAGAGTTGATTACTCCTGACATGAACTATGGCCCTTGGTCTGACACGATTGATCTTGGTGCTCCAAATCTTTGAAAGATTCATTCATAGAGAAAATTTGTAACCTTCTCATCTCTTGCATGTGGCAGTGCCTGCACTTCAACCCACTTAGTAACATAATCAATACAAACCAATATGTATTCCTTACCTTGGGAGGTTGGATCAAATGGCCCAATGAAATCAAGTCCCCATTTCTCAAATGGTTCTAGGACAACTTGTGGTTGGAGGGGCATTTCTGATGTGAATGTTGGTTTCCCCATTCTCTGGCATTTATCACAACTCCACACGTACTTCTTGACATCCTTAAATAAAGAAGGACAATAGTAATGGTCTCTAGCTCCTCAAAGGAGGAGGAAAATTTGTCTCGAGTGTGACTTCTTTAATTTTTTTAATCATAGTATAATCATATTATATTTCGCAACCTTTAGGTGGTCTTTGTACTTGATCTTTTACATGGTCTTTTTGATATAAAAATGTTAAATAGTGAGGCCAGAGCCTCTTTTTTGACTTATAAATAAAAATATTTGACTTATAAATATAAATATATATATATATATATATATATATATATATATATTATAACAATTATAAATGAAAATAGTTTAGTTTAAGTTTGATTAATATTTTCTTTTGATTTATAAAGTTAGGTTTGTTTGTGAAGAATGGATAAATCGTAACTTTTCATCTAACATATTATAATTTAATTAATATGAAGGGTGAAATTTGTAATTATAATCACATTTTCTCCAACTAACATTAATGTTGTAATGATTTAAGGATTTATTTTATTTATATTTATAAGCATAATTGTTTATGTTATCTTTATTCGTTATCGAAGTATTTTTGCAACAATTGGTGTAACAACTAATTAATATCTTTTACAACTAAAATTTTAATAGATGACCAAACAACACCTTGTACACCATCATTGGAACATTTGAACCACAACCAAACCATATGTTTACATTAATTTAACTCAAATAAAATTCCTTGTTAAGAACTTCCAAGTTCCATCTACCACCTTGTCAACCACCACATTTACACATATATTGAATTAATGAATGAATGTAAGAATTTTAATGACGTCCACAAGACCAAACACTCTAAGGGACTTACAATTGCAACACTTAGAAACTTTCAAGTTTCTTTCAATGTTGGATCTTCTACTATGGATCTTGACTAGGAAGCCAATTGTTTTATGGAGTCTTTCCTCGTCAAATAACTCATTTAGGCTGCCCACCTTCAAATCATACTGTGAACGTATATCCTCATAAGCTACACATTCCAAAATGAAGTGTCATTCAGTTTCAACCACCCCTTTATTATAGAAAATATAAGTTCTTTCTTCCCAATTTTCTTTGGGGACCATCTATCTATCAGTCTCACACCTAAGATGATGTGCTTCGGTCCTCGGTTGAGCCACTAACATCCTAGTTCATCCTTATTTTCTTTGGGGACAATCTATCTACCAATCTCACACCTAAGATGATGTGATCCGGTCCTCACTTGAGCCGCTAACATCCTAACCTTACCCTTAAAAGCGATCTGTAGATACCTTGTTCACTATGCTTCAATGTGGGGTTGAACTCTTTAACATAGCACAATTTTTTTACCAATTTATTTTGTCCACATGGTAGTCTTGAATTTTTCCAAGATAAATTTTTTTCTACATTTCTGTTAGGGAAATTTTGAAGCTTAATTTCCTATTTATTCATCCACTTATTGTTCTGCTTCATCCACGTCTTCTTCCTACTGTCCATTGCCTCTATAACGACCATTTTGGACCAATGATAGTTATCCATGTTTTCAACCTTTTTTAAACAACTTATCAACCGGGTTAATATTGATACCTCCATCCTCTTTCAATGAAAAACATATCATATGAGGCTATTACTTTGACTTGCATGCTAGTAGTGATTAGATTCTTTTGGATGCTATTGGAGTCAATGAAAAAATTGTCACCGAGTTAACAATAGATAAAAGGATGGATTTCTACGTATCTGAAGACATTCATGCACCAATCCCACATTAGCTTCTTCCGTGCTGCAACTCAGTCAGAGATGTTTGTACACTGCTCCATGCATTATATGCATTGCGGAATGATGAGTTAGATAAGGGAGAGAGTTATGAAATTATGGGGGTGTAGGCACAAAATCACACACATATTACTATTTTTCTATGTTGTCAGTATGTTGTTATATGCATGAATCTTAAGTAAGAAAAGTATTAACTAGTGACACTATTCTCTTATCCATCCATGTTCTTTGATTGTTTTTTATTGTGACCCTCTTCCACGTCCTGTAATTTTTGTACCCACTTCTAGTCGAGTCACATGGATCCTTGTTTGTTTTTTCACACATGTCATAATTTATCCCAAGACACTAGTGCCTAAAAAACTGTGTCCATTTTGGGTGATTCTGTCATGTTTATTCTTTTACACATTTTGGCATTTGTGGTCGGCCTTTTCATTTTTCTTATCCTTATCCCGTGTTCATAGTCGGTCTTTTGTGTCACTAGTGTTGAAATTCAAATAAGATACTCATATATATACAACATACACACTATTATTCTGGATAGAAATTATAAGGGACTATCTCATCTACATACTATCACTATTATCACAAGGGACTACATTTTTGGGCTACATACATTGCATAGGAAGGGGAATTGTTGAATTCCATATCACAAATTTGCATCTAAGCTAGATATATCCCACCATCTTTGGTGTTATTGGCGCGAGGGAAACCTAAGGACACTATTTCACACATAAGCACATAGAACTGCACGGAGTCTAAAATGTAATGCAACGCTCAGTACTAAGTTCACTCTTCGGGTGACCATCGGGTCAGTCGACTTCACATATTGCATTTTTATTTCAGATCTAATGTTTTTGTGAGCTTGTGTAGATAGATAGGGTTTTTTTTTGCAGGTTACAAGTGACATTGAAACCCTAACAACAAGGTTGGGGCGACAAAGAAAATATTGGAGTGAAGACCTTCATACCTAAAAAAAGGTAAATCCGAAGATTCACATAGTCACCAGTGCCTAGAATAAGACACCAATGCCAAAGCGCCCCTGTCCTCTTGCAGGTGCTCTGTCAACCTAGTTCGAGATCCCCAAAACTATTAGTGAGCTCTTGTGACAACATTTCTAGCCAGATCCAACAAATATACAGTCTTGACTATCTACAAATCACACCAAAATCAGCTAAGTCACATATCTCTTTCATTTGCTTATAGTCTTACATTACTTGTGTACTTAACATTTGTATTTTATTGTATTGCATCATATTTATACATAGTTAGTTACTTTGAAATATAGATTTAATCCATTTTTATTAAATCATTTAGTGAACCCAACATGAAGCCATTGCACTTTTCACATAATGCTAAACCACATGATGTCTTGCATACCTTACTTGATAAGCGGTTAATCCATTTACCTTCCACCCAACATCATCCCCCTCATCGGTTGTAACACCATTGTGATCGCCCTTTTTGCAATTTCCACTGTATCAATGGCCACCGTGATAATGACTATTATGCTCTCCATGATAGACTATAATAATTAGAAGATAAAGGTGTCATTGCTTTCTAGTATCACTCTCCTATTCCACATAAGAGAGCCTATATTACTATTAACTCGTCTTATTCACCTCCTCCTAAGGTAATTATCTGTCCACCTCCTAAGGTCATTATCCATCCACCTTCCCTAACTGGCCCACCTATAGGCATGTCATCTCATGCCCCACGCATCACTCCTACATCTCATTGGCTTCCTAAGAAACCCACTTCTGCACTTCATATTGTCACACCTCCCATCATTGGCAACATTTCATTTGATTTCCAATTCGATACCGCCACTACTCCATATGCTCATACCGCATATAGTAGGCCTCTCCACCTTTGGCAGATGATCTTCATTTCCATCTTATTTCTTGATGATGCACTCTTGTGCTACGGTTCACACTTAACTATTGATTACATGCTTCATTCCTAAACCTCCCATCATACACCTTTCGCTCTGTGCTTCACGACATATCTTTTATAATGCAACACAATTTTTTCCCAATGATACACTCTTGTTCTATGGTTCATTCTTGACTGTTGAGTGGGCATTTATAAATGAACCTCATTCTCATAATAGGGGGGAAATCGATCTTCTTCTCCTCCATCCCGATCGGATGCCATTACGAGCATTAGTTTACATTTCCTTATTATACAAGTATCCATGCACTATTAGTTCATTCTTTTATCTTATATCACATTACCATTTACATACCACATTACATCACATACATACATTTTTATTTATCATATGCTATACTATTCCCTCTTTTTCATTTGCACATCTTATTCACTCTATTATTTCAAAAATGCTTTCCACATCATCACTAGTTTTCAATAATCAAACAATATCTATCAACTAAACCATTCCAACGATGCATATAGAATCCAACAAACTAAGCAAGCACTACCAAGTATAAATAATTATCATCACATTGTATACAATGGACACCAACACCAAATGCAATATCAACATATATATATATATATATATATATATATATATATATATATATATATATATATATATATATATATATATATATATATATATATATATATATATATATATATATCATCAATATCATAGTTACAATATACAATCATTGGGGGCAAGCCCCCATGCATCAATACATCATATATCATCCTCGCTATCACTATCTATAATTGTGGGAGCTCTCGAACTTGAAGCTTCACCGCTAACTCTATGTCGTTGGTTTGACCTCTATATCTCTTGATATAGCTCCATAATATAAGTAACCTCTACCGTTTGCTCTGCATATTGGCTTTGTAGCTCCACATACCATGTAAATATATCCTAAGCTAGGCCTCATCCTCTTAAAAATTGTCTCGCTTGCTCTGTCTCTCGCATGAGCCTCATCGTGCTCACTCAACAAAATGGTACATGTGGTTACTACTATAGCCTTCATATCAAACAAATGGGAATGCTCACTTATAATCACGTTTATCCTCTCTAAAGCATCCCTCCTCCCGCAAGCACATATGGGGGTACGTTCCACCTCAATGTACATATAGAGGAATCTATAATTAGTGTCCAATAAAGATCGCTTGCGATCACCAAACAAGCATTACTCATTACACATAGTTGCATTCATCCACTATAAAAACCAAACAATAAATCACAAATACTAATGAATGATACTTACACTTTGCTTGTGTCATTGCTACATCATCTACATCGGGCGGGTTCTGTCCCTCCACTCCCCACCTACCGAGTTGCTCGCCGCATCAATGATCACTAGAAATAACAACACCCATCGGTGTGTCACCCACCACTCACTTTATGCCTAGGTGTACCTCACATCATCAACCTGTATGGCCATATCACCTCATCTACCTCATACGGACCTGGATGCACTAGCTATGTTCTTATCGGGCCTAGCCTCGAACCCCGCTCGTCTCACTACTCTAGTATATCAACACCATATATATGGATCTGAAGGAACATCCTGGGCCATGAAAACTTTCTACACACTCGCTCACCCTAGAACAACTCTACCACTCCTGGGAACCAGTCCTGTAACCACATGGTGTGTCGTATGCATCGCAACTTAACAACGTCCTCCAACTATCCTCCATAGTCTCTATACGCTCTCCATATAATGGCCCCGAGGCCCATCTGATCTAGCATCAACCTATACATGGTCATATCCATCCTCCTACTGCGGGTACCCACCCATCTAGCTGCAAAAATCCCTGGCCAAGCCCAATCGTCTCGTTGCCCACTGAGCGGCCTCAATATAGCTATGTGCTCATAAGCCGATACATGCAATAAAGTAATGACTCTTAATACACCTTCATGGAGCTCCTGTGTAAATCTGTACAAATGGGCCAATACACACCGTGCCCATGCATATCTGGTATCATGTTCCTCTATACTGCAACAAATATCATGTATCCTATACAAAATCCTAACTCCACCACCCTCCATTGCCACCGAAGAAGCTAGAATCATTGCAATAAATTTCCACAATCATGGAACACTTTGTATATCATATTCGCATCTAAGCTAATATGTTTCTTATCTTGTACTCATGTCCTTGTAAAATACCATGGGTTGCCCTCATCCGACCACGTGCATCCAATACAACCATGATTTGTACTCTCTCTCCCATAATAGGAAACCACAATATCCTATATACATCTTTTAGAATCATTGTCATCTTGTCTATTGGAAACCAGAATGTACAAGTATATGTGTACCATCTATCACACAAGGTAATCAATAAAGGCATATTATGGGGTATCTCACCCAAATCTAAGCAATGTGTCATAGTTCAAAGACGGTCCAATATATCCCACTCTTCATTTGACAACCCCAAAACAAGTAATGTACTCAAGTGACAACCCACCCAAAACTCCTGGAGTGTATATCCCTCTACATAACACCAATCATAGTGAAATTATTATGTTAGCACACCATACATACATTAGAGTCACTCCTCACAAAATAATATTAATCAGAATACACACATTTCACAAAATAGTGCCAAAACCCTACCCTTAGACACTAATGCCTAGGAGCAGGTCACCTGCACCCGGATGCAAGTCACTAGTGTCGGGATTTAGGTGCTTGTGTCTTAAAGGACAAAAACGCCCTATCTGCTTCTGTCTTGGTTAGAAACACCAAATACTAAAAAAATTAATTTTTATTAAAAATGATTTAAAAAATAGGCATTTTGAACAAAAATTTCCAAAAACAATCACACATACCAGCTCCTTGGTTGTCTGGCAAGCCACGATTCTTACTCTCTCAAATCTTGTCAAACTAGCCACTCTAACGTGTGGCACATTTCTCGAGCTCAAATCTTAAACACTCTCGGTACAAATAAAATTACTATTCACTTTTCCATATTACTATTTATAGTAGTTCAAATTTACGATATACTATAGTTATTACTTACCATTATTCTTATAACTAATATATGATGCATAGTTCTCGCTCATATCTTGAGCCCTATTACTCCTTTTTTTCCCTGTTTGTGCCATACTAGATCACAATTTCGTCTATCATCATACTATACACTTTCTATCATTCCATATTCACATCTGGCACATGTACTAAGCAATATATGTGCACTCTTTGTCTATATTACTATCGTTCATATGTTATTTCTCACCTATTATTACATATTTTTGTAGCCTTGCTTTCGGCTCAGTTCAATTCTCCACCCTTCAATCTTTCATCAAAAGGCGGGCATATAATTAGGATCATCCTATAATCCCTCTAAGGATACAACACAATCGATCGACATTTCCAATACATTACTATAAAAAAATTTGATCTCATTCAAACACTCATTCTAATCATCCTATACAACAATCAATACATGTTGCTATTTCAAATCTATCCCCCGAAATGTCCTAATATGGGGGCAAAGGAAAACCTCTCCATGAGTATTTTTCTTAATACATCTTATGTAATCAATTACTATCACTCAAATTAATCAACCAATACAATAATCATAGTTACTATCACTCCCATATGACCTAACTTGGGAGTAACATTACATTGCCATTGCTTCTAGATGACCTAACTTGGAATCCATCTAACACCATTCAAATCAAAACACTCGTTATCATAGGAGTGGGGGCAATGAAACGTCATTTCCTTTCCTATACTACTCTTATGTGGGTTCTTCAATTAGAACTAATCGGAAAAAAAAAATTAGTCTTTATCCATCTACAGTGGTTGGACCTTTTGGGGATGCAATCATGGAAGGAGAAAAATAGACCTCTCTCCCCAACACTCTTCCTCTAGTGGCAGGACACCCAAATCCTTCAATTATTTACAAATCGGCTTGGGAATTGATCACTCCCTACCCCTCTCTATCTCCTTTAGTAAGCAATTCCAGATCTCCAACGATATTGCAACTATTCCTCTAAGTTGCTCCTTATGATAGTTGTTATCTCCTCTTACACCACGTGGGTCAAAATATTGATCCATGACTTGCCATGCTACAAACTTCTACATATTATGCGCACTATGTAGTATGGCTTCTCCGAACTCTATACACGTATGTTCCTTACTTCCTTTAGACTACTTGAATTTCATTCAAATAACATAAAGAGGGGGTAAATGTAGACACAAAATTACACACATATTACTATTTTGCTATGTCATCGGTATGTTGTTATATGCATGAATCTTAAGTAAGAAAATTATTCATTGGTGACAATATTCTCTTATACATCCATGTTCTTTGATTATTTTATATTGTGACCCGCTTCCACATCTGTAATTTATGTACCCACTTCTCGTCAGGTCATAGGGATCCCTACCTGTCTGTCTTTTCATATATGTTGTCATTTATTCCAAGACACTAGCACCCACTATGGCGCTCAGGCACTTGTGTCCATTATGGGAACTTCTATCCTATTTATTATTTTTACACATTTTGACATTTGTGGTCGACCTTTTCACTTTTCTTATTTTATCCTTATCTTGTGTTCATGGTTGACCTTTTGTGTCACTAGTGTTGAAATTCAAAAAAGAGATTCATATATACACACAACATACGCACTATTATTATGGCTGGCAATTCTAAGGGACTAAATAATTTACATACTATTAATACTATCACAAGGGAGTGCATTTTTGGGCTGCATACATTGCATAGGAATGGAAAGTGCTAAATTCCATATCACACATTTACATCTAAGCTAGATATAGCCTACTATCTTTAGAATCATTGGCGCGAGGACAAACTAAGAACACTATTTCACACATAATCACACTAAACTACGTAGTCCGAAATGTAGTGCAACACTTGGTACTAAGTTCACTTTTTGGGTGACTCTACGGATGAAAATTGACATGTAACCTTAAATCGTACTCGACCCCCCAAGGTCATGTCGGAGTAGTCAATTTTGAATGTGTGAATAACTAACTATAAGAGGATCAATGACTAAGATCTGGTAGTGTGATCTCCTAGCAGTTGAATTGGCAAAGGGGAGATTTAGAGGCTATGAACAGGTAGCATAAATTCCCTATGGTTTGTTTTCCTAACTTGGATCTAAGTGTTGATCTAGTTTGAAGTGTCCAAATTCACTAAAATGAAACTAACAATCTATGCTACTGCTGAAAGGAAACTAATCTAAACAAATCACAAAACTAAAATATTACGGTCATAAACAACAATTTGTTTCTATTCTAAATAATTAAAATATTTCTACACTAAAACTAAACAAGTGAGATAACCGGTGTGGTTATTCACCTGTGTTGAGTGTATTGAAACTAAACTAACTTAAAACAAGAACTTTTCCAAATGATCTATGATGCGTAGACAACCTCCTATAGATATTCTCTCCTTCAGATCCACAAGGATGGGAAGAAGAGGATCATCACTGGGGGATGCTATTAATGATTTAAAACCCTTCTAGAAATCAACCAATTACTTGAAAATGAAAGGAACCGATTTCTACTCTATTTGATATGATGTAACAATGATAAATTAAGGAATGAATGAAATAAAACAACAAATCCAACCTGGAATTCACATAACAAAGGTAAATCCAATTATGTAGTAATTTTTCCCCTCAGTATATCCTTTCTTTCTCTATGTGTCCATATGAGTCCACGGAATCGTGAATGCAAAGGCAATGAAGGAGAAGACACTTGAGTAATGACAAATTGAAGGCAATCTGGTTATAATGCAAGTAGAAGAGAGATAACACAAGAGATTTGAGCTTGGCTATGCAATTCCTAGCAAGATTATGGTAGCAATACTATGCAAAATACACAAATATTCTTAGGCCCTTTGCTTGAATACAAGCATTGATTATATAGGAATTAGCTGGGATGTGCCTTCATACACAAGGTAACCTTGGAGTGCCAAATAATTGGGTGAAGAGGTAATTCAACCAATTAAATCTATTTAAAAATAGAAGAGGGAAGGAATACCATGCAAACAAGACTATTTTTAGGTAATTTGGTTCACAAACGCACCCTAAAATTTGAGTTAAGTGAAATCACGTGTGTCAAAATCACGCATGAAGAGTTATGGAAAAATCAAACAGACCGTTACTGCCGTGGGAGGTGTTTCTGACACTAAGGCCAAAACATGCACAAAAATGAGCGAGAAGCTGGAAGAAAGCATGAAAAAGCTAATTAAGGATGTCTAGGCTACAAATATATACTGCGAATGAGTTTAGGAACTTGAGCACCTTTTGAAAGGACATGAATCATCATTGGGGACTTTTGTAACCGTTTTTGACAATGTAGCACATGCAAATTTGGGTGCGCATACGGTGACCATCGGGCTCGATCTGACTTCACATATTGCATTTTTATTTCAAATTGAATGTGTTTGTGAGCTTGTTTAAATAGCTAAGGTTTGTTTTATAGGTTACACGTGACATCGAAACCCTATCAACAAGATCAGAGTGACCAAAAAAATTTGGAGCGAAGACCCTCAGACCCAGAAAAAGGTAGATCCTCAAGATTTGCATAGTCACCAACACTCAAAATAAGACACTAGCACCCAAACACCCTTGCCCTCTTGTGGGTGCTCCAATCCAACCTAATTTAGAGTCCCAAAACTCTTAAGTGAGCTCATGTGATGATATTTCTAGCTAAATCAATGTATATATATAAGTCCGACTATCTACGGACATCACGTAAATCAGCTAAGTCACCTATATCTTTCATTTTGCTTATAGTCTTACATTTATTGAGTACTTAACATTTTTACTTTACTGTATTGCATTATATTTGTACATTGTTAGTTACAAGCTTTAAATGAGTTGAAAACAACAACAAAAAATAAAACAAAAGTGAGTGAAGGAAGGAATGACTAAATGAAAAAGCCACAAATTGCAAAGGTAGAAGTGTATAGGGGTCACGTGAGAAGTCATCTCGAAGGGAAAAAGTCTTGGACTCAAAGAGTAAATGACCCATTAGAGGAACTGTTAGTGTGAAATCACAGCACACCCAAATGAGCTCTAAAAAATCTGCTTTTCTAAGGCAAACTCATTTGGTGTGATTGCATAATATTGAACTTTCCCCAAGGTGTGGGACCTTGCAAAATGGGAAAGCTCTCCAGATTGAAGGCTAGTTCCTTATTCCTCTGTTTAGGTGCATACATAGAAACTTATAGAGGATTTGTTCTTAATCCTAATCTAAACTTTACCAAGGAGACATGGATAAAAGGAATACATAAATTAAAACAAAGCTAAACTACGAGGTGATGCACCAAAGGAATGATGAACACTTATTTTTCTAATAGACACAAACCAACAAAATGCATACAATAAACAAGCACTAGATAGCTAGATATATAATGGGAGACCAGATGAAAGCAAAAGAGACAAGAAAGGATCTAAAATCGATCACAGATGTGTTTTATTGCTCTGTAGATTGATACAGTCCATTACAAAGTAGCCAAGAGGTAGAAATGTAATGCAATTTTTATGGAAGGCCCCAACCCCACAAATCCCTTTGTCAAGTGGAGAAGGGAGCCTAAAAAACAAAGAATGTTCAACCCTTTACAATGAATCCTACCCCCGTATTTATAGATTCAACCTGAAAGAAGAAGAGAGAGAGAAGTGAGAAAAGCAGGTTGAAGCTCAACCACCGCTGTTAATGCCTCTGATGAAATCTCTCCCCAAATCCGTCTTTACTGCATCAATCCTTGGTTCGGTGCCTTGAAGGAAGAGGAAACGATGAAACAGATCAAATTTGATCTGGTTGTTGACGCAAGAATATCTTGCATTGAAAGCCTGAAGACGTTTCCTCTGTTTTTCTTCATCTAACCTCCTCAAAATTAAAGTTTTAGACTTACATGGCATGGGTGAGGCTGATATCTTTCCAATGGCATCAGATTTGCAATATTTTGACGCTTGAGTCGAAAGATATGCCCCTTCAAAGTTTATATCGGGTCCGCTTACCCCTGGGACACAAGGTAGTCTAGCGCTCATTTAGAAGCCTTTTCTCTATTCACCCCTTGAATCAGTGCCATCACGACACTTGACATTCTTCGCTTATACCTTTATACTTAGCCAATTTTGAAGTCTTTTATGTTCTCCTTTTGACTCTGTTTCCTCTTTTACGGGATCGTGGTCGATCCAATATTTGCACTGGGGCAAAATATGGATAACAAGAACATAGGAGTATAATAGAAAAACAAGTCGAATACAAATAAGAGAAGAACATGATAGGAAAGAGAGGGATACAAACGTCATTATTGAGGGATTATAAGATTACGATGAGAATGAGAGCACCATCCATTCGCAAGAGACTTTTCGGAAGATCAACTACATTAGACAGTCCTATTCTTTAGGCAAATAAAATGGGAAAACAATTCGAGTGTAGGAAAGGACATACATGTAAGAATTATCATGAAAAGTATGGAAGACAAAAATAAGATATTAAGGAACAGAGGATATCTTAGAGGGACACACATCTACCTAGATGAAGATTTAACTCCCAAACAACAAGAAGAAAGGAGGAAAGAATGGGAAAAAGTGAAAGCAACAAGGGATGAAGGGAAATGGGCATGGCTACAAAATGGAAAAGCTCAAATCAGCCATAGAATGACACATAAGAAATAGGGACTCAGGCCCCCTAGGAGCACTTGACCTTGGTAAGTGGAATTGTAGAGGCTACCCTTGGAGAAGAGGTCCTGGGTTAGGGCCCATAGTAGAGGGAAATGACATTATTATTCTTACAAAAACACATGAACATGAAGGTTGTAGAGTTCCATATTTTGAAGGTTATAAGAAAGTCTCAGTTTGGAATGAAAGAACCAAAAGTGGCAAAGGTCATGGAGGGGTCATGGTGCTAATCAAAGAAACATGGGGTGGAATTATAACAGTGGAGAAAGAGGACCCAAATAAACAATATATATGGCTAAAAATAATAGAAAATGAGTTAATAATTAGGCTTGTTGCTTGCTATTTTGCTCCAAGAGGCTCAAAAACATACAAAAAGAAGTTAGACAATGAAGATCCTTATGCATCTTTAAAAAGTGACATTTCAATTTTCAGCACTTTAGGAGAAGTCTTGATCATAGGAGACTTTAATGCACGGAAAACAAACAACCAAGCTCTCAATTTGAGAAATGAAGAAGAAATAAGAAATAATCCTTTATGGTTTGAAGAAGAAGAAGATCAATGTTGGGCAAGGAACTCACAAGATGGGAAGGGGACAATCACATGTTATGGAGTAGAACTTTTGAGCTTATGTAGCTTATACGACATGGTTATTTGCAATGGAATGAGGACATGGCCAAACTCAGGAACATCACTTGTAAGACCTACAATCAAAGTGTTGTAGATTATGTTATTTGTTCAAAAAAATTATCCCGAAATTGGTGAGACTCGAAGTTGGGGACTGCCCTATTGAGATGAGATGAGATCACAATCCAATATATGTAAAAATAAATATGCAAATAAACCATCGAATAGAGAGGGCAAGACCACCACAAGCAAGGGAAGAAACCTATTCAAGGAGAATCCTCGTGACTCAAGAGAATTAAGAGCTCTTCAAAGCAACCCTTGAGCATCATTTTCAACAACATTCCTAAGATCCAAAGAATACTTCAGTTGTGAACAACTGTCCAACAAATAAAAATATGTTGATTTCTATAATTCAAAAGGCTTTAAATGCATGTAAAAGAAGCAAACCTAGGAATGGGAGGGCAAGTAGTTTTCCAAAAAATTCATGGTATGATGATGAATGCAAGGCAACGAAGAGGACTCTAAGAAAACTTGGAATGACCAAAGAAAACAAAAAGGTTTATGAAAGCATTATTCGGTCTAAAAAGGAAAGCTATGTGAACACAAGAAGAAAATAATTAATTTACCTTGGAAAGCATAACCCCAAAGGTTTTTGGAGGGAGTTACAACAAAAAAGAAAGCAAATAGAGAACAATATTATTGACACACAATGGTTAGAGTACGCCAAACTACTATATGAAAGAGTTCAAGATAAACCTCTGTAATCAACACAACAACTAAGCTTTTTTCTATGAAGGATATCATTCAAGGCATCAAGAATATTTGCAGGGGGTAAGGCACAAGACATTGATGGGTTGCAAGTTGAATATTTAAAGTGGGGCTTGGAAACTCTCACACCACATATTAAACACACATTTAATGGTATCATTCAAAAGGCTTCCAGTGATTGGATGACTAGTCTCATTATACCTCTTTATAAAAGTGGGGACATCATTCAAGGCATCAAGAATATGCAGGGGTAAGGCCCAAGACATTGATGGGTTGGAAGTGAATATTTAAAGTGGGGCTTGGAAACTCTCACACCACATATTAAACACACATTTAATGGTATCATTCAAAAAGGCTTTCCAATAGATTGGACGACTAGTGTTGTTATACCTCTTTATAAAAGTGGGGACATCAATGTCATGTCTAATTATCAGACCATCATGGTGAATCCCCTTCTTGGAAAACTATTTGGTAGCATGGTAGAGCGCAAAATTAGCAGTTGGGCAGAAAAAGAGGGTAAAAGAGAAAAATGATAAACATGTTTTAGGCCAAAACACTCCATTATCGATCATTGCATTACCCTTAGACACTTGGTGGAAAAAATATGGGACAATCAGGGAGAGGAAGCTTTATGTTGCTTTGTTGACTTCAAGAAAGCATTCGACATGGTCCCTAGAGGTAAAATTTAGAGCAAAATGGAGGAGCTTGGTATTCTAGATGAGTATAGAGCAACAATGCATAGGCTCTATGAGCAAGTCAGGGCCAAAATCAAAACAAGTGAGGGTATGTCAGAATGCTTTGGAAGTGACATTGGAGTCAAACAAGGCTGCCCTTTATCTCCAACCTTGTTTGGTCTCTACATTGATAAACTAGAGGAGTGGATTGATAACGTTGGTGGAGGAGGCATCCATCTAGCTAGCTATGTTGTAAAGCTACTTCTATATGCAAATGATCTTATTCTAATTGCAAAAATGACCCAAAGTTTGAGAGAACATTTGAAAGCTCTAGAGTTTTTTTGCAAGAGGTGGGAATGCAAGTGAATACTAGCAAGACAAAAATCATGATCTTTTCTCTATGGAGAAAAAAGAAGCAATATGAGTTTCTTTTTGAAGGAAACACATTAGAAATAGTGGAACAATACAAATATCTTGGGCTTGACTTTCACAATAAGCTTAGTTGGGAGACATGCAGGGCAAAAAGAATCCAAGGGGGGTGGAAGGCCTTATACTCATTGCAGAATAGGTGCAGGAATGTAGAATTGTGGGATTGGAAAACCAAAAATACCTTGTTTGGCCTGCTAGTCACACCAGTGATTCTATATGGGTGTGAAGTTTGGGGCAACAATGTTTTTGACTTAAACTGGAGACAGATAAAGAGGGTCCAAAAGCACTTAATAACTAGTAGCCTCAAAGTTAAAGCCTTGGTTCCATATGAGATTCTTTTGGCCGAATCTAGTACCTTTCCGTTGGAAGCATCGACAATGATTCAAACTCTAAGTTATTTAAAAAAGGTACAGGGAATGGAGAATCATCGGATGGCCCAAAATGGTAGTTGAAGAAGAACTAAGCAAAAGGAAAAGCACGTGGATGAAACAAAACAACAAGTGGATGAGTAAATGGGACATCAACATGCAAGAATGTCCAAATACCAATGAGGAAATAAAAAAGTACGTGAAAGAGAAATTCAGGACAACCATGTGGACAAGGTAGATAAGACAAAAGAAAACATACTACATCAATCATTTTAACCCCACTTGGGAGTACGAAGAAAATGAATACATAGGAGCGAAAATTAAATGGAAAGCAAAGATGTTACTTGTCCAATTGAGAACCAACTCGTATCATTGTAGGTGTGAAACCAATCGGTGGACAATACCCAAAGAAGAATGAGAAACAAGAACTTGTTTATTCTTTGTCAAGGGAATTCTTTTCACGGCTCTTGGTTGCATAAACTCTTTGGTCTCGGTGTAGTTATTTCATTCATTCAATTTTTTAAATAATGCGGGTGCCTCCATCCTCTTTGAGCGTAAAAGATCTCATATGAATTACTTTGACTTTGATACTCGGAAAAATTGTCGCAAAGTTAACAATGGATAAAACGATGGATATCTATGCATCTGAAGACATGGATGCACCAGTCCCACATTAGCCGCTTCCGTGCCGCAACTCGGTCAGAGATGTTCTTACACTGCTCCATGAGTTGTATGCATTACGCAATGATGAGTTATATAAGGGAGAGAGTCGTTAAAAGATGGGGGAGGTTCTTCGGGTTCCTGCTTCCCTGCAATGGACTGCCTTAGCAAATTACACTACGTTCACCTCTGTTTACACCGCCAAATTCACAGGAATAAAATGACAATGAAACCTTGCCATTATCATGCCCGTAATATCATAAATTCCCTTTCAACCATGCATTACAATTATCTTTTGTCTCTGCGGCGGCAAGTGAAACAGAAGAAATGTGAGGGGTGGGTGTCAAAGGCAGGTGCAGGAACTCTTTTCAAGCGTTGTGAAAGGAGGCATCTCTTTCCTTATCAGACGGCCTGCATTTCCAGTGCCCTCACAGGCGGGGCCGGAGGCGGCGGCGGAGGGAAGGTGGTGAGGTCAGCGGGCAGGGAGTCAGGGTAAAATTTTCTGTTTAATCGCGTTTCTTCTGTTTCTTTCACTAAGACTTAAAATAATATTAAATGCACATCGCTATTTTTTCTGAATATTTTGGTCATAATGCTTATTTTGAGGCGCGGGAGTGTAAAGAGAGACCTTTTGTGGACCATTATAACAGATTTTACACATTCAAAAAGCACCTTTTTCATTATGCTTGCTACTGCGAAATCCGCCTTTGAAGTGTGAAATGATGTAGTTACTACAAATCGATGTGTTTTACGTTTGAGTTGTGGGAGGCAGTTTTTTTTTTTCACTATGGCGTCCGAGAGTGGTGATTGTATAAATAAAATCCAAACCCAGGGCATTCCTTGGATTCACCAGATAAACCTAAGTAAGATTGCGGTCCGCAGTAGCAAAAATTGTTTCAGGAAAAATCTCATTTCTAAAAGTATAAGTTTTAAAAAAACCGTAATTAAGGAAAAAATCGGAAAAACTGAAAACTGCCGAAAAAATGTAAAAAAAGAGAAAAACTGTTTTTTTAAAAATATCAAGGCATTTCCATTGCATTGAGATACATATTAGGCATTTCAATTGCATAGAGAATAGATACAAGTTATGAGAGGAAGATAAATGAGATTGTACGCCATCAAAATCGACAAATTGTTTTCTTTCATTAATCTCTATACTATTCAATTTCATTACATTACAAAAAGCGAGGAGTGGCTGGCAAGGTAGACTAGTTTTCAGTATTCGGCATGTCTAGACTCTAGATGTTGAAGCTCTAGTGTCAGATCCTCTCCTTATTTGAGAGATGAACTCATCGCCATACCCACACTCCTCCAATATGTCCAAATCCTCTTCGTCTAAAACTATATTAAAATGGCCTTAATTTTAACTTACCATCTCTAGCAGGTTTTGAAATTCAGGGGACAGTTTGATATCAGTGTTCTTTCTTCCACAAACAACTTCTAAAAGGACAACACCGAAACTATAGACATCAGCTTTAGTAGATAATTGTCCATGCATTGCATACTTTGGTGCCATATAGCTGCTACATTAACAAAAAGAAGTTAGTGGATCAGAAAATCTAAATGACAAGCCTGAAAAAAGGAAAAAAAATCTTCGTGTGCAGATCTTAAAGATTCTAAAAGTTTTTGCAAAGAAAAAACAAATTGAAATCAAACTGTTGTGGGGATCATTGTCATCCCTTTTATTGATTAAATTTATATAATTTTTGCTAAGTTCCCTATATGTGTTTAGTTGCTTTTGTTGTTGACAGAGATATTCTTCATTCTAACTATTCAAGTCATTTAAATGCAAACTATCCAAATATTTTAGTAGTTGGGACATGGTTTCTTCCATGCTAAGTAATCACTCCAACCTTAGCATTGCTGACAAGAAGTATTTTGTTGAACTAGAAAACAAATTGCTTACAACAAACATGCGAGTAAACGATTCTCAAGTAAACTATTCTAACTCGTGATACAAAATTATATTGCATATATTTACAACCATTTGATATCAGAAGTAGAATTTGCACCAAGCAATTACTTGACAGTGAGCAACCATCTATTAGACCCTCGTTGAAACAAATTCTTTTGTTTGAAAATGCGATAAAAATAACTATTCCAAATAAATATAACCTTAATGTATTTTTTTAGTGAGACTCTTACAATGTTTCCGCAACTTGCGTGTCAACAGTAGTCTCATCTTGACGAAACAGTCTTGCTAAGCCAATGTTTGATATCTTTGGCTTCATTTTCTCATCCAACAAAATGTTGCTTGCTTTGATATCCCGATAAATTATCCGCAGTTGAGAATCCTCATGTAGATATAGAAGTCTGCAGGCTACACCACATGAATTTGTTTATAACCTGAAATAGACAAATCTTCTTTCTAGGGCTGAAACACACAAACAAGGAAATCACACAAACCCCAAACTGAATGCAATCTGATTTTTATAACAGCAGATCCAATATTCCTTGAAACCCTAGCAGCCAAAGATGGAACTGTCAAAAATTTGTAATGTTAGGGCAAAAATCTGAAAACATCAATATCAAACAAGCTGAAATTAAATATAACAATGCTTTATCAACTTTTATATTTAATAATTAATGGAACCTTACCAACCAAGCCAAAACATGTGCCAAATCTGAAATATTACCCAGCTGCAATTTATTTTAGGACAGCAAAAGTGCAGTCCACAAAAATAGCTAAAAATGAGGTCTCCAAACCCCAACAATTACAAAATATAGAAGATACCAGCCTTATAAATTATGATAAATCTGAATATCAAATAATAATGAAGTTTTGTGCCCTAGAAGGCACCCAAATGATCTTCTACCCTAGTCGCTCCCTAGGAGAGGGGCTCCAAACAATGCCAAAAGCTCTTTGAAATCACTCTTCTTGATGCCCTAGATGCAAACCAACAAGATGGTCTTCAATGAAAGTCTTCAACACCACCAAATTGAAGGGTTTCCGTCCTCCAATCTCCCACAAGGAAGGGTTTCGTCCTCCTTGGATGCCACACTAATGGATTGTCGCCCAATAGTGGAATGGACTTAGAGCAATCAGCCCTAGAGACCAAGTATAAAGTGTATATGCCAAAAGATGATGTGCAAATGAGCCCCTAAGACTCCTCTTATACCCTTTGGTTGGTGCCAAGAGCCATAAGGTGTAGACCGACCTCTTAAGCTTGCTTTATCTTCTAATTCCATGTTGGAAACTTCCCAACCTTGCTGACCTCTTAATGAGCTTTACTTTATCTTTTAATTTCATGTTGGGAGCATTATAATCCCAACCGACCTGCCTTAGGGAGTAAAACACCAAAGAAAAACATTAATAACAATAAAAAAAATAAAAATGAAACCCAAGGACTTCCCTTGTGCAATTCCTTCTTGGCCACGGAAGAGAAATGGCAAGAAGTCTTCAATTGGTGCTAGTTTGAAAAAGGGGACATTACAATCCTCCCTTCCCAAAATTGCTTGCCCTCAAGCAATTGCAAGCTCTCATGCCCAAATGCCATCATACCAAGGTGAAGGAACATGTTGTAGCATTCCCATAGTCTAGATCCCGTGCCTGTCAAATGAAAGAGCTTTTGCCCAAACAAACTCTGACACCCGTTGCCCTTTCTTCATTGAAGTCCCCTTCATCTTCAACTTCTAAAACAACAATAACAACTTCTTCTTTTGCATACTCAGCTGTATAAAAAGCCTTCCAAACTGCTGTAATCTCAGTCATAAAGCAAGAAATTAATAAATAATCAGCAACTTGACAAGCTAATCCATGTCCCAATGTGGCATCCTCATTCTTCGTTCCATCCTTGTCAATTAAGGTGGAAGAACACTCCATATTTCCAAATACAAATGCAACTGAAATTAGGTGCGGGCTGATATAAATGATGACAACAGTATCAATGATGGTAGTTTGGCTCATGGCTGCCATAGAAATACTTCCTTCTCACTTGGGGTAGACAACCCTCATTCCTCAACTCTTGATTACATTCTTCACTCAACAACAAACTTGGAAAGGCAAACTTGAGCATCATGCAAAACTGATCCAAACACCTAGAGTTACCTTGCCGTAGTGGCCTCCTTGGCTGCCCAAAAGATGGTCTAGGCTGCCCTCTTCCGCTGTCCTAGGTTGGGTTGTACCTTCCTCAAAGCCTTTATGTTTCACTCCCAATCCAAGTATTGGAGGGACCTGTTTCTATGCAAATTGAGACCTTTTGCACTCACAAAATTGCCATCCTCCATTATGGCATCTTCATCTTCAGCTGTAGTCCCATATTCTTCATCACATGCTTGGATGGATAACAAATTCAGCTCTTTCTTTCTTTTTTTACTTGTGCCTACACAAAGAACAAGCACATTAAAAGAAACAAGAGCTCTTAATATCATTTCTTCATGCCTCATAGATATGTGAACTAGCTTTCTTCCTTTGCTTGCATTTTTCTCAAAATTCCCCTTCATATGATGGACTCTTAAAGGTCCATTCACGCTGTCCCAAGTATGGCTGTAGCTGTACCATTGCAATTTCTCGCTCAAAATTAGCATTATGGTGGCCGGAAACTCTTCTAAAACAGCGGCAAACAATCCCTCATTGATGGTAGGTGGAAAACCCTTCCCCTTGTGACTGAAAACACTTTGGTGACTGTCATAAAAGGGGTTAATGGGCTGGTTCTGATGCGGACAACAGCAAAAAGAATAGGATAACAACTGTCATACTTCAAATTCTTCACAAAAATCAACCATATGGGGACTGAAAATGCTTCAACAACATCAACAAACTGAAGATTACTCCCATGTATGGCTGAGGCTACTTGTATGGCTACAAATACAATGTTGGGCAAACTGAAAATGTTGATAACAACAGTATGAATTTTTATGACAGTGTGTCTTAAAACCCATAAAACATGATTTCTACTACTTACACTTGTACCACCAATTTCCAGCTGGGTTACAATGCTTGGGGCAGCAAGATAACATCCATCTTGCTCACTTCCAAATGTAAAATTTATGAAATCAACATCCACTTCCATTGGAAGACTTCTTCTAAGAGCATGTGCATGGATTAAGAGCTGAAAATCTCTATGATACGACTGCTGTTTTAAAACTGAAAGTGTGGTGGTTATCTTACCATGTGCAGCCCATAGATCTTGCCTTCTTCGTAATTCTTTCCATCCTCTTTGTTGTAGCAACTTGAGGAGCTCCACTTGTCATGCCTTGAAGCACAACCTTTTGATCACCAAGTTTGAATCTCAACTCCCTAGCTTGATAGTTTTGGGTAAATTCACCCAAAGAATGCAACCATTGAATCTCAAGTATCAAATCCGTACCTCCAATACCAACAACATAGAAATCATTACTTACCATGTGCTTTCCCAAGGTGAGCTTGAGTTGTTGGAACCTCTTGGTGCAAGGGATGATGAGGCCATCTTGTAGCATCTCATCCTTCACAAGGAAGTTTGAATGCACAACAAACTCCATATGATTTCTCATAAAATTTCTTTCTAACCATATGCACGAAATGAAGCACTCACTAGCCATAGTAACATGGAACCCATTGAAGACTTCACCTTCTTTGTAACTCAAAGGATCTATGTACTCTTTGCCACTTAGAGTGTTCTTCACTTTATCACCCTTTCCACTATGTTGTCCATGATGACACAAGTATGGCAGCGACATAGGAGGAGACCAAAAAACTGAAATGTGATTTTTATATCATACCTTGGCTGTCCTCAACTTGTCCATCTTCTTTTTTGCCGAATGAAGCTTGGTTGAGATCTCTTCATATTCAACTAGTGAAGCTCTTCCCACCTTGACTTCGTCCATATTTTGTTGGCACATGCATGGAGCCTCTTCGTGGTTCTTGCCAAAGCCATGAACACCCTCAACTTGACTCTTATGAGCTGCTGTTTTGAAAATTCCAGCAAGTTGAACATCATCATTATCAACAGGAGATTTGGCTTCAACCACCAAATTCTCTCCACAATTTTGCAAATCGAATTTTCCTTCTTTCCTTGGCTCATGCTCCATGACTTCTTCCTCTTTCTTTGGAGATTTTGCTTGCATCAAAAACCCTTTTGGTTCTTCATCTAGCAACACCTTTCCATGTCCTTCAATGTGGTCTTCTTGGGACTCCACCTCAAAACCCTCTTGCAGATCTGATTTTTCTTTTTCTTCTTTCAAGAGAAACCCCTTGGGTTTGGCTCCTTGGCGAATTCTTGTGGTCTAGGGTTTAACCCTAACATCTTCATCCATGTTCGGTTGTCCCTTTGTTGGAGCCATCAAATGTAGAGAAAGACATCTTGCCCAACACATTTTGTACCTCTTTTGGTGGCGCATTTTGTCTTGGCTCGGCTTAGACCTTCCTTTGCTTACCCCAATGAACTCGGCAAGTGAAATTGCCTCCCATATCTCCCTCGGAAGTGCCATGTATTCCTCATAGCTTGCCGCAATGCTTTGCCCCATAGAGGGCCTTGTTCCCACCTCTAGAAGGGTTTCTTCCCTTGGAAGGAAAGAAGGCCTAGTGGCTGATCCGTGAGCTGATCCAAAGGGCTGTCGTGAAGTATTTTCTCCGGATGAGCTTCCTTCTCCATTATGAACCCTAGGTTCATGAACTCTCTGAAGGGTTAGGGCTAGCAAGTCCATAGTGTCTCGCCAATCTCACTTGCCCTTCAATGAGCTTGTCGATCTTGGCTTCTTGTGGATCTTGGTGAGCCATACTCTCTTCTTCTCTTGGCTGGTCTGATTTCTTTTCTCTCCTCTGATAGCAAATGAAACCCTTGTTGCCTTCTTGCATGAAACCCTCAGGATGGGAAGACCGAAGCTCTGATACCACTGTAATGTCCTTTCTAGGGCTGAAACTAAAAAACAAGGAAATCACACAAACCCCAAGTGAAGTAAATTCTGATTTTTATAACAATAGACAATATTTTTGAAACCCTTGAAAATGAAAATTGAATCACAACACCAGTAAAAAGTGAAAATTGAAACCAAATATCAACTTTAGAAATCATCCACAACATTAATCCAAACCAAATTAAGAAGACAAAACTTTTCACCATGAAAATCAATGAAATATTAGCTGGAAAATTAATTTTAGAACAGCAGAAAGTACAAGTCCAGAAAATGATAAAAATGAGGTCTCCAAACCCCAACAATTACAAATATGGTAGATACCAGCCTTATAAAATATGATAAATCTGAATATCAAAGAATAATGAAGTTTTGTGCCCTAGAAGGCACCCAAATCCTCTTCTACCCTAGTCGCTCCCTAGGAGAGGGCTCCAAATAATATCAAAAGCTCTTGAAATGACTCCTCCTTGATGCCCTAGATGCAAACCAACAAGATGGTCTTCAATGAAAGTCTTCAACACCACCAAATTGAAGGGTTTCGTCCTCCAATCTCCCACAAGGAAGGGTTTCGTCCTCTTGGATGCCACACTAATGGATTGTCACCCAATAGTGGAATGGACTAAGAGCAATCAGCCCTAGAGACCAAGTATAAAGTGTATGCCAAAAGATGATGTGCAAATGAGCCCCTAAGACTCCTCTTATACCCTTTGGTTGGCGCCAAGAGCCATAAGGTGTAGACCGACCTCTTAAGCTTGCTTTATCTTCTAATTCCATGTTGGAAACTCTCCAACCTTGCCGACCTCTTAATGAGCTTTACTTTATCTTTTAATTTCATGTTGGGAGCATTATAATCCCAACCGACCTGCCTTAGGGAGTAAAACACCAAAGAAAAACATTAATAACAAATAATAACTCAATTCAAAGTTGTATTATATTGAAAGCTCGCACATGGTAAATTTCTAAGAAGATAAGAGGACTGTATATAATTTTCTCCTCATATAGGAATTCTTTTTCCCCCATGCCTAACGCCAGGGAAGATTAAGTATTTCATATCTGGCAGTTAGTGCTAATTGGTGTCATATCAATTGTTGCCATAGACGCACAAGGAGTTAGTGCTGATTTGGCACAGGAGCTACAATTTTGAAGTTGTGTGGTTGTAATACAAAATTACGGTTTTGTTCCTAATTTAATATGTTGTGCAATAATAATAATTCAGAACCAAAATAAAAAATCCAAATAGTTCTAAACTAAGCTACTAGTGCATGTCAATAAGTTTGCCAATAATAAATCAATAAAGTAAAATTAGGGTTTTAGGTTAGAAAAACAAACCGGGCTTTTGCTATCAGACTATATGACAAAGTACTTAGAATGCATACAAAAGCAAATTAGTGTGTGATCAAGCTGTTTGCAAAATACTAGGATCTGAAACTCGTCATGGGACTTGTTCATGGGTGCCTGCACACCATCGTGGCCGAACTTGACCCTAGGGCTATGGACTTGTTCTTTGTACCTAGACACACGATCCGAATCTAGGATCTTGTTTGCTTGTCTTTGGAGGTTTGATTTATGGGTCTATTTCCATGTGATCACCTGCTTGCAATGTTGAGATATGGCTTCTCCTTGTTTGAAACCCTAGCTTTTGTGCTTGAGACTTAGAAAAGGGTTAGCCAACTTTGGGTTGGACTGCCAACTATAGGGCAGCAATATAGTTATATACAGACTTTCGATAGCTTCTTGTTGTGATAATGCTTGCTGTTGACCTTCTTAGAGTGAGTGGATGTGTTTGTAAATGCAAACCTTCGAATGATTTCTTGCTCAATCGACCCAAAAGTACAGCCTAAGTTGTGTATTTGAAAAGATGATCGTTAAAAGTATAAGGGACAAGTTTGTGAAAAGTGGGACAAGCTCATGGAATGTTTAATAGGATTGTGGACGAACTTGTCATGGACCTACGAACTTGTCTACGGTGTGCAAGGGATTAGTTCTAAGACAAGTAGAAGTTTGTATATGTGTCATGTAGTAGGTGCAGTGATTCCCAAGGAGCTGAACTAGAGGACAGTTGTGCTTTTGTAGAATTGGGACACGAGAGAGAGAGAGAGAGAGAGAGAGAGAGAGAGAGAGAGAGAGAGAGAGAGAGAGAGAGAGCCTTATCATTTATTTATAAACGGGATATATGTTAAGAGAAGTGCCAAATGTTATATTGCCAAGTGCTCCGACGAGATTTTGGGTACTACAATTGCCCCCTTTAATCTAGTATTGAAAAATGCTTGATTAAAAGAAAATGCAAACTTCATGTCTCAATCATAGGAAGGTGTTGTAAACTCTTGAGTGCTAATGCATCAACCCACATGAAACCTGCAATCACATGGCAATGACGTGTAGATCAATGCTCGATAATGGTGTATATAAATCTGTAAATTGAATTTGAAAAACTATATTTTAAATACTTGAAATAAAGTGAAATATGCACAAGAACGACCACATCTAATTGTTCATGCTGAACCATGCCCTGAGTTTGTTGAATGTGACTAGTGTTGTGGGGCTTGCCCCCATATAGAGTGAGTGCTATTATCTTGTTGATAATCTTGCCTTGCCGGTAGTGTGAATTATTTGCTGACTTAATAGCCTTTCTTGTAGCTTGAAACTCTTACTAATTTAATAGCCTTGCTGGTAGCTTGAAACTTAATATCCTTGCCTGTAGCATGAAACTCTTGCTAACTTAATGACCTTGTCGGTAGCTTGACATGTCATTCAACTTTGTGGGCTGTTGAGGCCAATTTCAGTCTTGGGCTTTTGAAGCAGCCATATACCAGTCTTGAGCTATAGAGGGAGCCATGTATCAGTCTTGAGCTACCAAGGGAGCCCATCGGTCTTGAGCTCCTGATGGATCCCAAATATTAGCTCTCTGTGTATGGTAGGATCTCTGAAACTCTGTGATAAGTGAATAGCTCAGATTTGAACTTATATGTCAAGTATATAAATTTGATCTAAACTCTCTATGTGAAATGTGACCAACTCTGATATGAATTGCGAATAACTATGATTTGAATTGTGTGAAATGCCCCCAATATATGTGAATGTATGTACTCTTAGTTGTAATATATATGAACTTCTGAATAGCCCCGTAATATGTCTCTTGTTTGAGATGAGAGATGTTGTTATGTCACTCAACTCAAAAGAGAAAAGTGGTTAACTGTATCATGTGTAAAAGGCATATGGAGATAAATCATATAAAGCACGTGTACTGAACATGGTAGCATAAATTAACATGCATAGGATATGACCATTACAGAACAAATATGATGTGTCATCTCAAGAGTAAGCATATAGTAAACATTGTTATATATAAGCATATAGTAAACATTGTTATATTTTCTTATAATTCAGTAGCTAAAGTGTAATAGTGAAAATCAGACAGATATGTTAGCGTACATATGAATATTAATGTAGTACATATGAATATTAATGTATCTTTAGGGACTCGTGCCTGACATGAAAAGACATGACATGACAAGCCTGCCACAAAACTTTTGACAACATGACCGACATAACGACTCAACTGACAATAATATTAGTAACAATCATATAGTAAGCATGTTTCAAACAAGTATGTGTCAAACAAGTATGTGCCAACAATATGAAGCAGTCACACTATAGAGGAAACAAGTCATAGAGTAAACATGGAACATATAGAGGAGCCTAGGGCCTATAGCAATCATACAAGTATATGCAAGACCATATGTGCTAAATTAATATGGATCATAGTAGAAACAATGACAAATATGAACCATGTAATGTCAATACATAAAAACAAGCATTGTAGTCATCTAGTGTAACACAATACAATATCTAGTATAAAACACACGTCATACAATATAATGTAGTACAAGACATCTAGTAAGTTTGGATCACAAATGAACAAGGATGCGAAAGATATAACCTGACAATGTTCTGTGTAAGATGCCCCTAGTGTAGGCATGCCCCGATTTGGAAGGTTGCCCCGGTTATAGGACTCAAGAGTAGCGAAGCATATGTATATGTGTCCATAGAAAAGGTCCGTCTTGCAGCTAACTCATGTGTACCATTAAAGTCCATTGCATAGAGAAATAGATAAGTGTTAAAGCATGATAACATTAGTGTCTGAGTTTGTATAATAACAAAGTAGGTCACATACGTCTTGGTTTTGTATTTTTGAATATTTGAATGTTTTTGTATTTGCTTGAATATTTGAACATATGAATAAAGCTACAACATACTAGGGGCCCTAGCCCATGATTGTAGACAATAGAAGAATGGGACGGGGTCTTGGGTAATTATGATTTCGTCAACGATCACATCAAACCCCTAAAATGTGCTACATTGTCGGGTCATGCATGGGTGTCGATTTCAATACTAGGTAACAAGAATTAGTATTGTAATGGCAAGTACAAATCAATGTTGTCAAAGTAGAAGAAGTGAGTATGTTAGTAAGGAGTTATGTACCAGGGTTAATAAGATGGGAAAGAGGAGTGCTATATCAATATTTTGTCAAGTGGGGGCTTATGGGGAAGTCCTAGATCATTAGGTATGTCATCTAAGAAATCATCTTGTTTGAAATCAAAATCTAGCATAGGGATTGTGCCTTTTCCATCTTTGTGTATCACTATTGTATGGCCAGAGTATGTCATAACATAAAGCTGCGTGCGCAAATGTCTAGTACAAAGTGTTGCAGTGATCTCAATGTAACCCTCATGTAGATTCGGGCCACGTGTAATGTGCATTGGAGCTGTTGATAGAAGTTACACTACACATATTGAACTCTACTCTATCATTAATCAAGATGTATTGCTGCTATGAAGCTTCTATGACTGGGGTTGTGAGTATGTGCTTTTGAGAAACAGGTACTGGAGTTAGTAGTGCACGTGACATTCTAGTGGTAATACCCTTATCGGTAATGCTGCCATTGTTGGTAAGCTTAGTGATTTTTTCTTGTAATGCGGTGTAGTTATCTATATCGTGCCTAGTAATTTCTATGATAATTACAAAAGGGTTTGTCTTGACTTTTGGACAAGTGGACTTTAGATTGATGTCAGACAGGAGGTATTACAATTACTTTATTATCAAGCACCAGTTGTACTATCTCTCATGTTTGCTTAAGCATTTTTGCCCTTTTTGTTGACGACTATGGTGAAGAAGGAATGTCATTGGGTTGGGGTGGTTGACCTTGGGCAAGGGGAGAGTGGTGACAATATGATTCTGGTGCAACCTTCACCTAAAGATCATGCCTCATACTTGATCATGCCTCACAATGGTGGTTAAGCAATAAATGCTGGTGGTGAAGGGCCTCAAATATGAGGTGTGGTAATCAATTCCTACTAGAGAATTGTCTTTTCTCCATTTTAGTGGCTTGATAAAGAAGACTGCTGAAGACATCCTTAAAGCTTATGATATATTCACGAACATTTTTATTTTGCCCTTGTTGAATTTCAAGAATAGGTTTAAAATAAATCTTGTAGTCTGCATGGGTGCGAAAGCGGGTGAAGGGTTCTTGTTTTAGCTTGGGGATTGAGTTAAAAGAAGTGCAAAGTAATGAAAAGAGCCATTCTCGGGCCTTATCGAGTAGGCTTTAAGTAAAATAGTTGTGTTATTACTATATGCACCAAGGCAACTTATAAACTCTGCTGAATGCGCACCATGATCACTCATGGGTTTGAATACAAGTAAAGTAAAGCATAAGGAAATCTAATGGATAAGGAGTATATAGGACTGCAGGATGCAATGGGCAACTATGGATGTGATTATTCCATTCTGTTAAGAGGGGTGTTGATAAACTCTTGGGCTCATCGAAGGTTGTACTAACCTGGTGAAAGATCTTATCTCGACATGTCTTAATTTATGTAACGAGGTCATCAAGTAGAAACATAAATTAATCCCATGGTATTTTTGATAAACAGGAAGCCCTTGAGCCTAGCAGCAAATTGGATTGTTCTAGTGGATTGTTATGCGAGGCCAGTTTGTAATGTAAAGTGTGGCCCATACAAAGCAAGCAATGAGAGCTTTCAAATAAAAATCCTTCCTAGGATCTGAAAAATTAGAAAGAATAGGCTGTAAATCTAAAACTATAAGGGTGAAGAATGAAACCCTAGGTTGGCATAGTTTGATAGATAAGCGGGTTCACCAAAATGTAATGCAAAATTAAAGTTTTGTTCCTAAAATAATATACTGTGGAATAATGATAATTCAGAACTAAAATAAACAATTCAAACAGTCCTAAATTATGCTACTCTTTCATTTGCCAACATATCTGTCAATGATAAATTAGTTAAGTTCTAGGATTTAAGAGTTAGAGAAACGAACCAGACTTTGTGAGCAAACTGTTGGGAATTATTAATAGTGCTCACATAGTTTATTGTTACATGGGTTAATATTTTGATGGTGTGTGTGAGGTTGTTTGAATACTCACAGAATAGAAATAGGTGAGTAATGTTGGTAGTTTGTTAATAAGGTTAGATCCTAAATTATAGGAAAGTTATTTCCTATATATTGTAGCCTTGTTGATATTCATAATGAATTAAAGAAAATTGCTTGTGTTAGGATCTGCACCTGCTCTTTTATTTGGTATCAGAGTGTATTAAATCCTATGTTTGATGGAGTTTTAATGAGTTCTCAGGGGCACTTGTGTTGATCATTGGAATTGTCCCAACCGATGGAAACATTTCTCTTGTATGATTAAGCCATAATTTATTGTATTTTCTACTGTGCGGTTTTTTGTGCTAAGAGTTAAGGAGGAGGTTCCATTGGAAGCGCCATTGCTAGTTTATTTGCACCAAATCTGTGTATATCATTTATTTGCAGACTGCGTGAACATCTCCAACTGTGAATGGTAGACGGTGGAATAAAGTTTTGCAACTAGGATTCCATACATGCAAGCCCATGTCAGATTGCTGAACATCATTCCAACACTTTGTATATTTTATGCAAAGGACCCTACAATTTCCAGACCTGATTTACACTTCTTATCTTTGAGATCCTTGCACGGCTTGGCCAGGGACACCATACCCTCAATTTTTTGCTTTGTTGTCATCCTTTCAAGAGGTCATGTTTCCTGCATAGGAATTCTATCACGTTTTCAATTAAACTGAGAGGAGATTTCTGTTGTACAAGCTTTTCTAAAACATCATCATAAGGCCCATTTGCTACTGAGGATTCTGCCTCTGCTGTTTCGGTCGACTTGGCTTATTCTCTTTCAAAGTCTGAAATAATCGTCATATTTACTGATTGCAAGCAAATAGGTTTGCTATAGAAAATTATCAGAGGAGATTATATTTGTTTAAGGGCAGAATTGTTTAATATATACTTGGCATTATCAATTCAAAGTGACCATCTAAGTCATATTTGGAGCTTGAGCTCACTCTCTCCACACAAGGCTAAGTCAAAGTTCTTCAATGTGGCGGAAGATCTGTGAGACAGTATGGGGCATCACTTTTCCTGAGCCATGAGCTCAAAAATCACTTGCATCCAACTCAAACATTCAAGTATCCATGCGCATATGGCATATGCCCAAATGGGATCCACGTTTTGTTTTCCTCGAAGGTGACGATTTTGTGGATAGTTTTATATTATTTATTATTTGATAATGTAAACCCCTCTATTCCAGTCCATACGGTTGCCGATAAGGTTTATTTATCTTAAATTTTTACTTGTCAATGTGTCATTTTGTTTTGACACGATACTAGTCTTTTAGTCTAGTTGAGTCTACATAAAAACCTAGGTTGTCGAGGAACGGAAAAGGAAACGGAAATGGAAACGGATACGAAACACGGAAACGCAATATTTAAAAATCTTGGATATGAAATGTTACCGGAAACGTGTATATATATATATATATATATATATATATATATATATATATATATATGCATAATACTCATTTTATAATTGTAGACCATAAGAGATAATTGATAAAGCACTCAAAATATTTTGTATTCATTGAAATTTGAACTTCTAAAGAGTCATGACTCATCATTCAACATGGTTACAATTTCAATGATTCACATATACATGATAATAATCTAGATTCTAGAATATATCATCCAGATTTTCCTCATAATCATCTCCATGAACACAACTGGCAGCTCCACTCCCACTAGCTCCACTTTCCATCCCTTGTGCAATGGATCCCGATTCTTCTTCATCAATACCAAGCAGTGAAAGTTGGCTAAGAGTAGCCGCAGAAGCATCAAAGTCACTACTCTCAGGATCAATATCCCAAAGTTTGTTGGGACCTCTAATATAGCCTTCAGTCTTGTGTGAGAGGATGCACAAATTGGAGTGTACATACACTAAATCCTCAGCCTTCTTGGATCCTAACTTGTTCCGTTTGGCTGAGTGGATGAAGCTATATGTACTCCAATTCCGCTCTGCTGAAGAATTGCTAGCCACTTGTTATGAAAAAAGAAGTTATAAATTTTCAATTAGTAATAAAATTAATTTACTAAGAAGTAAGAACATACATTTTTAATTTTTAATTAATAAACAAACTTTTGATTTCATTTTAAATTTTAATATTTTATACCTGTGAGAGGACTTTAATGGCAATAGTTCGTAGGTGCTTGCAATCATGGCCATGTACATACCACCACATGAATGGCTTTAGGTTGTACTTGTCACTTAATGCATCTAATTCACTCATGCTACTATTAGATGAAGAGACAAAGCATGCCATTTCATAGCGGACCGCAGTAGCTATAGTTGGATCAGGAAAAAGCCTCCGGAATGTTGCCTTAGTTCTAGTTGCAACTTCATGGTCATTATATGGTGCTTGCCTACCAGGTAGCCCAAGTATTTCATTGCTATAATATTTGGGATTCAGGGCATAGGCTAGAAGATGCAATGGGGTGGTCATTTTATTCCACCTTCTCATGATCACAGTCTTGACTTCAATGTAGAATTTTTCTTCAGGATCTTGCTCTTTTTTTGTATGATGTCTCTAATTTTTTCAAGCATAGAATCAATGCCATCATAGATCTCCCCTATGCAAGCATTATCTGTATCTGCATATCTAATCATAGATAAAATAGGCTCAGTAAAACTGAGCAAGTATGCAACCTTTTCCCACCAATCATCATCAAGTATCAATGTTTTTATTTTGATGGCTCTTTCTATGTTTGCTTGTCTCCACACGGACCAAACATCATCAACCACCATAAGCCTCAAGGCTTGTCTTACCTTCACAAGTCGTCTCAAGACGAGTGTGTGAGAGGCAAATCTTGTTTCAACAACCTATTAAAATAAATTAAAACAAGTTAATAAAATATAAAATTAAATTTAAAAGAAATTCAAATGATAATTTGATATTTCATAGAAAGTTAGCAAATAAATAAAAATTAGAAACTAGGAAATTTTTGTTACCTTCAACAACTCCAACTTTGAGAACCTCCTAAAGATAGCCTGGGACATATGATGATTTGTGACAAACATTTGAATCTCATTTGCCTCTGTATACACTTCCTCTATCCATGGTATTTTGCCAATCTTCTGCAGCATCAAATTCAAGGAGTGTACTGCACAAGGTGTCCAAAAAATGTGCTCATATCTCCCCTCAACAATCAACCTGTTGCTCTACAATTTTTGGCATTGTCGTGATGACTTGGACAACATTTTGAGGGCCCACTGACTCAATAGCCTCAATCAAAATATTAGCAATAAATTGAGCATCTTTCACTTCACCCTCACAATCAACAACCTTTAGAACATTGCCCCTTTAGGGCACACTGCAACAATGTTGATTAGGGGTCTATTTTGGGCATCTTTCCATCCATCTGAAATGATAGATACCCCGAGTCCTTCCATGAATCCCTAATTGGCTGCAAAGAAGTATGTACATGGGCCACTTCTTTCGCCAACAATGATGTTCTCACCTTCTCATAACTAGGGCTTTTATACCCTTGTGGTGCATCATTAATTCCTCTCACCATTTGTTGCCAATATGGTGACCGCAACACATTGAAAGGCAACCCACATGCATAAACACATCGAGCAATCAACTCATCAGCTACTTCCCTCTTCTCATTTGCAAATGCTTGCTCTAATGGACCTTTGAAGGTTCTCTTTCGTGATAAGCTCTCTTCCTCTATGGGAGTTTCAACTTCAATTTGAATAAAAGGATGGTTTGATGAGGTGGGTGGTTTTGTGAACCCTATTTTGCAAAGGAGCAGTTTTAAATCTAGATTTTGAAGCTTGCAAATCAGCCTCCTCTTGCTCTTTCATATATGCCAAAATATGTTTCCTTTCAACCTTGGAACATTTTCTAATCCCCTGTTCCCGTTTGCCCCATTAAATGAGCTTTGAGTCGGGTATATGAGGATTTGAATTGTATATTGCAATGATTGCATACCCAAACTCGAGAGCCACCGCCAGCAAGGTTCTCCAACACTTGCACATGTCTCCAAAGAGGAGCTCTAGGATCCACCACACCCCCACCTTGGCCTACTTTCCGCACTTGGCTTCCCCTTCCCCATGCCCTCCCACTGAAGTTGAACTGGATGCCATTTATCTCAAATAATCAAACCTACATTGAAAAATAAAAACATAAACTTAGATAACAATAAATATTAAATATAACTACAGTTACTACACCCTACATATCCCATTCTGCTTTTGATCACCAAGTTCACCGTTTAGGCGCGAGGTGAGAGCATACACAAATTTCAGATTTTTAGTTTTAAAAAATAGGAAAAAGAATTAAATTATTAAACCCTATGTATCCTATTTTGCTTTTGATCACCAAGTTCACCATATAGGCGCAAGGTGAGAGCATACACAGAGTTTGGATTTTTTAATTTAAAAATACAAAAAAACTCTTAAAATAAACAAAAAAAAACCCTACGCATCCTATTCTGCTTTTGATCACCAAGTTCACCGTATAGGTGCGAGGTGAGAGCATACACAGAGTTTGGATGATATTTATAATTTAAAAAAACAATAAATGATTTTTATTTAAAAACCGCAAAGGAAATGTTACATTTTTTTAAGCATAAAAATTACTACATTAAATCTACATATTTTGTGGGAGATCTAGAAAACCACACGAGGTGGACGGTTGATCGGTTCTCGTCATGTCAAGATTTGTGGTAAGCCCGTTTAACATGGAAGGAGAGAGCCTTTATTTTGATCAAGATCATGAGTCACATTGTAGGACATGTTTCACAGGGGTGATCATACTGCAGATGAGTGTGTGGATGTTTTCCCCATGTTCGCACTAAGGGGGAATGTTAGGAATTATTAATAGTGCTCACATAGTTTATTGTTACGTGGGTTAATATTTTGTCAGTGTGTGTGTGAGGTTGTTTGTAACAACTCACATAGAATAGAAATAGGTGAGTAATGTTGGTAGTTTGTTAATAAGGTTAGATCCTAAATTATAGGAAAGTTATTTCTTATATATGTGTATTTGATATTCATAATGAATTAATGAAGATTTTTTATGTTAAGATCTGCCCCTCGCTCTTTCAAATCGTATGACAAAGTGCTTAGAATGCATACAAAAGCAAATAGGGTGTCATCAAGCTTGCCTATAACATATCAAAGTTCTGAAATTGAGCATAAGATGAGTTCATGAATACTTGGAAGCCTTCGTGGGCAAACCTGTCCCTACGGCTACGAACTTGTCCTCTGACTTGCACATTGGATCTAGGTTCTAGGATCTTGTTTTCCTATCTTGGGACGTCGATTTTGGGTTTGTTTATGTGCGATCACCATGTTGTGTTGAGATATGACCTCTTTTGCTTTAAACCCTAGCTTCCGTGCTTGAGACTTAAAAAGGGCTTAGCGGACTTTGGGATGGACTACCTCACCACACCCCCTCTAATGTGATGAGTGCTACGCTACATATCACTACTTTGAAGAGGGATCAAGCCAATGTGGTTTCCCCTCCTATGGTGAGACACATGTGATATAGAATAATATGATAGAAGATGAAGCTCTTGATCTGACCCTCACACTTGGCAACATGGACTCGATACATCAGTTTTGGCTCTTGGTTGATCTAAGGCAATAATATAGCTATATTTAGAGCTTTAGTAGCTTCTTGTTGTGATAGTGCTCTAGGGAATTGGATGCTTCGATGCTTGTTCTTGACCTTCATAGAGTGAGTGAAATAGAAGATCCCTAGATGCCTCTAATAGTTTAGGGTGGATGTGTTTATATATGTGACTATTCAAATGATTTCTTACTCAATTGACCCAAAAATACCACCTAGGCCGACTAAGCTAACTTGTGCATTAGAAAAGATGACTGTTAGAAGAGCAAAGGATAGGTACGTGGAAGGTGGGACAAGTTCGGCCAATGAACCTGTCCAAGGTATGCAAGGAATTAATTTTGAGACAAGTGGAATTCTGTATGTGTTTTGTAGGTATAGTGATACTTGAGCAACTTGAGTTGGAGAATTGTAATATCCCCTTTTGGGATATTAATGAAATTTTATTAAACTACTTGCAATGGAAGTAAACTTAGAAGAGAAACCCTTCTAGGTTCACCTCAACTAACCCAATGTCGGCTTCAATACAACCCAAATGGGGTTGGAGTGAGCCAAGGTAAGGGTTCGATGGCTATCTAGTTGGAATTTGCACTTCTTTAACCAATAAACTTGTAGAAGTAGAAAAATAAATTTAATATGCCAAAAATAGCTGAAAACTTCAAAATTTGATATCTTCCTTAATATGAACTCTTTTTGCATGAAACCAAATGCAGATGAAAGATAAAATTAAGATCCTTCAAATGAAACCACAATCAGAATTTTTAGTCAACTGTAACCCACTAAAAACAACCCCCGAATCTGCATAACAAGTCGCTAGGGTTAGGGCAAAATATGTAAATTTATTCCAGCACTTTCCCTTCACTTTTTAGCCCAATAAATGCAGTTTTCAGATCTGCAATTAATAGTTTATAACAACAGCTCATAAAATATTAGAGAACCCTCTTTAATGGTTGTTAAAACCCTCTACACAAGTCGATTTAGCATAAGTAATTACCAACCACATATATAAGCATAAAAATGGTCAAATCATGGCCATATCAATTAAATAAACATGCTGGAAATTATCAGATTTAAACTTGTTTCAAATACCACCAATTTGCACCACAATTGCCACCCAAACAAGTCGACTTGATGCACAATAATCAACTGTAAGAAATCAGATTGAATTCTTCACACAAAGCTCTCAAAACCCTCATCAACAAACCCATGCACTCTCAAAAAATGGCGACTCATATATGTATGGAAGAAGATGCAAATAACTTATCAATTCAAGGCTCAAAGGGCACACACACTTCACTCAAAGGTGGTGTTGAAGAACACCTTTTGTTTTAGATCATTAGTGGGCATACATCCCTCTTCAAGCATGAAGATAAGTTTGCAAAAACCGTCAACATGCCAAAAGGAGTACCCACATCTTCTTTTATATCTTTTTCTTTGCTCATCCTCCAAAGTTCTTTCCTTATTTTTGGCGCCAAAATCTAGGAGGGAATCTCATTTTAAAAGGTGCCTGGAAATCACACTCAAAGAAAATATTAAATGCATGGGAAAATTAAATTAAATGAGGCCCATATGAATCGACCCATGCTTAGAATAAATCGATTTATTCTAAATAACAATCATTAAATAATTCCCAGAAAAATGCGACTTGCTTAGTCACTTAATTTACCTTCAAAATAAATAATTATTATCCCAAGGTAAAATCAAATTTCTCTCTTATTTTTATTTGCACACAAAAATATATTTTTTTATTTTTAAATTTACATGTGCAAATCGATTCTCTCTTATTTTAATTTTTATTTGAAAAGGGGGACATTACAAGAATAGTTGTGATCTAGTAGAATTGGGAACTCCCTAATGTCATGTAACTTCCTAAACCAAAACTAGATGGAACTCCACTACAATAGATAGGAGTGTAAGGTGGGTTGAGAGCCAATCCACTCGAACTCCTAGTAGGTTTTTGTCATTCCTTTTTTTTTCTCCGATTGCTCATGAGTCAGATTTGCTTCATGCTAACGATTTAAAAAAAATATACAACTTCCCCAAAGCATTTAGTGGGAAAATATTGAAAAATTGGGCAAAATTGTTTAACTGTTAAATTAAATTAAATTGTCAAAATGCTTAAAATTCACTTAATCTATGAAACAATGGTTTTTCTAAGTCAAAATTTTGTAGGCTGGTGGTAATTTTTAAATATTTTCAAAGAAAATGCTGTCTTCATAAAAATAAAACTTTTAAAAACTAATGATTTTTAATAGAGAATCTCATGCTCTCTCCTCTTTGGTTTGAGAAAATTGTCCCATTCACTATGAATGAATTAAAACCACCTAGTTTCGTATGATTTAAGAGAAAATGGAATATGGTGGAGTATGTAATGTATATAGACCATAAACAACAATGAAGTCCCTGAGATGGACAGAATATAAATGTTGAATGAAAGGACTTGGAACATTTAGGAATGAATTATCTACTGAGACTCACACATTTTCAATGCCAAAAGAACCCTAGTATCATGATTTGAGCTCTAGAAAATAATGATGTGCATGGAATAATATCTCCATACCGCAGTTGATAATATTTAAGTGGCATGGGAGTAAGGTCTAAGGTGTCGAGTTGTGTGTCATCTGGTCGAGTCATCGAATGCAAAGGCCCTAGGTATTTTCTTTGCTTAAGAATGGAACCTATGGTAGACAATGAAGCTAAAAGAGAAGATGCCAACACTAAAGTAATGAAAAGTCCAGTTTGGAGTTGTGAGGAAGCTCGCTTTCAATCACATTTAGACTGAGGAAGGGGATGAGCAACGAGAGATGGACTTTATTGTTGGTCTTCTTGATTGATGATTGTCTTGATAGAGAAGATTGGACAAAAATTGGAGGGATAGGAGCAAGATTGATATGTTGTTGTTGGTCTTTTCTTATGGTTGTAATGACCGAAGGAGGGCGTAGGGCGATGAGGTGTTGGTCAAAAGACACTTGTGGAACCTACTGTAGAGTTGAAGTCCCTGAAACAATATCTTCACTATAGTTTGTGTGGGCACTCACTCCATCCGAGAGGTGTATGGCGCCTCATGGTAAGGATGGCGAGGATCATATAGACATGCTAGAAAAGGAGAATCATCAATTTCGTTGATTGTACAAAGCGAAGATGCCACTTTTTGATGTGTAGATGGAGCCAAATTGCTAGTTCATCTATGTATGCCTTGAGTTTTTGAGTCTAGTGAACTCAAGCTGTATTGTTGGAAGAAAAATCACCGTGGAGATTTGTATGGTTCTGCCCATTGTTTTTTTCAATTGTTGGAACATGCTCATTATCTATGCATAAGCTTGACCCAAAAGTCATTTTTTTGTTGTCAGTAGTCATGTAGCTTGCATAGTAGGTGTTGGGCCAAGTCGGGGGTTCTCGAGGGGATTTTCGGACTATTAAAAAGTTCTATGACAAACAAATAGTGTGATAACACAATTGATTACGGAAAAGTCCTTCTTTGTTAGTAGTCATGTAGCTTGCATCAAGGTGTTGGACCAAGTCGGGGTTTCTTAAGGGGAATTTTGGAATTTAAAAAGATATATGACAAACAAATAGTGTAATAAAACAACCTATTACAAAAAAGTCCTTTTTATACTTTGTTGCTTTATATATATATATATAATAGTTAATTAAATCAACAAAGAGATGAAATGGACAAATTCCCTGAGATTTGAGAAAGTGATCCCCTAAATAAGACAAGGGGCTTGAGTCCTAAATTGAAAAAAAAGGAAGAGTGGGGAGAAAGCAGGAAAATGTAGATGTACATATTACCAGAAGAAGGAAAAAGTGGCAGAATAATAAAATTCACACCTTGTAAAATTTCCGTTCACCCCAATTTTTTTGTTCAATGGCACAACCAAAGAGATTGAAAAAAGTGCTTCTGAAGCATACTTTGAACTTGCTACAAAAGGAAAAGATGTTTGCATCGAAATGTTTCTACTGATTATTTTTAATTCCAAACAAACAACGTTTATCATGAAATGTATTTCATGGTCGTACAAAGTTACAAACGTTTTATGCAGGTGGAATGAGCTATGAACGTTGTGTATCTATTGTAAGAGGCGGTTGGAGAGATCCCCTCAATATCCATGGAGGAGATGTAAAGAGCTAAAAGTTCATTTTGTAATGTTTGAAGAACTTTGTTGTGGATTGGAGGTTGAGAGATTGGGTTCCCTTGAGCATCCAAATGCAATAGAGGGGAAGGACATTTGTTAGAAGGTCCTACAATGAGTTGTTGAGGTTGAGATGTCGATCGCAAAATTTGGTTTTGCGGTTGGGTGATGTTATTGTTAGTATTAGCTTGCATGCATGTCTTTTGATCCAATAATTTGATAAGCACTTGGTTTCTATCAATTAGTGGATTTTGGCTAATGTGATAGAAGGATTGTTTTTTTAAAACAGGACCCAAGTTATACTATACAGAAATCAAAGTGTACAAATTCTACTATGCCAGGCCTGAAAGCTATTAGTCCAAGCCTGGGCAGTATACATGGAAGGATACTTATTAGCATTCATTAGTACAAATCAGAATGTAGAAGCTTTCTCAAATCCTCTTGGAACTTGATCGACCATCTGCTAGGATATTGCTGATAGGATTATTTGGAGGCGAATTTTCCGGGGAGAGTGGGAAAAATGGGCCATCCTTTGTAGGAATGACATACACATTGGTATTCAAAATTTTAATTCTGATGATTCTATTGGGATCACTTATGGTAAGCTCAAACATATTACATTGAATGGTTGAAGTAGGTTGAGATTGTGAAAAGGTGAACCGTGAGTTGTTTCCCTAAATGGTGGGCACAAAAGGGAGAAAGGGGCAGCCCATACACAATTGGATTGGGTTAAGGCTTCATATAGAAACCCTAAGGGGTGATATGATCATAAGAGATGATAATGCTTAGAAACTACGGAAAATAAATCTGAATACGATTCAATCAAGGATATAGTAAGATGCACACCAGATTGACCAAAATTAATGTTACTGTCTATATTTACCCTCACTCTCTTTAATAATATAAATTAAGATATAAGTAGAGGACCACTCAAGGGCCAACCCACAAACCAAAGATAAAGCCTAGGAGTGTAATAGTCGTAGATCTTGAAGAGAGTAATCCCGACTCGTATCAAAGGTGTAGGGTTCCAAAGTCTGTGTCTAAGATATGGGAATGGAGTCTTACTAGAATCATAATGGTTGTAAGAGTATAGGTAATAAGAAAGAGCTAAATTAAGAGTTAGGAAATAAGCATGTGCTATAAAGGAAAAATAATGTAATAGACAAAGATATGCTACACTATCCTAGTTTAATACATGATACATCAACATAATCAATCGTACCAACATAAAGAATAGAGATAGGGTTAGGGCTATATACTTTTGTAAAAACACTGTTGGCACATTAACCCCCTCTAGGGCTAGTAGCACCTCGTGAGAGAGTTGTTGTGGGTGGATCACAAGAGAGATAAGTAGAAAACCTAAGTAGACCAAAGTTGGGGACTCTAAAGACTAAGTTCTTTATAATATATTTTATCTAATATTTTTATATTTCTTTAGTGTTCTCTTGCTTTTTGACAGGTCGGCTGGGTTTTAATTGATTAATGGAAGCTAATGAAGGAAAAGAACATCTTTAAGAGGTCGGCCTTTTCTAATTTGAGCATTGGTGCACAAAAAGGAGGATATAAAAGGAGATTAGAGACTTCATTTGGCACCTAGTCTTGGTGCATTTTATTATACTTGGGCAAAGAGAGCTAGTTGCTCCTTGGTCATCCACTTGAGGACGAAAACCCTCTTGTGAGGCCTCATTGAAGGATGAAAACCCTTCATGTGGCTTAGGTGAAGGACGAAAACCCTTCATCATCATTTGGCATTGAAGAAAAGAGCTGATTTGAAGATCCTTTTGTCATTTCCAGCTATTATTGTAATTTATTAGGGTGGAGCGACCTACCTTGGGTAGGGTTTGAAGACATTGAAGAGGAATTTGATAATTTGATTTTGTAATTTGATTTGCAATATTTTTAAAGGCCGGAATCTGAAGTTATATGAATTTAGAGGGTTTCTAGATCCATATTTCATATTTATTTTGTGGCTGTAATTTCCAGTGCATATTTAATTTCCAGCAGTGTTTTCTTTGCTTTTCTTGGTCTATTTGGCTTCTAAAATCCATAAAATATATATAAAATAGTGGTGAATTAATTAGAGTTTTGTGGTGATTTTGGCAATTTTTGGTGCAAGTAGCAAGTCGCTGATTTTTATATTTAAGTCTGCTGCAATTTCATTTTCAGATTTGCATTTAGAATATTTGGTTAAAACCCTCAAAAGGGTTATTATAGTGGTATCAGAGCACAAATCTTCAAAAGGCCTAGGGTTTCAAGTTTGAAGAATTGATGGCACGGAAGGGTAAGATCTCTATTTTGATGGCACTAACAAACTTTCAGTGAGATCATGGTTGTCAGAATTGGAGACATACTTGCAGTCAAACCCTATGTGTGTGGAGGATGCCCTGGAATTCATCCCTTGTCATTTGGAAGGGATAGCAAGGGATTGGTGGTACTATGTGATAGAGACCCAAGGAGAAGATGCGGTTTGCTTCTTGGATGATTTCAGTGAAAAGATCATAGGAAGGTTCGATATGCAAGCTTTCAAGGATGAGTCCCAAGGTAATAGTTCATTGATATTTAATGATATTCCTTTGGTTTCTAATGATTGTATGGGGCAATGTGTTGAAGAAAATTCAGATTTGCATAAGGATGAAAAGGATGAGGTTGGGGACTCAAGCACAAGCCATGAGGATGGTACATGCATGTGTGTACAAAGTATGGATGATTGCATGGCAAAGGTAGCTCCAATTGTTGAAGATAAGTGGCTTCAAGGGGGGCATAGCATCAAAGGGAGCAACACATTGGATAGTATAACATGGACGGATAGCCCACATTTTGGTATGTACACTTCCGGATTATTGTTTCCATCTTTGCATTTCATTGGGACATGTCTTGAGTAATGATAAGAGGATACTAAAGGAAATGCAATAAGCTTGCAAGATCCTAATAGCATGCACATGAAGGAATGGGATCCGGGTGATCCTAAAGGAGAATTGGTGAAGAGCTTTCCCCCTCCCAAAGGCTATGGTATGTTTGAAAAGATAATTAATTCCTTCTTTCATTTGATTCATATGTCAGCTATTATACATGTGCCTAGAAAGGAATTTTGGGATCATGATGATGAATGCATCAAAGACAACTCACCCAAATTGATAAGGGCAAGGAGAGAAGAAAAAATTTCTCCATGAAGGTTCGAGGATCACAATAGATGGAGCTGCTGGTCTGTACATAACAACAGTGAAAGGAAGGTCATTTGAGGGAAATTTCAGCCCTATGAAAGCTCAAGGACATGGGAGTGTTGTCAAGCAAGCATCAAGCAAAGGAGGTAAAAGACTTTGGGTTGTTCTTGATATTCCTTTGTTTTTTGATGATTGCATGTGGAAAATTACTAAAGAATCTTGGAGGCATAAGCAAAATGATGGACATCATGAACAAAGAGGAAGAAAGGAGGACTATGTGCTCTTTCTTATATGGCTGCAATGTTCTCACCTTCACCATCTACAAGACCAATTTGTTTTGCAAAGGAGCCTCAAGAGTGACAACGGAAAGCAAAAATTCATGGAGGTAAAGTATTTTTCAAATATTTTCTAGTTTGGTTCTAACTCAGAAATTCTGAGTTTAAGGAAGGTTAAGGGCAGCTCATGGCTCAAGGGGTTTCAAATTCATTGCTCCCCAACATGCCAAAACAGTTCGCATTTTTAGAAAGGTATGTTGACTATATTTCATGGCTCTACTCTATGTTCTTGTTGGGCATTTATTCTAATAATCAGCCTATGCCAAGAAGAAGGAAGATAGAAAGTAAAGGGTGTAGCCAAAGATGCAAAGTATGTGCTGATTTCTATGTGAAGGCTGATTTGGGTGTGGTGCTTAGAGTTCAAGGGTGGCATTTGTTGTTAATGTCACTCTTTTCATTTTGAAGACCTTTGAAGTAAGTTTTTGACGGCCAAAGGTAAAAATATAAAGGTATGACTTAAACAATAAATTTGATAAAGTGTTATGGAAAATAAAATAAAATTATTAAAGACTTATATCAATTTATTTGGCTTTAGAAAAAATTATAATCCCTTGGTAAGCATTACGATTTGAATGGGGGGGCAAATAATTTAAAGTTGGATTTATTGTCTTTTATTCTTACTAAGAGGGGATAATGGTGACAAGCAAAAGTGAATAATGACATTTAGGAAGGATAAAAATATAATTAAGTTTTAATGTATTTCCTTTAGGAATATGCGATTTGCATTAGAGGAAAAAGTGGTTGGAAAGGGAAAATCACATGGCTCATTGGCTGGTTTGGAGGTTGGCACTTGGCTCTTTTCCTTTAAAAGGGAAGTCGTCTTGCCTCTTCCATCATCCAAATTTTGATATGATATTTTCTCTTGCATAAGCGGGAAACTTTTGCATTAAAAATTCCAAGGACGAAACCCCTTATAATTAAATCCTCTTATGGGATATTTTCCACATGAAGAGTTTGAGAGGGACAAATTATTTTTTCCATTTTGATTCATATTTTTAGTCTATATTGTAGAAAGGTTTTTCACAAGATGAATGCACATAGAAGACACTTTCATAATTTATGGTGAATAAAATTGCAGAAAGTGTTTTCTACATGGATCGACTCACAAGAGATGGAGCATTATTATTGAGGTAAGATCAAAAAATGATTGTCATATTGAGGAATTTTTGCGCTATGAAAACACCCAAGTGGGATAATTCTTCCGAGGGTTATTTACCAATTTTAAAATCAGATTTCAGATCTGATTTTGAGTTGTTTTGGCATCCAAAAATTTGATTCTTATATGAATTTTCCTAAAATATAGGTGGAAAATTACTAGAGAAAAGAATTTTGGAGGCATTTGAAGCTAAATGATGGACATCATGAAAAGTAGGGGAAGAAAGGATGTTTGTGTTGTTATTATATGGTTTACATGTTCTTGTTACTTGTATTTTTTCCAAGTTCGGGCATATGTCATTTGACATATGAAGATCAAAAATTTGTAGTAAAGTGTCATGAAATATTTTCTAAGATGCAGCAATTGGTTTAAATCAAATTTAAAGTTTAGGTTAAGGGCAGCTCATTGTTAAGAGGGAATTCATTTTCCCAACATGCCAAAATTCTCGGGGGTTTTAGAAAGGTATTTGGGATATTTCATGGGTTTACTCTATGTTCTTTTGGGCATTTAATCTAATAATCACCTAAGCCTAGAAGAAGGAAGATGAAATGAATCCCATTTGCCTAACTTTCAAGTTTATATTTGCATGTGTTGATTTCTATGTGAATTTTGATTTGTTGGGTAGGGAAAAAATTATATTGGAGTCCATTTGGGGATCTTTGGCATTCGTTGGGAGAACACACTCAACTATCAAAGCATGAAGATAAGCCACATAGACAAAGGTAAGAAGGTCTCTATGCAAGGTATGCTTCCGGAAACACTTGAAATTTGTTATTTGGTGGAAGATACCATTTCATGTGAGCCATATTTATGTCCTTTATCAAAAATTACAACGGATTGGAAAGCATTAATTTCAGCTGAGTATGCAAAGCATAAGTTTGCTAGTGATGTCTTTGAAGGAGAAATAAGAGATGAGAAGTACAAGGTGACAAGCAAGATGGATAAGGTTTGTAACATAAGTATGGAAAACATTATTTTTAGATCTCCTTTCATCATACTTGCTGATTGGCACAAGGAAGCAGCCATAATGAAAGATAATTTTCAGATTTTCAAAGCATTATGGGTCACCATTGAAGCACTTTCAGCTATGGTCACTTCAATTGGGAGTGATATGCATATTTTCAGGTATAGATTGAGCAATTCGAGGAGGTTGGGTGCAGCAGTTGATGGGCAGCCTGGAAATCAAGTTTGGGTGTTCCAAACACCCCACTTGAGGCAACCAAAAGATCTTCTACAACAAGGTAATCTTTCCGGTTCATTAATTTTGAGACACACTTGTTTGTTGCTTCCTCATTTGTGTGATTATTGTGGAAGAATGGAAAATAGTATGGTGTGCATTTCAGAGTATCATAGGACAACCCATTTGCATGATATAGGAGTGTCTCAAATGCATATTGTTTGGTTGCTTGGGGTCATGATTTGGGTTCCAAAGACCCAACAAATCATTGGAGAAGTTTGGGAAAATGTTCCACTTTGCATTGAGGAGGAATAAGCATGTTCAAGGCAGCCATTAGAGATGGTAATTTTCAGATTTTCAAAACTCTTCTAATCACCCTTGATGAATGTCCATTTGTTGTCACTTCATTGGATGATAGGATGCACATTTTCAGTCATGAGTTGGACGAATTGTGGGAATTATGGACAACGGTAAGCATGCAGCCGGAATACTTATTTTGGTATTCCAAGTATTTATTTTTGGGGCAAGAAAGGAGTGCAAGAATGTTGTGTTCGTTGATTTCAATCATGAGCTTGTTGATCTTCATTTTCCAACCCATGTAAGACAATTTTTAGTATTCACAAATTTGGTTTTTCCTATGAAATTTCAGTTTGGTAGTTGTATGTTATGGCTATTGGGTTGAGTTTGCAAAAATCAGATTTGGGGCTGCCATTTCCAGTCATGAACAACAATATGTTTTCATTTTTGAGAGCATTTATTGAATGAACCAAAAAAATGAGTTATTTTCAAAGGAGGATTCGATTTTTGAGTGGAAAATGCAGTGAAAGAAATCAGGTTGGGATAGCCAATTAAGAAGGATGAGCAGCTGAAACTTGTTTGGGATCCGGGCATTGACAATTGCTTGAGGACAAACAATTTTGGGAAGGGAGGACTGTAATGTCCCTTTTTTCCATTTGAGAGCTACAAATTGGTCTTCTTGCCATTCCTTCTCCTTGGCAAAGAAGCTAAAATGAAGGAGAAGACCCTTGGGCTTCTTTATAATATATTTTATCTAATATTTTTATATTTCTTTAGTGTTCTCTTGCTTTTGACAGGTCAGCTGGGTTTTAATTGATTAATGGAAGCTAATGAAGGAAAAGAACATCTTTAAGAGGTCGACCTTTTCTAATTGAGCATTGGCGCCAAAAAGGAAGATATAAAAGGAGATTAGAGACTTCATTGGCACCTAGTCTTGGCAAATTTTATTATACTTGGGCAAAGAGAGCTAGTTGCTCCTTGGTCATCCACTTGAGGACGAAAACCCTCTTGTGAGGCATCATTGAAGGACGAAAACCCTTCATGTGGCTTGGGTGAAGGATAAAAACCCTTCATCATCCTTTGGTATTGATGAGAAGAGTTGATTTGAAGATCTTTATGTAATTTCCAGCCATTATTGTAATTATTTTGGGTGGAGCGACCTACCTTGGGTAGGGTTTGGAAACATTGAAGAGGAATTTGATGAATCTGGTTTTGTAATCTGATTTGCCATATTTTTAAAGGCCGGAATCTAAAGTTATATGAATTTAGAGGGTTTCTAGACCCATATTTCATATTTATTTTGTGGCTGCAATTTCCAGTGCATATTTAATTTCCAGCAGTGATTTCTTAAGTGTTTCTTTGTTATTTTGGCTTCTAAAAATCCATAAAATATATATAAAATAGTGGCGAATTGATTGGTGGAGTTTTGTGGTGATTTTGGCAATTTTTGGTGCAAGTACAAGTCGTTGATTTTTATATTTTAGTCTGCTGCAATTTCATTTTCAGATTTGCATTTAGAATATTTGGTTAAAACCCTCAAAAGGGTTATTACATGCTCCAAAGATGACCTTCAATTATAAACTCCACTAAAACCCTAAACTTCTTAAACCTTTAAGGGAAGATTTGCGAGCGAAGGTAGAACAAATTATGCAATGATATAGTTGAGAAATGACAACAACTCCTATTTATAGGAAAGCATAACTTGGAGCCATGACTCAAAATAGTCAGCATCTAGGTAGGTTGGTGAAATAGGGATGTCTACTAGATGTATCAACCGTGGTCGATGCCATCGACTACGGCCTGAGACCATAAAAGGAGAAAGTCGAAGAGAGAGAATGGAGGTAGAGCAAACACATGGAAAGGGTATGAAGGGGATTTGAAGGTGATCTGATGGTGATATAGGAAGATGATGTGAATGTGATAACTGGGGATATCAGTGGTCATAAAATGATGGTAGGAATGTAGTAGGAAGGCATGCTAGGGCAAGCTAAGGCTAGTGCCACTCTCTCACCAAGTCTTGCCCACCAACCCAACCCTGCTCCCAAGACGCCTCTTAAAGCACACACTCACTGGAGGTTAATGCGCCAACAAATTTCAAAGAGAAATCATTAGTGAGTGTGAAAAATGAGGTGTATACAAAATGCCTCTCCTGAGGAAGTCTTCCTATTGCTACATACATACGCATTGTTAGTCACAACTTGGACAACATTCTCAATGCCCACTTCTTAGGATGGCCTCCAACAAATAACAGTCTTTGCATTCTTCACTTCGCTAGAGGCATCAATGGAATTTAAGCACACCAATGTGCCCCTAGAAGCCATTAGAAAGTTTATCATTGTCTAATGTTTGCCATTCATCTACCCATTAGACAATACTACAGCCCGTTTTGTGCCAAACTCTTTTTCATTCTTCTACTATCCCCTCCATATTTTTTAATGGATTCCTTCGGGGAAGGGCCCACTGAAATCATGAGGAGTTGATTTCACAAACCCTTTCCCGACAATGCGCAATGTTATTTTTGTTCTCAATACATGACTTCAAGGTCAATTGGTGGCAAAGCAACAATACAAAGATATGTAAGGTCCGGAGTTTACTGCAACATATATTTTCATGAACACTTGGTTAACCTATTCCATAGAAGATTAGATAGAGTTGATTATTAATTGCAAATTTGACAAATTGAGTGATGAGTGTGAGTTGAAATGCATATATTGTTAAATGCTTATTCGTATTGTGATATTGTCAGTTCAGTACCCCATCTCAAATAATCTTATGTCATGTAGCTTGATTTTGAAATTATAATTAGGGGTAATTATCTGTTTTTTATTAATTTGTTTGACTAGGAACTACTCAAAATTACCCCAAGTACAAGGTATGTATTTATGGTAGATGAAGACGTGCGAGAGGATGTTATGCTTTGGTTTGTAGCTGATCCGCAGGCCCCAAATTGGAGGTTGTTTGGAGGAGAGTCAGAATTTCAAGAGATTGAGAGGGGGTGGAAGTGGCAATTGACATGCCTAGATAGGGTGCTTGAGAGGCTTTTCTTTAATGGGGATAAGTAGCTGACGATTGTGGCATGATTGTGATTGAAAAGCAAGGGTCAGATACTAAGGTAGTTTGTTTAAATGAATTTAGTGAACCTGTTAGTTTTGAGGTTAATTAAAACTCACAGAACCTTAAGAGGTGGATAACTAGCTTGTTAGGTGACATTTGGATGGTGGTTGGAGATCATGTTGCATTTTTGCATTCCAGGGCCATGTCTTTATATTGACAGGATGTAGATTCATTGTAAAACCATCTGATGCTAGATAAGGCACTCAGAGTGGTTGGTTACCCATACAGACCTCACATGGTCAGAGTGTTCGAGGGCAATCTGTCAAAGGGTGAATGTGCGTGAGTGTGGTGCTTGAATTTCTGATTGGAGTCGAGACTAGTGTTTTGCCTTTAGCTTGAGGAGTTGATCACTAGGTTGATGTAAACGATTCGTTTCGGGAGTGGGGAGAGGGGGACAAAGTTGTTTGGCTAGAGCAGCACTTGTAATTGACAATAGCCAGGACTAGGGCAGGGACACTAATCCAATTTTTAATTGGGCATCGAGGACTCAATGCACTTTTTGCAAACATTGTTTTGCACATTGTTGCTTTCACTTCAATTTGATAGTTTCACGTTTTTTAGAGCATCAGAAAATTGTAAATTGTAATGGGTACCAGCACATTTTTAGGTCCCAACATAGCCAGCACGTCAGGTTTGACATATGCGACACTCTTTGCAAGGACTCAGCCACCCTACCTTAACACGAGTTTGTGTGTTGGGATAAGTAACATGGAAAAAAATATTTTGATCTAATTTGATTAAGTGACAATGTTGTGGCATAGGAAAAAATTGGGAGTGGGAAAGTGTTTGACCATGTACCATATATTTAGATGGACACTATTTTACTTGGGTTTTAATTGCCCATTGGATTTTAAAGTTTATTTTCCTCCTGTTCACGTGTCAATGCTTGATATTTATGCATGACCCTCTACAAAGCACAAATGCAAAGTTTATTTTATGTTTTTTGCGAACTTTTTAAACCTATGAAACGTTGATCTATTGGAAGACACATTATGTAGGGACCAGGTACTTGTACTGTCTTTTGTGTAAAAGGGTTAGGAAACATATATCATTGCTCCAAATTCTTGCATCCATTTGAACAGAATGACAATTGAGTTGATCGTATGAGAGTTGGAATATTTATATTTCTATCTACTGATCATGCTGCTGGTTGCACTTCTTATGTTGCTGCATATTAGGGAATGTCTTGCGGTGGTTGTGCAGCATCGGTCAAGCGCATATTGGAAAATCAGGTAAATGCATTATTAATTTCTGAAGGGTCTTTTTCTTTTTTCATGAAACTAGTATGGATTTTTATTACTTTAAAAGCATATAAATTGGAAAAGCTGCTTAGGACTCTTCATGTTCAAATATATATTGAGAATCTCATTTTAAATTCTAAATCAGAATTAAAACATGGCAATGTTGTGATAAAAATTTATTGATTTCAACTTTCTAATTGACATGTAAATTGGAGAAACCCTAGTTTTGTGCTTTATTTTCACATTTGTAATGATATTAGAGCCTTTGGCATTGTTTGTATAGGCTAAGGCCCAAGGGTAACCTGCCATAGTTGAAAGTTGAAACATAACTGGATGTTAATTTATTTTATTCAACAACAGGGAATATTTTATCCAGGACCTTTCTGTATGCTGGATTATGTGCATGCAATGTTGGCTGTATTTTACAGTTTTAAGCATAGTTCTAGAACTTGCAGGAAACTCACAGAACTTGCGAGTTAGAAGGCTCAGCAAGTAACTTGCCAGCAACTCGGATTGCAAGTACTCGACATCGTTTTCCAGAAAAATTCGCGAGTCAGCAAATATTTTCTTTAAACTTGCCATGGATTTGACGGATGTTTGAACAATTTTTCAGCTGCCATGAAGTCATCATCATTGGATTTGAAGGATTTTCCAACATATTTTTAGGATTTTCTAGAACTTGCAGGAAACCCACAGAACTTGCGAGTTAGAAGGCTCGGCAAGTAACTTGCCAGCAACTCGGATGACAGTACTTGACATAGTTTTCCCCAAAAATTCATGAGTCAACAGATATTTTCTTTTCTCTTGCTATGGATTTGATGGATATTTGAACACTTTTTCACCTGCTGCGAAGTTATCATCATTGGATTTGAAGGATTTTCCAACATATTTTTAGCTTCCGTGAAGTGATCATCTTCGGATTTGAAGAATTTTTCAACATTTTTCAGCTGCAGTGATATTATGATGTGCATTGTACTCTTTTCTGGTTTAAAACTAATAGAAAATATAGCTATGAGTTCTCCAAATTCATTTCTTATGTTATATCCCTAACATTGTATCTTCATATGAGTACTAAGGTTATGTAATGGAGTGCATAACCTTTACCTTTTATTTACTGGTTCTTAATAGTTAGGCCAAGCTAATTAGGATGGAAAGGTGTGACCCTTCATATTTATTTATATAAATATGGATGAACAAGGCTCTCTGAAACCATCACATATCATATTGAATTTCATTTAATCATTTATTCTGATCTATGGAGGTTTCCCCCTCGGAGTGGATCATATTTGAGTGTTTCTTCTGTTTTCATAAAAAACTATCAAATATCCCTACAAGTGGTATTAGAGCATTGATTTTTGGCAACAAATGTTTTTCTACCACATGTTACACACCGCTGCAAGTTTTTCAGAGTTTTTTTCAGGAATGTTTGGAATCCTGACAATAAAGTTTCGGCCATTTCTGATTCGTTTTGCTTGAGTTATTGCAGTTTTATGTTTTTTGATACAACTGCTTGAGGTTGGTATGAGCTTTTACAACAAATTAAACACCCAGAAAGAATAATGTTCTCTACCACATGGGCAATGGCTCCTTTACGATCTTGGAAAGACAGTGCTTCTACTATCACTTCCAGGACATCCTGTTCAAGTTATCCCTCTTAGACTCTCTTGTTAGGCCCATGAGTTTTCTATGTCTCGGAGGTTTGGGGCCCTTCCTTACTTGAGTCCGACTGAGCTGCAATGGAGAGAGTTCAAATCCTCCTCAAAAATTTCATTAGATGCAAGGAGACTGTTCCCCACAATATCATCCTGACAAAATTTGGTGCTCGTCCCTTTTGGCTGGAAGCAATTTTGGCCTCGTCTCCCTCCTACATCGTATTCGGAAGCTTGTTGACTCCCGAGGGAAGGGACAAGTATCCCTACTGGCTTATTGTTCCTCTGAAGCCATTGCTTCAACCGACCGTTCTTGCCGATCTCGCTGTTGGTATACCGGAGTGTCACGACTTCTTGAGTCTATTGGCATCCAGATTGATCACCTCCCTCCATACAATTTCTCCTTGGACGCTCTTGCCCATCTCCTTCCGAGCAAGCAGGATCTGAACAAAATCACTAGAGATGATATCTACAGGCAGTTCATCCAGCACACTTGGACCATCCCCGGTGGGCTACGTCCGAAGATGGCCTTCTATGCTACACACTTTCTAGAGGTCAATAATGGCATTATTTGTCGTCCCTAGTATATTTCCCGACATTGGATGCATGCCTTTCTTATTTCCCTTGGTTAGTTCAGGGTTGGCTCTCATAGGCTCGGGTTGAATGTGATCACAGATTGATCGTTCTAAGCGGATTTGCCAGCTCTGCTCCCTCAGGAGGTCGAAACGGAAGAGCACTTCATTTTCCGGTGCCCTATCTACTACGAGATCAGAGGGAGATTTCATTGCCTATTCAGAGAGCGTCCGACACTCACCGACTTCTTTAGATACTATGATTAGAGGTGCCTTGCCCTCTACTTGCATGAGGCTCTCAGGTTTTGGGAGGAGACCCTTTAGCCTCCTCCTAGGCTGACGACTATTCAACAGATCACTTCCTTCTTTCCAGTGCTCTCCCTGGGAGGGGCACTAAGCGGCAGAGTGATACCAACCCTAACTACCAGACGAGATCAGTCCGGACTCGAGGCCTTATCCCATAGACCAGGAACGCCCCGACACATATGAGGTCGCGATCATTCTCTCATAGAGGGCCTTTGAGCTCCACTAGATGCACCGGGAGAGCCCCTTTCGGGCATCAACACGCCAGTTCTTCAGAGCTTCCGATTCCAGTCTTCAACACATCACTAGCTTCTTCCACTCGGCATTGGCTGCTAGTTGAGGGGATCTCCTTCTTGCCCCCTCTTCCTTCCTTTTCCTCTTCCGCCTCACTGTCGGGGTTCTTTGGTTTCCAGCTTCCTTGAGCCTCTCTCTTGCCCGTTCTTCCCTTCTTCTTCTTCTCTTTTTGGTTGTATTCAGGGACCTTTTGGCTCTCTGGATGGGTTCCTTTTCACTTTCTTGTATGGCGCAGTCCCATTGACCTACTTTGTGGTCATTCGTTGGACATTTTATATTTTTATCTTATCTTATTTTATCTATTTTCAATCATATGGGATATAACATATTTATAGGCTATTACATCTCCTTATGAAAGAGTTAAACAAATCCCACAAATATCTCCTTTAAACCACTCCAACAATATTCAAACCTATTCTACGCTTGTGGTTTCAACCACTAATAATATTATGAGTTGTTTATCAACCAACTCATTTACATATAACAATAATTTACCACATAGTAAATTATCACCAACCATGTGAGTACTAAACTAATTATTTCCCAACATTCCCCTCTTAGTGCGAATATGGGAAAAACATAGTCGCACTTCTTCTGCAGCGTGCTGCCTCTGTGTGCTCATGATCTTGATGGTTTTTCATGACAACCAACAACCTCCGGGATGGTTTTACAGGTGGCTAACCAACAACTAAAACAAAGGATGGATTTCCATAGGCTTACCAACAACCACAACAAGGATGGTTTTATAGGACAACCAACAACCTACAGGGATGGTTTTACAAGACAGCCAATAACCTAAATATCATGCTGCTGCTTTACCTTTGTGCTTTTATCTTTCCACTACATTTTCACATCAAGGGATTACATAGGAAATTCTGCTCACTTTTTGAATCTGAATAAGAATGCACTTTTGTTCTTATTACAAACACGACACACCATAGCAGAAGGAAACACACAACTGAAAATCAAACTACCACCAAATCTGTTGTGCGGCACCGTCGTTGGCGGCCGATGAGAGGACGTTGGTTGTCCTCCATCCTCCAATACCATGCTTGCTAACTCAACGGAATGTGATCATGTAACTCAATGATTTCCACATTGTTTATTATTACCCCCCCACAATGTGAAATCGCTTATTTATAGGATGTCGGGTAACACCAAAAATGTGTCTGCAAGGCAATTTTTATATGCTCTATCCGGTGGTAATCTAGGAGGTATATTGCTGAACACCTTGGCATGTTTGTCTATAATGGACTGAATATCCATGTGATAGGATTGTTGATCTGGAGGTGGATTTGTGGAACCCACAAACAATGGGCTGCCCACTCTACCTGCTCTCAACAAAAAGCTCTCTCCATCCTCTTAGCCATGACCACTCTAGGAGCTCCATTGGTCATGCCTTGAAGCACAACCTCTTTCCCATTTGATTTAAACTTCAGCTCCATAGTTTGATAATTTTGGGTGAATTCTCCCAAAGATGTAACCACTGTACCACATCTATTTATCCTATACCTCAATATAGAAGTCGTCAGTTACTTTATGTCTCCCAAAGTAAGATTAAGCTGCTGAATTCTCTTGGTACATGGAATGGTGAAGCCATCAGCTACAGTCACATTGAAGCCCTTGAAATTCTTTGCTTCTACACCCATCCTAATTACCAATCTATCAATAAAATTGTGGGTTGCCCCATTGTCAATCAACACCATGACCTTTTTCCCTTGCAAAACTCCCTTAACTCTAAAAGGATGATATCTAGGAGCACCAGATAATGTGGCAAGGGTGCCTTCTGAATTATCTATCTCTTCCTTCTTTTCATGTTTTGGTTCATGGGCTCCGATTCCCAATCTAGCTTCTTTTGATTCCGATTCACCATCGCATGTAACCTCAATGTAGTGTACTTGTGCGTTGACATTTGTACCCAGGTTCCCATGGATTCTTGCAAGTGAAGCATAGTTTTTTTTTGAGCTCATTCATTGTTTCTATCTCTTTACTTGCTTTTGGCAGCTCCTTTTGTTGAAATCCTCCTTGTTGGAATGACTTTTTTGCTTCCTATAAGGTGCTGACTTTGGCTGCCCAAAAGGTGCTGTCCTTTGCTGTCCTACAGGCAGAAATTTACCCTTTGGAGCTGATGATTCCAGGTTCAATGCTCTCTTAATTGCTTCTTGAAGAGACAAAGGGTCAAAAGCTTTTACCAAACCTTTGAGTGGTTCAACCAATCCTTCAACAAATAAGACCACAAGTCTTCTTTCAGTTACATCCAGTACCATCATGGATAACCTCTGGAATTCAGCAATGTAGCTGTCCATCGTTCCTTCCTGTTTGAGTTGGGCTAACTCCTTGAAATGGACCTCTGGATCTTTCTTGTCAAACCTTTCCGTCAATCTTTGGCTGAATTCTTCCAAAGTAGAGATAGAACCGTGTCCTTGGGTGACCATACCATGGTACCACCACTTGTGTGCCACTCCCTCCAAATGAAGTGTGACGAATTTGATAGCTTCTTCCTCATACATAGGATTCAGAGACAAATATGTATCCAATTTCTATAACCAAGACTTGACAGAGCACTTATCTGATCCGTCATAAGTAGGAATGGTAATCTTACCTAAACCTTGTTGGATGTCTTTCTGGGGCTGATCTGGCTGAGTTATTCCTCTCCTTGTACCGTTCTTCATCCTCATATCACAAAACTCTATGAAAGTTAAGGTTTGTTGAACTGCACGACTGAGTTTTTCATACTTCTCATGATATGCTGCAAAATCATTACCTATGTGAGGTTGTTGAGGCTCTACCTTGTTTGGGAGTTCTTTTTGTAGAAATTTTGCTTGGAAAATATTTGAAGGGGGTTGATTGAGGTCTGCTCATTACCTGAAGAGCTGCACTCTCCTTGATTTGCCTTGTTTGAATTAATACCCTCCATGGCTCGTACTAACTTTGTCATGGATTCTTGCAAGGTCCTCTGGATTGTTCTTTTGAGATCTTTCTGACCCCAACTGATTGTTTCTTGCAAAAATCATTTCATGTATAGGAGCCCCTTGTTCTCTGCCCCCCATGGCCTCTGTTTCTTTTTTTGATGACTGGGCTCTTCTTTTTTCTCTTTGATAATACTTGATTTCTCTTTGATTGGCTTGCATATGAAATCAAAATATTAATTTATCTTGTGTTGGCAAGATCAAAACTTTGATACCACTATGATGCCTGCTTATGGGAAAATTAGTGTAATCTGAATTTTTACAACAAACCCTCGTAGATGAAAATATAACATTTTGAAAATTACTGATAAAATCTTTGAAATTTGTAATTTTATTGAATTTCAGACTACAAATTAGCAAAATATAGATCTGAAAAAATAATAGCCAAAACCCTAGTTGAAAAATAATTTTTAGAATCTTGAAAACCCTAGATTTTTATTCCCATTTATCATTTATAATTGATAAACATTAGGGTTGAACCTGTGCTTGTACGACTGACCATACAAATGAAATTATTGGCTGGAAGTGGCGTTAACGGTTGCTGATGATGACGTCATAGGCTGGAAATAGTTAATTGGGAGGTATGACTGGTTGATAGGGTTTTATGGCATGTTGATTATTCTCCAAATGCTGAATTTTGTTGTTGATATGATTTGAAGCACAATGTAGGCCCTGAATGGAATCACCATGCAAGATTGGAGGGTTTATGTCCTCAAGCGTTTGTCCATGAGAGGGTTTTGTCCTCACGATGCTGAAAGTTGAAGCAAATGCTCAAACTTGCAAGATTGAAATAGATGATTGAAAAGGATGGCCTCCCATGAACCCAACGCCCCTCTTTATAGTTTTATTTTCACTTTTCCAAGGAAAGCGTCAAAGTTGCTTTTTAGAAAAGGAACGACCCCTTCTTAATTTTATTTTTGACTTTACTAATAATAATATAATTAAGTTCCCTTTTTTGTTTATAAATTGAAATAGACTAGGGCGACTTAAATATTGTTATTGGATTAGTTTTGAAAAGGGGACATGACAGGATGTAAATGGGACATGAGTTGTGGACAGTGTTACGCGGGGACGTGTCTCCTAGATTTTGGTGACATCCTGGACGTCTTGAATGTTTCGAGGACTTGGGGACTTGGAGGGGATGTCCCCAATTTTTTTTAAATCTTTCAAAAGTTTTCTGATGTTTTTACTTTTAAAAAGATGTTATTTTTACCAAGAACATCATATTATAATCTTGAGAGTACCTAAAATACATTACATACAGTTTAAATCCCTAACTGTCATTGAAAAAAGTCAAAATATTGAAATATTAATTTTTATGTGTTATTTTAATAGCCGTTCCTTGCCGTCCGGCAAAATTTGGGAAATTTTTTCCGTCCCGGAAACCCGTCCCTCTGTACCCTCGTCCCCGAGACTTAGGTAACTATGGTTGTGGATAAATGTCCAACCAATGCGTGAAATTTTGATGGGTCAATTTTGTAGGGGACTCTTGACTCGTGATGGGCCTTATATAGGATGTCCTTATGAACAATGTATGATTTGAGAAGATCCAAGATGAAAATATGTATGGGAGTCTTATCAAGCTATTGGCTAGGGTTGTATGGGCTCTGAGGAGTAGGCAAAGGAGGTTGTGGATAATAATTTCAATTTTCCTAATTTTGGGGGCACAATCTAGGGCTTTTGTTTTGAGTTGCTTTTTAGTTTTGGTAAGATTGATGAGGCCAATGAGGGCATCATGATTGATGTTCTTTGTGTGATTTGGATTTTGTGGTGGATTTGTTGGATTTTGTGGTGGGTGGACGGAGCTAATGAGGGTACCGTGATTGTTGTTTGTTTGATTAGGATTTGGTGACATATTTGTTTGATTGTGCTTGAGGATAAGACCTTGTTGCTGATTGAGTGATTTGGGGACATTTTTCTCAAGTTGGATGTCCCCATGGTTGATGAAGTCTTGGATGTAGTTTTTTAGTATTAGGCACTTGTTTGTCGAGTGTCCTTGGATTGAAGGTAATCACAATGGTTGTTTCTTCAATACGATGATAGTTTAGGGATGTCCTCATCGAATGGTATTATTTTTTGATGTGTGATCATGTTTATCATTTGTAGTTGATGGAAAATGGTGGTCAAATATTTACCTAAGGGAGTGTATCTTCTTGGTTTGGTTTTTGCTTAGGTTGCCTGAGGAGAGTGATCAAAGGTGGTAAGATGCGATAGGATTTGGTCAATTAAGGGGTCTTATTATTGGATTTAGCTTTGAAGGTTTTGATATTTGTTGTCTTTGGTTGATTTGGGTATGGTAATGATTATCATCGTTTGGATGGGAGAATGGATTGGTCGATGATTGGATGATTGGATTGGACCGATTGGTATCGAAAGGATTGGTTGATCGTTGGATTTGTTGAGTGTGATTGTGTATGATGTTATTTTGATTGTGGGGAGGTTTTCGTTGGTTGAGGACTGATTCTCCTTTGTTGCTGTTTGTTTTGATGTGAGGGATTTTGCGATTAGTGTGTTTGTTGATGGATTTAGGATTTGGTGAGGTTGAACATAAAGGGTTGTTAAATGTAAGAGGGGGATTTTGGACAGATGCATCATTTTGGCTAATGATGTTGTATAAGCATTTAGGATTGAAATCAGATGGAAGCCTAAATTCTTGGTTTATGAGCATTAAGGTGAGGTTGTCTTTGTTTTCGTGCAGAATTTGGTCAATTATGGTATGATTAGGCTCAATATGATTAACGTTGAATTCGTTTTCGCTTATAAGACTATGGCTATCATTGTTGTGATTCAGATTAATGAATGGGTTATTAGCAAAAGGGTTGGACAACTGTTTGCTTTGAGCATGGCCATGATCATCCTCGTTTTGGCGAGAGAATGGGTTGTTCATAAAACATTTGTTTTTTGTTTGATGAAACGATTGGTACCAAAAGGATTGGCAGTTTGTTTTCTTTATTTGATTTGATATTGGATTTTGGATGCCATTGTTATTGATTTGTCCAGAGTTTTGTGGTTTGCGTTTGGAAAGAATGGATTTGTTTTTGACAGAGTTTCGGCATATTATGTTTTGAAAAACGGGTTTGACTCGGAAAAACTTTCAGGTTGTTTGTTTTTCAAATACAAGTACAAGGGGAGTCAAGCAACATGCACCATCTATGCTAGTCAAGAAGGATTACAATTGTGTAGTAGCCCACCAATATGCCTCGAAGGTACACGGTGGGTTTATTAGGGAATGCTATGTTCTCGGCTCTACTAAACAATTGCAGCAAAAAGGCTAAGTATGCTAGGTTTAATAAGGTTGCTAGGGGCATCCTCGATATATATTTCGGTATGTGAGGCCCAAGTCCTTGAAATTGAGGAGTATTGTCTAACGGTGTGGTATTGAAGGGTCAAATCCCCCTCACTTTACCTTAACCAATTTAGTGGGGCTTAACCAAAACGTTAGTTCCTACGTTGGTGGGTGCTATCTAGGGCCTAGTTATTGGAGGGTCTAGTTCCCCCTCATGTCATGTAAGCCACGAGATTGTGAACTTTGGATTAACCAAAAATGATAGCTACACAAAATTTATATAGCCCGTCGGTACATGGGCTTTGCCCAAATGACTTGGTAATGACCTCCAAGTCACTAGTCCCTACGAAAGACAATAAAGCTTCAAATTTTATTTTTGATTTCCAAGATCACCTTGTGGCACTTGGGAAAAGCATATGCAGTTTAAGACGAGGTTTGAACAAACACGAAAGCAAATGAATTGAATAAACATTATGATAAGCAAAAGAATTGAGTAAACAATATGATACAATGCCAAAAAAGCATTGTGCATAAAGAATTGAGTAAACAATATGATACAATGCAAAATACAAATGTTGCATACTGATACGCATTTATGCACATGCCTCCCAAGAATATTTGTTTTCATTAACAATCAAACACTAGATACAATGCATATATATGTGTATACATACATACATACATGTATATATATTATGTATATATATATATATATATTCTCTTATTAGGAAAGAAAATCCCGTGCTTGTTATTATGGAAAACCAGACTTGTGCAATGCAGTCTTCTCAATGCCTAGCTTTTCCTTTTTTATTTTGAACCCAACAGATCTGTGAGTCCTTGGCTCGAAACCGAGCTTCCATTTTATGTTTTTCCCCCTCGCCATTTTTCTACTTCTTCATCCTTGCGTTGCAATCTAATTGCGACCCATTTCACTTGTCACTCCAATACAAACTTGCCAAAAACTGAACTATCATCATGCAACTACCAACTGTCCCATTATTTTCCTGTTTTTTCTGCCTGTTGCGGGCTTCTTCCACTGCCATGCAAGCCTTTCATCAATAGCTTTAGAGGGTTGTCAAAATAAGGTCAAGATCTACTCTCGCAGTCCACCATTGAATTGACTTTCGCCAATTTTATTAACCATGCAACTGTTTGTTCTCAACACCAAGTAGATGCAACAGTCCTCCTAACTCATGCAATGGATTATTAACTGCCACATGCTTACATGCACTCGAGTTGTAACCCAAAGCCATGCCAAAAAAAGATAGTAGACTTCAGTATCACAGCCCTATTCAAGGTTTCTTTTGAAGATTAATATGTGCCCTCATGAGCAAGAAGACCTGGTTAGGGTTTACGAGAACCTTCCAAATGAAGGACTATGACACAATTATATCCGGACCTCAAATGTTTACTAAACAGACTTAATAATTCATTGGGTCTGAGACCCTATGCAATACCATAGTCGTTTATTTGCCAAAAACAAGCCAAATTCAAATTGATATTTGAATTAAACTTAATTTGAGTTATAACATTTTCTTCAAATTCGAATATATAAACTCTATTGCTTAGTATAAGAAATCAAACAATGTCAACAGTCAGATTTTATACTTTAGACTTGATGTCTTTTGATAGCCATTTCTCATATTGTGAAGGTATAACCTTCAAGTAAATGCCATACAACTATTATGATCACAATGGTGATAGTAATGCTATACTAACAAGGACACAATACTAATTATTCATCATTGTCGAGTCAGATATTCATAAGCTCTGGGTTCACATAACCAAGCTGATGAAATAAGCTTGTCAAGGTCACAGCCCATGGTCTTAGACCAAAATCAAACATCTCAATTTTCTTTCTCAAAGCCAATTAAATGTGTCATGGCATGTGGCTCAAACAATAATGCTCGCGTAAAGTGATAAGGCCAAGATAGTTGACCATTGTCGCTATTCATCCAAAAGGCCATCACGCAGGAACGACGACCATTGTTTTTTTAGCCAAGCAATCTAGAAATTGATTATCAAGTACTAAAGCCCAAAACATAGAGTGATTAAAACATAAATAGTCGAAATGTCATTGTATTTTACAACCCATTGTTGTTGTAATGATAACCACATTAGTGAAACAGCCTTTGGCCATCTGAACTGTTGCCCTTATCATTATAATGATGACTTTTATCAATTTATATCAGGCATAAAAACCATTGACCAATCCCAAAGCAACTCAACGAAATGTGAGTGTCTCCTCCTCGTCTACGGGTACCTTACCCGGTTTGACAGTCTTATGTCAAATTCAGGACCCTCATTCTCAGGTGGGATGTGATACCCAAACAGCTCACCCAGACTCATTCATGTCACATCGAGAGATAAAAATAGAGTGCTAAAATAATGTTTGGATTTGCTTTGATCTCATGATAAGGGCGATCTGCCCATAAGGTTGAAAGTGGATGGATAATGGCAATGCCTCTTTCTCTGAAAGAGTCACTGATAAATGAATACAATTTAATCATGATGCTGGATTGAGGAATCCACTAGGTTGCCTAATTGTCCAAATCTCTTGAACAAATTTGAGACTATATATAGATCGTTCCATTCTAAACTTTTTAGGAGGGATTCCAAAAATAGATGGTCAATGTGATACAATGCAATTTGAATCTTTTTAAATACTTTATTACCCGGATGTAGTTTTTCATCTAACATTTCTCAGAATCTTATTAGTAGTAATCTACCTGAAATGCACATCATATCTAAATCTTCAGACATAGTATATTCATATATTACAGCCACTATGTTTATTATTTTTTGATTGACATTGATCACTAGTCAGTTATCAATGATGCTGATATTACATTCATAGTTATTAATGATGCTGATATGTATGGTTATATGATTCTAATGTTTGTCTTTACCAACTCTTTGAAAAACCCGTGGAAGGTTTATTTGTTCAAATATTGGTCTTAATTAAATTCTGGCAATTATAGTCACATATCTTATTTAGGACCCGATGCTCTGTTCTCTTGTGGAACATGACCTCCTAAAACATGGACTTAAATATTATGTGCTACGTGGAATTATCATGTTTCTGTAGGCTTTTAATGAATTTTAGTACCGACTTTAAGACATAGATAAGATGCCGCTATCATATGCATATTTGTACACGAGTTTATTTTCTCTTTCAATGAGTCTCCCCAGATGAAATGTTACATGCATTTCCATGTCTTTTGTGTTCTTAGAGATTGAGTATCAAGTCCTTGATTGAAGTATTAGCTTCATTATAATTAGGAGTCTGATATATGTGACAGTCATTGTTGTAGTCATATTTTATCTCATCTAATAAATCTTCCAATGCTACAAATTTTGCTTTGTGAATTTTGAAACAGCCAGAAGTGGCCTCTGCCAGTGTAAATCTTGCAACAGAAACAGCTGTTGTTTGGACTGTTCCAGAAGTGCAAGCAACAAAGAATTGGATAAAGGATTTTGGAGAGAACCTTGCAAGCCACTTGACAAGTTGTGGATTCACATCTAGTGTTAGAGGTATGTATATTTGCACTTGCTCAAAGCTGTGATTTCTGTTGAAGGATATCTTCTAGATGAAGGAAATAATAACTCCTGAACTTGAATTTTGTCAAGGATAATATACAAATGAGACACTTTTTTATTAAATCATTTTCTTCTAGTTACTATTTTGCTTGATATTTCAGCAATGTTTTCCTTCTAACTCAAGTGAGATTTTAAATTCAGATTTTGAAATTTAAATGAAAATAAATCTTGCTTTGTAATTAACTTGGAATGCCTATCAGAAAATGCTTATTTTCCCCCAAAAAGTATTATGTATTCCAATTAGCTGATTCCATTTATTGGTATTCCGAATTCATTTATTTTTCTTGAGATAATTCTGCCTTTTCATAGTTCTGTTTTTTACAATAGATCTTAGGAATGTAAGAAATTCATTAGTGTTAGAACTCAAGCAGGAGAATTAATTCTATAGTAAATCAATTTGTATAAGCACTTTCCGTGTCCACATTGTCTCAAATTTGATGTTAGCACTGAAAATGGGATTAATAAATATGAATTGGATTAAGAATATATATCTAAATGTTGAGTGAGCTCCTTCCTGCATTTTCCCACGTCACAATTCTGCCTTTTCATAATTTTGCTTTTTGCAATAGATCTTAGGAATGTAAGAAATTTGTGAATGTTAGAACTCAAGCAGGAGAATTAATTCTATATTAAATCAATTTGTATAAGCACTTTCCGTGTCCACATTGTCTCAAATTTGATGCTGGCACTGAAAATGGGATTATTAAAAATGAATTGGATTAAGAATATATCTCTAAATGTTGAGTGAGCTCCCTCCTGCATTTTTCTACGTCACAATATATAGATGTTTGCATCCAAATTATGCTTCATATGATGGCTATGGCCTTTGGGATAGCATTCCACAAGGACATGTCCCCTGCTCTTAGGAGGCATAGGAGACATCCTGTGCCATTTTGGGGATACAGGGATAACAACAAAACGTCCTCCTCACATCCTTTTTTTTCAACATCTCCTTGCTATCCTTAGGATGGTTTGACCCCTCTTGGAGCTGTCCCAAGGATACCCCCTTTTTCACATTTCTGGGAACGTCTTAGCATCCCTGGAATGTTTGAGGGCCGGTCCCAACTGTTGAGTATCCCACCTGTGTGGGGGATGTCAGGATATCCCTAGGTAGTTCCCAGCATGTTGGAGATGCTCGTGATGTCAGTCGACATTAAAAAATTAAAAATGCGAAGGAAACTAGGATGGGGGCAGGACGTGAGGATTAGGATGCACAGCCAGGATTGGTTGTAGTGGAGGAGCCATCATTATTTTATCATGGCTGAAATATGATTGATATATTTTGACTTTCTGGTTTTCATTATCATATGGGACTCTTGTAGATTGTAGTTATAGTTATTGTCATTATAGTTTAATGCTCAGGTTTTCATATTCATAATTTTGTACGTGTATTTGACAAGCTCAATTTGTCAATTTCACTGTTCAATGTTATGGATAATATTTCAGCCCTTTAGTATTTTGAATGATGTAACTGAAAAACTATAAAATTTGTTTTCTTTTTTGAATTTTCTTGTAATTTTATGGGTATATATGTGCTTGCGTGTGTGTGTCCACACACACACACACACTCACACACATATATGTTGTAATATTTGATCCAATAGTTTAATGTACTCGTTTAATAGTTCATGTTAGAATATATTCAATAATAGCATTGGCGGTTCATTAGCAATCCTAATTAGCTAGAACTTGTTTTGACTTGATTCCAAGTTTGTATGGATTACTATTCATTAGGGGTTTCATGAAGGTCAAAAAGAGTTTGTTTTAACAGAAAACCAGTGAACAATATATGTGCTTTGTAAGCTTGGACGGTAATGCCTTGTACACTTCCATTTGTTTTATTTATTTAATTGTTGATGAATAAAATCTACCACTGATCAGCCAGGGTCTGACAGCAGTTTTTCCCAGTTTAAAACTATATTAATATTTGTTATCAGAGCAATGAGGATACCCTGATCTGGTAGTTGTGAGAAAGAAGATGCTTTTGTGAAAGAGTTTGTGCAGAAGGAAAAAGCATAAGCTCGTGGAACAAAAGAAACATTTAAGATTGTGGTCTTGAAGAAAGCTTTGAAAAACAGTTGTCCTTAGACTGTACAGAGCATTGTTTTTGCAAGGGAGGTGTTTGGTTCGTAATATTTTAAAACTTATGAAAGCATTGTTTCTTCTCGCTTGTTGGAGGAATTTGCTTCATGAAGAGAGAACCTTTTGCTGCAGAACGCTGGATAGTTTCTTGTTAACTGTTGGTTCGGACTTTGCAAACAGATATGCATATAAATCATGGCTAGTAGTGAAGGATAGTCGATGAGGGCACTGAAGACATATATAGTATTGTGGGATGGTATGTTGGTCACCGGCTTATTTTCTAACTAGTGGATATTTTGTTTTTGCTTTGGAATTTGTGATTTGAGCTTGTAACATGGTATGTGATATCTCATCTGGTTTTAAGTTTCTTTGTGTTAATATTTTCCCCATTGTGTATGTCACATTGGGTAAAAGTGGTTTTAATATGGTTTTGTGTCATATGATGTCTTAGTTAAATTACATTTCACATTCAAGAAAGTGACTTTTTCAAATTTTTATATTTGTTAATTGGTAAAGTCGAGTCCAAACAAATGTTAAATTAGGAACAAGTTGGTTTTTAATATATGTCGATTGAATTCATCAAGTGGATAGGCTTGGAATTGTTTTTTTGGAAAAGTCACGATGGAGCCAACCCATTGATAATTAAAGTTGAAATAAATAAAATAATGGAGAAATCATGGTGAAGTCAACTTATTGTCAATATAAATCAAAATAAGTTGATAAAGTTATGTCCCATGATTATCGAGTAAAAGGGATTTGATACGAGGATTATGTTACGTTCTATGAATGATGTATGGAAGTCACTTTATATTAATTGCATGATTTGTTTTTTTATACCACGTTTACCAAGTACTTCCAAATTAATGGTGATTTACAAATGTTTCTTAAATTTTGTCAAAGTTGTCAACCATGTCTAGATTTCAAATTTAATTAATTAAAAAGGAGCAGTAAAATCTTTCTGGCGATATATGGAGTTTTAGTGGTTATTTGTCAAGCATGTATAGATTTCAAATTTAATTGGGCAAGTCGGATAAATTAGATTCAAATTTATTTGGTCAAGTCAGATAAATTAGTTGGTTCAAATTATCAAGATTAGAAATAATTTATGCGAGGAGCTAGTCCTGAGCAGTGGTGATTTGTTGTATAAGTCAAGAACCCAATTGTTCCTACCACTGAAAAAGAGAGCCATCTTCAAAAGCAAGAATAAAAGCCTTAGTTCTTATTCATAGGTCCTGCTCTTCAGAGAATTACTTTCACATAATTGGAAAAAGATGTGTTGGAAGAAATTTATGACAAACAACATAAATATGAATAAATAGAACTCGAAAAGTAGATATTCAATCAAAAGCTTTCAGAAGGAACATATTGCATTTGAAAAATCTTCTTCTCCATCTCGAAAAAGTGGATAACATGTCTGACAAAGATACCATGATAACTATAGCTCTGGATGGATTCTCCAATTTTTCAATTTTTTCTTGAAATGCTTCATTTATCTCAAAAATTGCAGAATGCCATGTTTAAAAATCTTGCAGAATTATTGATTTAAAATAATATGAGCTTATCTAAGATGAAGGAGAAGTTAGGTCAGGTTTATTTTGTGTCAAGTTCTAGTAGAACTTCCACTTTCAATGGCTGAGGTAGAAACAATGGTTCACAAGGGATCTACCATAATGTTTCACAAGGATTAGGTGGTTATCATCATCAAAGAGACGGTTGTTGACAAAGTTGAGGAGGTTATGAACAAGAAAGGCAGTTCTTCTGGACATGGTAGAGACAATAAAAGAGAAGAAAAGTGTTACAAATGTGGAAGAATTGGCCACTTTGCTAATTAATGCAGAACCCCCTATAACATAGGCAAAAAGCATGATTCAGCCCGTTATGTTCAAGAATCGGATGTTGAATATCAAAAAACTCTCATGGCATTTGATTAAGTCGCAATTTGTCAGGTTGGTATTCCAATCATTTTGATGATTTAACTGATATGTGGCTTTTGGATTCATGTACAACAAATCTCATGACATATAGAAGAACTTTTGGAGTTATAATCAGTCAAAGTTAAACCCATCCAAATTGCTGATAGGAAAAGTCACATGCCACCTGGCATTGGATCAATTAAGATTGTACTCCCGAACAGCTATGAAATGTGTATTCAAAGTGTCTGGGCTGTTCTGACTTTTAGAAAACATTTTCTTTCCCTAGTTGAAATTTGAGTGCATGTGCCATGGATACCAGGTAGTGATGGAAGCTGGAATTCTTTGTGTCAATTTCATGAAAGAAAATTATATGACAGTTCGTATAGGATATGAAAATGGCAATATAGTGACATTGCATTGCAGAGTACTTTTGAAGAGTGAAGAACAAGTGGCCATTGCAGAAATGGGAACAGTGTTAAATCATCGACTTTCGCGTTTGAGGTATGAACATTTGAATGTGGATAACCTTTTAGATATGCAGAAAAAGGTATGGGAAAAGGGGATACTTACCTTTTGAAGAGGTACATTTTTATGTGAGGATTGTGTGTTAGGAAAACAAAATAGAGAAAAGTTTCTGAAGGAGTCAGAGTGGAGAGAGACCAGTGTTTACAGTTAGTATGCAGTGACGTTTATGACATGGGATTCTTCTCAATCAGAGTTAGCAAGTATTTTCTCTTTATCAATGATGGTATCGAAATGATTTGGGTGTATTTCTTGCAAAACAAAACAATTTTTTTCACCAAGTTCTTGCAAAAATAAAAAAATAGTTGAAAATGAAAAGGATATGAAATTGACCATTTTGAGGATGGACAATGGAGGTGAGTATACATCAAACAGCTTTCAAGATTTTTGTAGGGAGCATGGTTTTAAGTGACAATTTACCAATGCAGATTTTCTGCAACAAAATGGAGTTGCTGAGAGAATGAATAGGAGTTTGGAAGGGACGGAAAGAGTGATGTTGCAATATAAGAACTTGGAATCCAAATACTGGTCTGATGCAGTAAATACAACAGTTAATCTCAGAAATTGGCTTCCAACATCAGCAGTTGCAGGTAAAACATGTTTTGAAGTTTGGCATAGATTCATCTTGAAAGTAGAACTCTTGATCTAACTGTTACACTTTGATTCTGAAAGAGTCCAGTAAAAAGCTGGATGGTAGAAGGAAAAATGTATCTTTCTTGGATATGCAGATGAGAAGAAATGACATAAGCTTCTTAAACACTAGACGACAAATTTTAAGTATCAGTAGAGATGTTATTTTCGATTAGACTGATGCTGTAGATGCATCTAATCTAGAAAAGAGGGCCGTTAAAATAGCCAAGAATCTAGATATCCCTGCAAGGACAAAACAAATGGACTTAGAATATCATTATTTTGGGATGTTGGACAAAGAAAGTGATTGAACCAAAATATTGTTCGAAAGTAGAACTAATATCAAATATCTTCACCAAGCATCTTGACAAAGTTATGTTTAAGAAATTCAGGAAGTCCCTTGGAGTATGCCAGATATAAAACTTTGGATCATTGGGGAATGTTGGAATATTTGGTTCAATTTTTTTAATCTAGTGGTTTAAAAGTTGGATAACATTTAATTACCACATTGGCAGTTCATTGGAAATCTAAATTAACTAGACATTGTTTTGATTTGATTCCAAGTTTGTTTGGGCTGTTATTCATCGGCGATTTCATGAAGTTAAAAATAGATTTTGTTATAATAGAAAAATATTTACTGATGGTATAGATATATGCCTTTTGAGATTAGAGGGTATGGACCTTGATTCTTCTATTTGTTGTATTCATTTGATTTATGATCAATAAAATCTATTACTGATTAATCAACCAATGTTTGATAGTAGTTTTGCCCATTTTGAAGCTATTTTAATATGCCAATCCCGCCCTTTGCCTGAAATTTGTTTTTTTTTCTGTGCTAGAAATGCGTGCTCATGTCCCCACCTCCCAAAAACTTAGACAAACATAGTATCGGGGTGAAACTAGTTTTGTCAATTCATTTTGGTATGGAAGCTAGTAATAATGTCGTGGAACGTTGAAACCCATTCAAAACCACAGACTTTGCAATATTTAGCAAAGCAATAGGTTTTGTACTTGTCTATAAAGCTTTGCACTCCTTTATCCTCCAAGATGCATTTGTTGCGTTGCTTAGGTAGGGTTGCCAATATATATTGGTTTTCAAGATTTATATATATATCTGCTCCATAGTTTTATAAATTTGTGGACTTACTAGGATTTTTAGATTTCTTTGGTTGAAATATTAGACTTTTGTGGAAGATGCTTGATAGCGATTCATAGGAGGGTTTGGACTATTGGTTTGCTTAAGATATTTTGCATGCCTAGGTTTGTTGGAAGGCTCTTTAGATATACTGTGCCACTTTGCAGGCCTAAGATTGTTGGAAGGATTTTTAAATTTACCTTGCCATTTTGTAGGCCTAAGATTGTTGGAAGACTCTTTAGATTTATCCCACCTTATCAAATATTTGTAGGCAATATTTTTCTGGGATTTAGTGTAATTAACCAAATTGGAGCCTTGTTTTCCATCCACACCTTTATATTGGGTTTGTTGGTGGTTTTTGAAAAAGAGGTGAACTGTGCACAACTATGCGGGTCCACACACTTCTAAATAGAAAATTGGTGTTCTTCGTCCTTGGGGCATCACACATCACCCGTTTAGCGTTGCGCGCCCGTCAATGCCTTAAGGCATACTATGTAGCTCACCGATGCGGTGTTGGACCATTAGAACTCTGCGGGCACTTGCTAGCTCCCTGTTGCTCCACAACATGTCAGGTGGCACTTCTTGAGCTCATTTGCATAAGATATTGTGCATGCCTAAGTTTGTTGGAAGGCTTTTTAGATATACCGCGCCGCTTTGTAGGCCTAAGATTGTTGGAAGGCTTTTTAAATTTACCTTGCCATTTTGTAGGCCTAAGATTGTTGGAAGAATCTTTAGATTTATCCCACCCTATCAAATATTTGTAGGCAATATTTTTTCTAGGATTTAGTGTAATTAACCAAATTGGAGCCCCCACACCTTTATATTGGGTTTGTTGGTGGTTTTTGAAAAAGAGGTGAACAATGCACAACTATGCGGGTCCACACACTTCTTATTAGAAATTGGTGTTCTTCACCCTTGTGGCATCACGTCACCCGTTTAGCATTGCACGCTTGTGTAATGCCTTAAGGCATACTATGCAGCTCACCAATGTAGTGTAGGGCCATTAGAACTCTGTGGGCACTTGCCGGCTCTCGTTGCTCCACAACATGCCGGGTGGCACTTCTTGAGCTCTTGCCATGTTAGAGCACTTGTCAACAAAGCTGTGATGTTGGAAGTCTAATCATCACATTTGCGGGAAGGTGAACTATCATTTGGACAAAATTCGAACTATTTTGTAGCCACCCCTTTTTGTAACAACCTTCTTTAAATGATTATATAGTGTATGCCTCTTGTTAGCTAGAGATCATTATCGCTAATTTTGACTTTGCAAAATTATTAAAAAATAATAAAAATGAAAAATTTGAAAAATTTGAAAAGTGTTACTTTGCGTGGTTCATTGCCCTCGTTGCGATCGTCTCATTTTTGTGATCGTTTCGGTCTTCGTTTCATCCTTTTCGGGCAAGAACTCTTCCCCATGAGGCTTTAAAACACGTTAAAATACATTAAAATTAATTAATTAATATTTAATTAATTAATTGCTCCTTGTTTGATTAAATTAATTTTTAAATAACTTGAGAGTATTTAATTAAATAAATATTAATTAAAAGTTCATTCGACAAATTATTGCCGGGAAGTAAGCTTACGCTTCCAACTGCCGGGAAGCCAATTTGGCTTCCCGAACCCGGATTTCCCCTTTCTTGGCAATCTTCTTCAAATTTCCCGCACGTGGGATTTTCTCCACCAATTGCCAAATCATGGATTGGCTAACGGGCAAGAAATTCCCCAATTTCCCACATGGGGAAATTGAACGGGGATTGCCAACCCACTTTGCCATTCCCATTGGCAATTGTCCATTGCTTTCCCCATTTCCCCCTGGCACTTAAGCCCACTACCCGGGAAGAGAGGAAGTTAGATTAATCCCATAACTTCCTCCGTCAAACCCGTTGGAAAAAGTCGTGCGAAGCTTTGCTTCTTATTTCCTCTGAAGGACATAATATTTTGTCATATCCCACAATACGACACACGCATCCAAGGAAATAATAGTTCGCACAGTCAAAAGGAAAATCCACGCATGAATCCAAGATTGCTCAGGAAAAGAATACCAATCCAAGCATCTGCCAACGCCTTCATGGAGAAATAGCAGCTGTCCAAGCATAAGGAGATAAAGAATTGTTTTCAAATCCATACGCATTGGGCAGAGGAAGGAGAAAAGAACAGTTTTCTACGCACAACCCAAGCAAAATTTTCCATGCGCCTAGAGGGAAAAGGAAAGAACAGTTTTTAAAGATTAAAAACAGTCCAAACACAGTTGGAGAACAAGTTTTTAAATAAAGAAAGAGAAAGAAGCAGGCACGTGAGCCAAACAACAATTTCCAACACAGCTGTTTACAAAAAGTTTCAACGCAGAAAGGAGGACAGTTTTGTCCATGTGCCCAGCCCAGGGATAGGTAGACAGTTTTCCACGCACGCCAAAAGGAGAAGTGGAACAATTTTTAAAGCAAAACAAAATTGTTTTTCAAGAAGAAGACCATGCATTTGTCTGGACAACAGAAGGAGCAGCTAAGGAGAAAACCAGCTCCCACGCACCTGTCCACACACTGCACATTGGGAGAAAGGAAAGAAGGACAGAAACTGTTTTTATTCCATGCATCTGAAGGAAGAGGCTGCGCATTGGGCAGAGGAAGGAGAGGTGGAGCTGCACAGTTTTCACGCACCCGTGCCAAGTGAGAAGCAAAAATCTCCACGCCAGGTAAGAAGGAGAACAGGCCACGTGTGGGGGCAAAAGGGAGAAGTTTCCAATAAAACAAAGAATCAAAAATCCCTTTCCACGCATTGCCAGGCAAAAGAACAGTTTTTAAAAATGCGCAGGTATTAGGAAAAGAGGAACAGTGTTTAAAAAACAACAAAGAGCAGCATTAAAGAGAATTCCACGTGCCCATCCAAGGAGTCTCTTTACACAAAGCAAGAAGAGGAAATACAAAAAAATGCACAGGTTTTAATAAGGCAGCAGACCACGTGGGCATAAGGAGATAAAGGAACTGTTTTCAAAAACCCACGCATGCATAGGCAGAAATAAAAAGTCAGGAGGGAATAAAGAAAGTTGCAGTGTTCACGCATTTACCTTGGCAATAGATGCATGTAGTTGAAGAGAAGTCACGGTTCGCGCATGCAAAGGAAAACTAATTCATGCACTACCGAAAACAAGGAAGAATAAAAAAGATTAAATTGACCCGCATGAAATATTAAAATCGGGAGATTTTAATTAAAATAAATAAATAGATATCATTGTTGTCGCCAGTTTTGGAGCTCGAGCTTAGTCTTGATATATTTGTATTTTTAAAGAGAAAAAAATTGTAATTCGGGATCAATTATTATTATTATTTTTAATAATAATAATAATATTAAAAAAAAAAATATTTTTCTTGCATCAACGGGGTTTTGGAGACTGAGACTCGGCCCGTTTGCGTTGTCTGGCGTGCTTGAGTCACTTTTCTGTTAAATTCATAATGGCCGAAAAATCCAAATCTGCGGGGAGATCGAGGAAGCCAGTGGAGAAATCTAACAAATCTGCCCTGAAATATGAATTCCAAGGAATTATCCCTCCCAACTCCATTAAGTCAGCATATGACAACATCAACGATACGAATGCGGGTCACGTCAATGTCAACAGCGGTTTTGCGGCGTGGTGGCGAAGGCAAAACCATTTTCTCAGATAGACTTTACCATAGTGGCCTACCCCAAGCAACAACATTCCCTGTCTCGGTGCAGTGTTCGGAGTTGGTTATTGCTTGCGCGGAGCATTATGACCTTGAGAGACGAGGAATTTTCAAAGATAATCGCGAGCCTTTCCTCTTAATCACACCTGAACACATTGAGGAATTGCTCGGAATACCCGACTTTCGAGAATGCGGATATCACTCGCCTTGATCAGCGCAAGAGTTCTGGGATGAAGAACCCCTGAGATGGAGCAAAATGGTCAACAACAATTGGTTAGTAACCAAGAGACCTCGAATTGAGGCTTCCCAAAGAACTGTACCACGTTGAGTTTGTGGAAGAAATCGGAGACATGATCACTCTCCTAAGTCGAGTTTTTGGCCTACCTTCTGCTAAAATTTTCCACCCATGGATGTACCAGTTTATCTGTATCATCCTAGCCAAGAAAGAGTTTGTGGATTGGGCCACCATCATTAGTAACACCATTCACAAACAATTGATAGAAGTTAAGATGATTGGATGCTTCTACATGACTTCATATTTGACCTATGCAGTAGCACGAAGAAAGCTATTTTCGGGACTTGAAACAAGAGGGGTCATGGGGCCGTCGAACAGTGTTTTTCACTACTACCCTCAGCTCAGCTTCAAAAATAGTTCTCACCATTTTAGAAGAGTCAACGATGCATTCACCTTCCGCGTGATCCGGAACCTGAATCGGAATCGAGGAAAGGTTTTCTAAAGAAGCCATGGGTGTTATTTCCCGATGGGGAACTGGTTTATTCAATTTTCATCTTTTTCCTACATTCGCGTGAGTGGCTTTTTTGGTACCCGTGGAAACTCCCTAAGTACGTCAGTGACAGATGGGCATTAATGGAGTTGGCACGACAATTATTCCAAGTTCACTTTGCCTTCTTAGTGACAAGCACCGTCCAAGAATTCATTTCTCGATCCAAATCGGGAATACCGATGTCAAATCTTTTCGATTGCACAACTCATGGAAAAAGAGTTCGCTCTCATAACCATCCATCCATATGTGAAGAGAGCCCCTTGATATCAATGGATATATGCAAAAGATTAGGGGCGAAGTACCCGACATAGTCCTACCATGGAAGATTTACGGCTGCTTGTTCCGATGAACATGAGGTAAAGAAGGCGGGAGTACTCTTGCCTAACACTGCTCGGATCAAGGCCGTCGCATCAAGAGTCCTCCCGATTCATTAATAGATGATGATGAGGATGTCGTCGATCCCTCATATGATGCCGTTGCCTTTACCCCATTGCTTGAATCGATTTGGACCAAGAGAGATGAATTTTCTCTTGATGGCAAGAACCGACCAATTATTGAAAGAAGCATATCTTGGTATGATAGAGAACTTGCCAAATTGCAATCCATTCGGATCATGTTTGGGATCACAAAAATTGCCTATACGAGGGGGTCTCCATTCGACCAAAGTCTTCTTGATCAACCTCATTACCATCGATCATATGCAATGTGGCGAGAAAGGAGTGGTTGCCGAAATCCACTTCGCCAGACAACGTGTCACGAGGTGAAAGATCTAAAGATACTAACCTGAAGAAGGAAAGAGCGTGTGTCTAGATTTTCTACCTCGAGTAGAGATTCTTCTACCCACATCGTTAATAGTGCTCTGAAGCTAGCGTGAAATGATCCCGACCATGCTTGAACAAGCATCCACTCAGGTGCGGAGTAATTCAAATATCAAACACTTGAGCATGTAGTTCATGAAGGGATTTCCCAAAATATCCCGACTAATCAGGAAGTGGATATTGAGGTTGTGTCTCCTCAAATCGAGGTCGTAGATAGGATTCAAGAAGGATCACATGATGTCGGAAATAATGAGAATATTGATTCGAGCTCCAGGATTCTGTATGCTGAAATAATGAATGATACTCCTTGGGTTGATTCGAAGTGAAGAAAAGGAAGAGAGTTGTCAAGCCAATTGACATTGATTTTGATGCCCTTTTCAAACTTTCGAATGACGCCGCTAAAAAAGCCTAAGGTGCTTTCTCGAATAATGGTGGATAATGATGGAAACAAATTTGCGAGACCTTGCCATTCCACAAATAGATAAGGAGCGCGATCTTTATGACACTGCCGATTATGAAGTTTCAGACCAGGACTTGGAAGATCTACATTAGAAAGTGACATGGCGATGGCTCGAGATTGATTGATATCGTCTTAAAAAGACTTGAGAAATACAAGTCTCAAAACTCTTGGCTCAAGGTGAAAAGAATCAATTGGTGGAATATGTTCAACATTTGATAAATCCCATATCATCCACCTTCCCGAGTCCCACGATGCGGTGGCTGCCCGGATGAAGAGACTCAATTTGTCAAAGGAAATAAACACATTGGGCCATGTCACTAAAACTTGGCTTTCAGAGATTCTCGTTTTAGGCCAGGGGACGATCAAGACCGCGGTTAAGCTTCATGAAGATATCAGTGTGTATCTGGATCCAATTCTTTCTTTCAAAGAAACTTTTGTTTCTGCTATATCAAATTTGGATGAGATATTGCCCAGTTTACAGGAGATGACAAGTATGGAATCTTTAGTTTTAGCTATCGAAGGAATTCTCGAATTTGAACATTGAGGGACACGTTTTCTTTGGTGTTTGCATCTCAAATCAAGGAAAACGCTTCTCGAGGATTCTATGATCCATTATGACAGCATGTGCAATGAAGCCTTTACTTCACTCTCCTTGATTAAGGAATTCATGGCTGAGATTCCTTGTAACCTCGTAAATGAGCATAATCAAAGGTGTTCGTCGGAGCAGGTGGAAGAACAATTTGCACAATTGTTTAAAGACATGTACACTCCTGCTAACAATTTCTCGTCAGTTTCCATGGAGCGGTCATAAAATTGAAGAACTTATTTGAGAATGCTCGAGTCAAAATTGTTAGTTTAAATGATATGCCAAGTAGAATTCTTGAATTGCAGGTATTTTGTGAGGCTATTCTTCGACCAAGTGAACCACCAGAAGAAGAAAAGATGTTTGAAACTTTGGAAAGGTTTAGATCCTTTCAACTGGCAAAAGTGGCAGATCCTAATTTCACCGGCGGTGCAGGGAGTTGATTTTCTTGGTATCTAACGAAGTGGGAGAGTCCATTTCTCATACACTTGAGATAGGCGGACCCCATTTCAATGGATAAGGCACTGGTTATTATTGTATATTTTAAAAGGTGTTGTTATTTGGGAAACAATGGTTATTTTAAGTAATTTCTATTTTTGGGTTGTCTTTAATAAAGTTGGTTAGAAAAAGTCAAAGGTCACTTAAGTGCCTTATTTAATGATCATGTAAAACCCTAACTACTTTGTAACCAACTTTTGGGTTATAAAAGGAAGTGAGGGGCTCATTTGTAAAGGGTGACTTTGAGAGAGGAGAAGAAATACTATTGTGTGCAAGCTTTGTTTTAGGAAGAAACTTTGTGTTCTTTTGTGAAAAACATTTTGGAGTTAATGAAATACGAACTTTGTGTCTCATTCATTGTCTCTTTCAACATTTGATGTTCTTATGTTCATTAGATGTCAGGTGTTTGAATCTTGCATGCAAATATTATCTTTGATCTTATTGTCAACGTTATTAATCGGTTGTTCTAGTTCACAGTGATCAAGCTCTGATTATCTACTTGCTCATGTGTGTTCCCTTTTACACGTTCTTGTTTGACTAACTCAAACTCCGTTTTATTTGTGTTGGTTATTCATCTTTCCTCTTCATGCAATATTAGGCTCTGTTTTTACCTAACTCTTGCATGTTCATTCAGATTCATTCCATTCCACTCCTTTCCTTCATTCCATTCCATCTCCCTCATTCACTTTTCTTTCCATTAATGTTCCAAAACACCCCCACATACAATTTTGAATGTACAGATGTAAATACAGTTTTGGTTTTCAATAAAGGCAGCCTCACCTTCATTGAGGAGGGACTTCGTTCCCACACTGTTGCATGTCATTTGCATGCGTGCAAATCCATATGCTAACAAGATCATAAGCGCTGACTATTAACATGCCCTATTTCTTGAACATCAAATCATCATCTCATGGCAGTCTAGGAAATGGTTAGAAAGTTTTCTGCCCCCTTTGGTTCACGAGAATTGTAATTCTTAGCCTTGTTGAACGTTGTACACCTATGAACTTTACCCTATTTTCCCCATTGAATAGAAGTCGCATTATTTTGCAAATACTTAACATTGAAATATGTCTTGGTTTGCTGCTGTAAGAGTTTTCTATTGCATGTTTCTATAACCATAGTTTGCTAGCTAAGTTATAAGGTTGTCCTTTGTGTGGCTATCTTGGGCCTTGTGGTTTGGATCATTAGTACCAAAGAAAGAGATTTCATATGCCTTTAAGCATGCTATCCCAACAACAAAAAGATATTCATTCAGTTCTATTTTAGAGTACTTGGAAGACCGTTGTAGCAAGAGCAAGAAGGTTGGCACCCCAAAACAATTCTTTGAGGCATCCTCATACGCCTAAAAATTCATTAAATAAATTACTAACATTATAATATAAAATAAATAATTAATCTAAATAACCCAACACAATTATTTATCGTGGGAAAACCTCTCCGAGAGGTAAAAATCCACCAAAATAGATATTCATTTAATTAGAAACCTTAGTAATTTACACTTGGTAAATAAGTCCAGTAACTCTTTTCCACCTTTCACTTCTCCTCTCTTCATTATTTTTCACAGCCCCAAGTGCCCTATTTATTTTGGGTGATTGGGTGTGTCTCCCGAAAAACACCCTTTCAACCTAATTGGTTGAAAACCATTTAATATAAACCATAGGTTATATTTAATAAATAAAAATATATTTTTAGTTTTATTTATTAACTTAATTTATAATTTATAGTTATATTTAATATAAATATCAAGTATAGTATTAGGAACTTATAAGGGGTTAGTAACCCACTTAAAATTATGTTCCAACACCCCCTTAATGTTAAGTGGGGTTATATGCCAACATTATCTGTTTTTATACAACAAGACTTACAATCCTTAAGCCACAATGGGGATGTAGGCTAGCATTTCACTTTTGAAGGATTTTTACACCTTCATCATGCTAAAGTTATCTTATTCTACAAAAGGATTTGGAATCCATAAATCAGAAGTGAATGGTTTAGGCTAAACATGATTTATGAGACTACATCTCACGGTTTCTTATGGATAATCTATAAGCACCTTAGGAGCCTTTTATAAAGTAAGGATCTCCTTTACAAAATGATGCTTTATTATTGGACTACAATAAACTTTAGATCATAAGGATCTTTACAATGCTTTTATGGAGAAGAAGTATAGAGGTGAAAAAGAAAACACATGGTCGGTCATTAGGAGGTTGCATTGTCATGCACACTCCCCTCAATGGCAACTCTAAAAGGCCAAACATTGCTCAAAACTTGCAAAATTCACAGCACACAATGGCTTTGTGAAGATATTTGCAACTTGATCTTGATAGGACATAAGCGGAGATCTATATCACTACATAGAACCTTCTCTCGAATGAAATGCATATGAATTTCTATATGCTTTATCCATTGATCTTGAACTAGATTGTTTGCGATAGCAATGCATTTTGGCTATCACATAAGAAGAGTACTTGACTTTAACTTCCACGTGAATTTCTTCCAACAGTCACTTTAGCCACATAGCTTCTTTCGTTGCTTCCATTGCACTTTTAAATTCCGCCTTGGTAGAAGAGATGGAGACTGTTGGTTGCTTCTTGTTGCTCAAGGAATGACACACATTCCAATCTTAAAAACATATCCACTCATAGATTTTCTATATATTATATTACCAACATGGTTGGAATCACAATATCCATATAAATAAGCATTATCAGAAGAAGTGTAATGTAAACGAAAATTGACAACCATTCCTTTAATGTATTGTAATATTCTTTTAGCTAATTTTTAATGATTACGATATAGTTCTCTGCATGCATCTAGAAGCAATACATAATGCATATGCAATATCATGCCTAGTAATAGTAAGATTAAACTACCTACAAGTTGCCTATAAAGAGTAGGGTTTGCTTTCTCACATGCAAGTTTAGGATCAAGTTTACAACCAACTTCAATAGGAATGGCAACAGGTTTACAATCAACCATATTAAACCTTTTAAGTAAATTAACAACATATTGTGATTGAGATACAACAATAGAATGTTTATCTTGAAAAATAGCCATACCTAAAAATGATGCAATAATCTTAGATTAGTCATTTCAAAGTAATGTTTTGATTTAGTTTTAATTTTAAGAGTCAAATTGTTTGAATTGCTAGTAATAAGAAGATCATCTACATGTAATACAATAAGTATAATCTGATTATTTTCAACTTTAACAAAGAGATCATTATCAGATGAGCAATTATTAAAAACAATATATTTGAAAAAACTGTTTATTTTCGCATACCAAGCTCTAGGAGCCTGTTTTAAGCCATATATAGATTTTTTTAATTTACAAACAAAGTCATTTTCTAGGTTCCTCAAAATCTATGTTGGGTTATGAAGATTTCCTCTTTCAGATCACTATTGAAGAAGACATTCTTAAGATCTCGTCTTGAATTTTCCAACCACATTGAACAACTAAGGAAATGAAAATCTTAACAATGCTCATTTTTGAAATAGGAGTAAAAGTTTCTACATAGTCAATATTGGTTTTTGAGTAAACCCACGAGCTACTAACCTAGCCTTAAACTTATCAACTTTGCCATTAACATTATAGTTGATTTTGTAAAGCCACCGAGATTCAACAATACTTAGTTTTTGAGAAGGGACTAGATCCCAAGCATTGATTTTTAATCAATGCATTGTACTTGGCTTTCGTGGCTTCTCTCCATCTTTCGTGGTGGCACGTCTTTTGAAAAATTGAGGTTCAAACTCATATATAGTCATAAGGCATGGTAAGTATAATGGCTTCTAGTCATCTTATGAAGATTATTAAGATTAGAGTTTTGGAGAATAAACAACCCATTTAGGCCGTTTAGTTATAGAGGAAACAAGAATAGACTCATGTTCAGTCCTATAATTAATTTCTTCATTAATATTACATTCATCATGATCATTATTTTCTAAGTTAACGAGACTGTTGTAAACAAGAGAAACAAAAGAACTACAAAATGTTTTTAAATAATTTTAACATTTTTTTTTTAATAACTTCTTGTTTGCGGGATCATAGATCCTCAAATCTTTTGTGTTTACCTCCATAACCTACGAAAATGCATGGATATGAGGTCTGATTTAACTTTTTCCTTTTAGCTTTAAGAATAAAGATGGAGGCTCTAGTTCTAAAGATTGTCAAGTGAGATACATTGTGTTTCTTGTTAGTCCACTTTTCTAAAAGTGTTGTTTGAAACAGGGTTTTAGTAGGGACTTTGTTAAGAATATGAACCACAATATTCATAGGTTCAATCCACATAAATTTAGGGACCCAAGAAAAGTGAATCATGGTTTTGGGCATTTTACAAATGGTGTGGTTTTTCCTTTCCGCCATACCATTTTATTGAGAGGAATTGGGAGTGGTAAGGTCACTTTGAATTCCACATTCAACACAAATTGAATCGAATGCTTTATTAACATATTCACCTCCATTATCATTCTAAGTCTTTTGATTTTATGACTAAAACTATTTTCTACTAAAACTTTAATTTTGAATAAAACATTATATTTGTTATTAATAAAAAATGATTGAATCATATGAGAATAATCATCAATGATTGTAACAACATACAAAAAACCATTCAACGAAGAGACTTCTAAAGGTCCTCAAACATCAATATGAACAAGTTTGCAAGAGGTTCAGAAAAATTTGCATCATGGTGGCTATGAAAGGGGTCTGCAGATTGCTTACTGTGTAAGCAACCTTCACAAGTTTCACAAGCATGGGAGATATGAGGCAATCCAACAATGAGGTTAAGATGAGACATATCATACATGCTCCTAAAGTTAACATGCCCTAATCTTTCATGCCATAATTGTGAATCATTCCTACTTTGAGAAGTAAAATAGGAAACAGATGCAAAACCATTAAAGATATATAACCCATTCTTTTGAATACCTTCTACAATAGTTGTATCAAATTTATTTTTAATGTACCATTTATCCTTAAGTAAGATGATGCTATAATTATTTTGAGTTAATTGAGAGCATGATAATAAATTCATCTTTAGTTTAAGAACATATAAAACATCATTAATATAACCATTGAAAACTTTAGCTTTACCTTGACTTTGTACATCTAAAATAGAATGATCACCTAGATAAATTTGATCATGACATTCTCGATATCAAAGAGAATATCCGACATATAGGTCATGTGCCTAGAAGCACCACTATCTAGGATCCATTTTTTTGTAGTAACCAAAGCAACATATAAAGCAATGACATTAGGTTTTTGATTATTCTTTTAATTCTTGCATTGATTTTGATTAGATTTGTTTCCTTTTTGATTGTTGAAATTTGGTTTTCTTTTCTTTTTCCTACAATCTTCCTTTTTATGACCATATTTTCCACAATTATGACATTTTCCATCAAAACTGACTTTTAAGTGATTTTTCACTATTTTCTTATCTTTATTAATGTGTTTAATGTTTGTTTTGATCTTTTGATTGTTGTTAAACTTAAAAAAACTATTATTAGGTTTTTAGTGAGAAGTGCCTGAGTTGCATTCTCTTTTGAATCAAAGTTCGTCATAACTTGCTCTACTTGAATCAGAAAAGCAGTAAGGGTAGATAAATAAAAAATATCTTGCTTAGTTTGATACTTAGAGTTTAGGATTGAAATAAAGTTTCAAAATTTTTCAAGAATATTCATTTGAATGATATAATATAATACTTAATCTAGAATTAAATCGCAATTGCATTCAACTGATATTTAATATTTTAATTTTAGCAAGAAAATTGACCACTTTTTCATCCCCCTTCATGGGAGTTGTCATTAATTCAAGAATAAGTTTTATGATTTTAGAAAGTCTCATACCTTCATGCATAGATTCTAGCAGTTTCCAAGCTTCACTAGGGCTTTCTTGGTTTCCGATGTGCAACAGAAAGTCATCTTGCATGCTCTCATGAGAATGAGTGACATCAACTCTTGCACTTTCTGCTGAAATGTAGAGACATTGTCCCTCGTCGCTTGTCTACCTGTAGGTGCCTTTTCCATACCATTTACAATTGCCCATAGTTTCCGCGCCATAAATTATGCTTTCAAATGAATCTTCTAGATGTTGTAGTTAGATCCATTTAACTTCGTGACTTATCCATGCTAAAGTGATTAGAACTCATTTTAAATTATGATTTAAAAGCTTTCAAGACAAAATTCAAGGTGAAATCTAGAATTTTGTGATTTTGACTGAATATTCAGACCTTATTTTTCACTTTTGACACAAAGAAAATAAAGTTACTTCGAAAAAATGAATTGTCGACACTTTTTTATTAAAAAATCAATTGAAACGAGAATTTTAAAATGCAATTAATAAAATTTCTCCTTATCGTTTAATGCATCAATCCAAGGTTGTCGCAAAATATTTGTGGTCTACCGCCTTCTCGACACAACTAATTTGTTACTCGTATTCTTAAGGCACAAGTGGGAGAAAAACATTAACTATAGTTTTTAATGTAAATAATAATAATAAAAGTAAATTAGTGGATGCAATATTAAATAATATATGTGATCTATATCTATGTGGTTGTGTAATGTCATGTATTCTGTTCTGCCATATTTTGCCTTCATTGAATATATATGTAGTTCTATCACCGATTGTAACAATCCCCTTTATATATGTGGCTTATAACACATCTTAGTTAGCTAAGGAAAAAGTATAGTTTTACATGTTTTATTCTATTATTTATCAACATTGCTACATAATCAATAATTATTACTCATATAAATGCAACCCATACTAGTGCATCTGCTCAAATTTCATTTGAATTCATTATTATTATTGAACCTTGTTATATGAGCCCTTATTACATAATTAATTATTCTATTTAAATGATATAAGAAAAATAATCATTAAATTTTTCCATTGATCCTTTCAAAGAGCATACTCTATAAACTAGAATATTCCTTTAGATAAAGATTTGGTTCACCAAAAAAATGAAGAGTAGGGGCTGGTTAGGCTTGAGAACGGTCAACATACAACGAAAATCCCACCTAGGCCCCTTCATTAGCCATCCATGCATACACAACTCTTTATGTGATAATGGTGAACATATATTAATTTAAAATTTTAAAAACAAATTTTTTATATATAAAAATAAAACCATACCTATTTTAGGAAAACAAAAATAAAAGGATTTAGCGAAGAATTTCTTAGCCATCAAATTTCATCATGTTATCCATGGAAAGAATAATGTGGTAGATACAATGGCCAATGTATTTAATCGCCTGGAAATGCGAAACTTATCGGAAAATATCATGCGGGACAAGATTCTCATTGAATTCAAGAACATTCCGGCCATTGAATGTAGTAATAACGACAAAGCACGTAGAGAACATACTAGTCTTAATGCTATTGTCATATCCCACTTTTTCATTCTGTTTTGGTTGTAAAAGTATGTTGTGAAGTAATAATTAACCTGCAGAAGCAAGTTGATTGGTGTCGATGTGAGACCGCGTATTTAATTATACACACGCACATATTTTCCGCGAGGAAATATATGCATGTGTGTAGGTACATACCCAACACCGCACTCGCACTCGTCACCTTGCATCCGTTGACTATTTATTAAGACATAACTTATTCTTGCTGGGCTTGTTTGTATGATCGTTCTTCATCTTGTGGTTGTATGCGATGATTTTATAATGATAATAGACCTGTTTCATTGATGTACTTGCTTGCGAGACAATGCTCCAATTTGCTTGCAATATATCATGATTTTGCAATATTGATGAATCTGCTACACAACTGTACCTCGTATTAATTCGGTGCTAAAAGACAATTGTTATTGCTCTAATGATTGATTAACCACCTTGTGATTTGTTGTTCTGGTCATAGACTGCGAAGCTTTAAGGTGTTCTTCACTGTTTGAAAAGGGTATGAAGTGTCGTCAAGGTAAAGGTACTTGTTTAACTATCTTGCTAAGCAGTTGTAAATAACGTAAGTTATTGTGTCGACTTGATCTTAATGCTGAGTTAGTGATCACAAGGCAATAAAAGGGTACATTAAAGTATGTTTATAGTTATCGTCATGTAATAGCCTCCTTAATGCTTGGCATTTAATACGTTAACGACACTGGAACTAGTCACAGACCATGGTAAGGTTGGCAAAGAGTCATTGTTTTAAACAAAATGGTCTTAGACCATGTTGGGGTGACATGGGTAATGTTTAGTTTGAATAATTTAAAAGAATAAAATACCATATGATGATGGAAATTGCAAGGCAAATATAGTTGTGATTATTAGTGGTCTAAAGGCATATTTTAATGTTTAACTTGAATGGTCTTTGACCACATCCTTAGCATAGTGAATGTCGTATAAATGTTAATTTGGTCGACCACCGATCACACCATGCATGGAAAGGCATTTGATTGGTTTAACTTGTTGGTCTTCGACCGATCGATAAATTCCATGCATATGGAAGAGGGATAAATTTGGATAAGTTTGATTGTTTATTTGGATGTCTTCGACTGCTCGAATACATCGCTAGTTGCTTGGAGGGAAAATGGGTAAAATTATATAAGCCACGATGTGGCACTGTGAATATTTATGGCATTTACTTTGGCGGAGTCCTCGAAATCAGCGAAGCTTCTTGAGGAAGGTACCTTGTATGCATAGAGGTTTTTATTTTTGCATTGTTTTTGTTAAGCCCATTTTGTGCGAGCCGTGCATGGGGGTTCTGTAATCTATTTGCAACAGAGTTATTTTGGGCTTTCCTTGCTAAATTTAAATGGTTTTATTTTTAGCTTAAAGGCATTTAACCTGTTTAAATCTGGAAAGAATGGGGTTTATGATGGTTTGAGTTGCTTGAGTCTTGCTGGAATGAGTTTGTGAAGATTTCGAAAGAAACGCTTCTGGGTTTTGGTGGTTCATTCGGTTTGAGAAGGTTACAGTTCGCAAGCATGGTTTCTTGACTCAAATCTAATGTTCATTTTGAGATTTAGATTATTAAAGGGGTTTTCTTTCTCTGGTTTGTATCTTGTGAATGAACAAAATTCATATTAGAATTAGTTGATGAAATAACTTAAGTTAAAAACTAGAATCTAATGGGTGTTTGAGTTTTCGACTCCTTCATAGGTATTCAATCTAGGTATTGCTGTTAATCGTTTATCTTGTCTGTGATACTTGTATTAAAATGGTTACAACCATTAATTTTGTGAGCGACTGTATGCTTGTAGAACCGTGAATACAACTTTGACTGTAACTAGTAGAAGGAAATTTATACTGGTTCTGTTGTTTGCTTATTTGGTTTGTGAAAGTTTGTATTCTGACCTGTTGCCTGTTGTCCTTGTATTTGTAAAATAATAGTATTCGAACCTTGCTTTCTCAGGCCTTGCGGGATATTTAATGGTCTAGTCTTTGGTGGAGGGGTCTATTCTCTTACTCTGTTTGATCAAGAAACCACAACCCACGTATTATTGGGTAGAGCTTATTTAACTTTTGAAGGATATATAATATATATGACTGTGTTATACTCCTTAGTAGCGTGAATTTTTGATCAGTTGGGTTGTAGTATTAGAGTTCTATCGAACTCACCATGATAATTTGGAGTGTTGTATGGCTCATTCGAGCTGAGGGGAAAGCAATTTCATTAGGGAAGGTCTGTTTAAATTTGTTGAAATATGTTTTAACGATTATTAGATCTTAAAGGGGTTGTAACCCTGCCATTAAATAGTTTTGGATGTTTGGCTTGGTAACATATTAATATGGATTCCTCCATAGTCGGTCATTAAGATACTTCTGAGTAACATATACTCTATGGCATTATTGTAGTCGGTATTGTCCCCTTAAAGAGACCTGCAAAACTGGGGCTATTGCACCCAAACTATCTTTGTTAACCAAAAGTTACTTTTAAAATCTGTGCCGTAGTTAATCTGTTATATAACTTTGCTTGACTTGGAAGATGATGGTATGAGATCTCTATTAGTTAATAATGTAACTCTTGAGTTATATTGATTGCAGTTGGTGTTTATGTTTGATCATTTGGAATTGAAGTGAGATGGGAATTGGAAACAATTATGAAATAGATTCAGCTCAATGGTTAATATTAAGGCTTATCTAATTTTGTATAAGATTGTTTTATCATGAATAGCTGTATGGAAGTAAAGTTCACTTCATGTCTTGATGATCATTTTTATTAAAATTGATTAACCATATTTTTGAAGAGTAGAGGATAGATAACCTTTTAATATTTTGTATTTCATAATGTAACAATATGGTTATGAGTTATGAACCCATGCCAGTTCAATGAATTGACTGTGCATACATTATTATATTCCTACAACTTGCAGGACTGAACAATATTACGAATGGTTTAAAGAACTGGATAACGCGTCATGCATTGATTATTATTGTACTGATTCATATGAATGTACTTGTACTTGATTTTATGCGAAAGTATTACTTCACAATTATATAAGGCAAAATGTGCCTAATGTATTAAATGATTATCTTTGATAATCACTTTGTGAATATGTATTAATGTTATTAATTATGAATTTAACGATTGTTGTTCAGATCATATGATTGTGTTATGAGACATACTTGTATTGATGTTATTAGTAAGCATTTATTGTGATTGATATTAAATGTGATAACGCATCTGTTTTTTAAGATATCGTTATGAACTAATAATTATATAATGAAAATAGTAAGACAAAACAAGGAATACAACATGGTACTTTAAGAAGATAAGTATGACAACCAGTTATATCTGTTCATCATAAACATGATGATATACATCGGTTTTTAAATATGAAACATTGAGAAACATACTGTTGTCTTTTAATAGTAGCAACTTACATGTTTACAATTAAATGTATTCGTTGTAAAATATCATATTGTTTCTACTTTATCATAGCGAGGAAACAATTACCAATGGTATGGAACCAAGAACGAAAGTACATTATAATTATATGAAATAATACCGATGTCAACTGACTTATGTAAGCTAAATTGACCAAGCGTCTATTAATGATCACAAATGATAATTAATTTAGTGTTATGAATTGGTTTAAATCTCATACTTGACTAAACCTAATCAATGATCGTAAAACGATATAGTTTGACTTACATGCGGTATGAGGTACATACACTAGTCAGTGACTCAATGAGTTCACTGTACACCTCTATAGTGAATTGGATAACTTAATGAAACTTGAATAACCTTTCATTAGGATGAGAGTTTAACAAATTGTAAATGAAGGGTAGGCATCACGAGACGACATTCGTGTCGTATGAGCCTTGTTCGTACCAACTTTGGATGGCTACGGTGAAGGAAACAAACACATGATGACTTAGGTCATTTCGTGAGCGTATCCTTTCCTGTAGGAATCCTAAGGTGGTACTAACATGAATCATGCAACCCAAATATCGAGTCATGATACTTATAGGTTCGAAACTAAATCCAATTACTTATCGTAAACAAATATCTAAAATGATTAACTGTAAATATGATACTTATCAATGGAAAGGAATCGATAACTATGTTGAGACGGTTGTGCGGTGAAGGGAAGACAGGTTTCGTAGGCTTGTGTGTAGTCTCGAAACCGGCTTGCTAACGCAACGCCAAATAACTATGGCCATAGTAGTGCAAATAACTGATTGCATTGTCTATTCACCATGTCTTCTTATTAGCGGTGTCTGGAGTCGGATGGAGGTTACTTCAGTAACTTTTTGGTTGACACTAAGAAGATGCGCAGGTTCTCTTAACCTATAATAAGGTTTAACCAAAGGTATAAAAAAGTATATTGGCTCGTATAGAGTGTTAAAGGGAGATTGATAAGGATATGGAACTCTTTGCAGTTACATATGGTTATAGTTTGTCTAGATGGATTCGGAATATTAAGTAATGCTGGAATAATTTGACAATGGCTGAGTAATGATAATATGTGTGGTGAGTAATGATAATATTCATTACAACATTATAAGAACTTAAGGGATTTTGTAAACTTGATAGTATCTTTGGGTTTATTCAATTTGCGTCGTTGATAATCATTGAAGGCATAAAGTTAATTAATGGTTTATAAATTTTTTTTCCCTTAGTTTGTTGAAGCATAACATGGGTGTTAAAACTATGATAAGTTTTTGTTAGTTTGTCAAAGCGAGACACATTCCAATGTGGATTAAATCTACAAGAATCGAATTACATGTCACCACCCAAGATTGACATTGTCTACCATTTCTCAAAGGCCCAATTAAAGGCTATAAGGGCAATGTAAGTATCCACATAGAAATAACAAACACAAGAATAAAATTGAAAGGTTTAGCAAGTGCGCTAAAGGCGTCAACCTTAGCAAAATCCTTGCAAAGGAAAGATTCAAATTAGTCATCGTCACAGATAGAGATAGACATTTCTAACTAAAGACAAATTTTGCAATGACATGCCTAAGTAAGTGCATAAATATAATCTAGAAGGCAATGGGAAGAGAGAGGAGAACGGTAATACGAGTTATGGAAATAAGTGTAGATTTCAACGACCTCTGGTTGTGGTCTATCGACAGGTATTGAAATACACTGCAGCAACTGGCAATCCCAGCCTGTTACCCTCTGTAATTTCCTTGATATTGAAATGATGTCGCGATGGAGGAGGATCTAGTGTCCCCCGATACGATGCCTTCCAATCGCAAAACACATGTGCATAAAAGAAATCTTCAACCCTCTGCAATTATAATAGAGGCGGGAATGGAGCCTTCCCCAAACCTTAGCGACCCTATTGCATTTACAGAGAGGTAATTTTGGAAGATAGTAAGAGAACCGTCCACCATCTTTCGAGAAACAAGAGAAAGCGGGCCTCTTCCCAATCCTAAATGCCTCGATGTTTTATCCGGTCTCATGTAGCCAAAGCGGTAGGCACATCCCATGAGAAAAACATTGAATGTTTTGGAATCCAACTTTTATGTATCTCTTGCTGCATTTATGACATGTATACAAAAAAATAGAGTCCGTTCAATATTCAAATGAATTTGTTTCGTGAGTCTTCCTGCATAATGTTATAAATAGATTACCGGTATAAGGGATACTTGAGGTAGAGGCGGGAATAAGAAAAATCTCCATTTCTCGAGAAAATGTCTAAGATTGGTAGCACAATCAATGAGTCCTTTTTATTGTTTTGTTGTGTAGGGCTAATTTGCTCTTTTGTTTCAAGATTTTTTTAGAACCAAAGCTTGAGGTCAACCAGTTTGGGAAATTTATGTTTGATGACCATATTTCCTCCTTATTCATTAAGCCCGTTTTGAGAGTAATACACAACCCTTGTCAAAATAAAAATAAATTATTATAAAAACTTGATTACGGTTTTTAAAAAAACTCCGGTGGGCCCGCTCAAAGCAAGTGAAATTTTTGAATTTTTTTTCAAGAGTGAGATAGAGAGATGTGTGAAAAATGGACGAGGGGACCACTTTTATAGCATGGGTAGAGTTCAAACCACCCAACCGAACTTTACGATTAATAATTAAATAAATTAAATTATTTAATTTAACTTTTACCAACTTAATTTAATGAGATCTACCCGCTTTGGTACCATATTAGGAGGGTTGGGTTAATTAAATAACCATTAAATAAATTACTAACATTACAATATAAAATAAATAATTAATCTAAATAACCCAACACAATTATTTACCATGGAAAAACCTCCAAGAGGTAAAAACCCACCAAAATAGATATCCATTTAATTAGAAACCTTAGTAATTTACACTTGGTAAATAAGTCCAGTAACTCTTTTCCACCTTTCACTTCTCCTCTCTTCACTATTTTTCATGAGCCCCATTGCACTATTTATTTTGGGTGATTGTGTGTCTCCGAAAAAACACCCTTTCAACCTTATTGGTTGAAAACTATTTAATATAAACCGTAGGTTATATTAACAAATTAAAATATATTTGTATATTTATTTATTAACTATAATCTATAGTTTATAGTTATATTTAATATGAATATTAAATATAGTATTATGAACTTATAAGGGGTTAATCACCCACTTAAAATTATGTTCCAACACTTGGTCCACAAGCGAATCCTTTTGTGTGACATGTGGATCCATGGTTTCAACAACCAAGCTCTTTGAAAGTACAAGTCAATCTTTGAATTCTAGTGTAAGGTAAAATCGATGCCACACCATTGGAAAATTGGATTAGACAATTGGATGCCTATTTCTTGGTCGATTGCTTCCGTGATCTAGAGAAGATCACATTTTTAGAGTTGGAGATGTCCATTTTAGTGTCTAACCGGTGGAAAACCTACAACATGCAACGTGAGAAAGACTTCGAGCCTATCAAGACTTGGAGTTCATTTGTCGAAGCACTTTTGAGGAGCATTACCCCTCAAACACTAATAGTTCTAGTAGTTGTACTAGCATAAGGAATAATATGTTAAATATTACACTAATGATTTCCATGACTACACTGTGCATCTGTACGACAATTTAACAAAGCAACATAAGGTGCTAAAGTACATCAACAAACTCTCTCTGTATCCAGAAAGAGTTCTTGAATTTCAACACATTGGGGCAAGTGTACTGAACACCACCAAGATTGAAGCCAAGGAAAAGATGAAGAAGGTTTCCTCTTCATTTGGTATTGCGCGCAAGAGCTAACCCATGGCCAATGCACCGTCTAACCTTCTTGTTCAGAAGCAAAACATGCCGTGTAAGGGATAACAACTTAAGAAGGCCGCACAACATTAGAAGGCTTCAATGCCTTTAGTTTTAGATAAGGGCAAGAGAAACCAAACTGCTACGTGGTCCGATGACACCACATGAACTCACACAACGATTTTGAATGTTGTGCTCAATTCTCGATCGTTCAATCTACATTAAGTCCCATGCAAAAAGATGACACTGACTCATATGCTATTGTTTTAGCACCATCACCATTACCACCACATTTCGAAGGAATGAGGACCTCTTCCAAACCAAGTGTTGGGTCAAGGGTTAGTCCTTCGTGTTATCATTGAAAATGGGATCCAAAAGAACTTTATTGTGCAAGATGCACTCCAATGACCTGGTAATTACCATTGAAGTGCATGCTCAACCACTCTCTTGGATGGCTCCATAATGCACTTCAAAGTATACAATAAAGCCTATGGAGAACACAATTACTTGAAACATTGTCTTCTTTAGAAGTTTGTGCCTTCGTACTTGGAAGACCTTATGTGTATGACCGTGATACTGTATATCAAGCTAAGTTGCAATGATAGATTGTCCTTGTCAAATATTGTTTCAACCTTTGGGAGTTACCTCTACAAGACCAAACTCACTTTAGTCTCGGCCAAACAATGCTGCAAGCTCATTTCTCACAAATAAAAGTTCTTGCTACTCATTGTCCATCTAGAAGCACCCGCACAACCAAGCGAGCAAGAATTTGCAAGGTCTTAAGTCGTGTAATCATCATCGTAATAAATGGACAAGTAATTGCAATAATATGGAGATGTCTTGAAGAACCAAAGACATTCCCACACATTGTGTGATAAAGCATTAACTTGATTTGGTTCTTGGATCCCCTCTTCGAAACAATCCATAACACCACATATCCGTTTGGGAGAACGATGAAGCAAAATGCCAAAACCAAGAGCTTCTTGATCAAGACAGGATCACACCAAGCTCTTTTCCTTTGAAACACGACAATCCTCATGCCAAAGAAAGGTGGAACATGACGCTTGCGCATTGACTACCGCATGCTCAAGATAAATGTGAAGAATCAATCTCCATTGTTGTGCTTTGATAACCTCTTAGACCAGCTCCGAGACACACAATGCTTTACCAAGATTGACTCGAATTTAGGCTATCATCAAATATCGATTCATCTTGAAGACGAAATTCAAGACAATAGAAGGATTGTGCAAATGGTTGGGTATGCCCTTTGACTTGACTAATGCGCTAGCAACATTCACATGCGCCTCATAAATGATATACTTCATCCCTTCATTAAATTAGTTGTCATTGTCTACTCAGATGACATCCTCATCTTCAAGAAGACTTGGGAGGAACATGTAGATAATGTCTTAGACATAATATAGGAACACAAGTTGCAAGCCAACTTAGGCAAGTGTACATTTGGTGCCATGCGAATTCAATGCCTGGCCTACATCATCGATCGTGCAAGTATCCATATACATCAAGAGAAGATCAAACAATCTAAGAGTGGCCACCTTTGCTCAATCTCATCGAGTTGAGGAATTTTCTTGGACTTACTAATTTATATTGTAGGGATTTCCTTGGTTTTTAACACATCATGGCCCCTTAGCATGATCATGCACATGGAAACAACATTCCATTGGACATATGCACAACAATGTGTCTTCAGGTAGCTCAACTAGGCTTTGCACACCATTTTTTTTGACAATCTTGGACATTGTCACACTGTTTGAGATACAAACTGATGCATCTCACTATTCACTTGGTGCACTACAACAACATGTACATATGGTTGCATATCACTTAGATACATTCAACGACTCGGTTCAATGTTACTCCACCTATGAAAAATATTTATATACCATCGTACAAGTACTCAAGAAATGACATTACCACATCTTGTGTAGGAGAGACAATCAACCATTCTAATCATAAAACACTTTAGTTACTACATACACAAAGAAGTTGGAGAATTTGTGCCACATGAAATGGATTACTTATTTGCGGTAGTTCCATCGATGATCAAACAAAAGGTGGGTAATGACAATAAGGTAGTAGATTTTCTAAGCCGCCCTCGATGGAAGTGCTCATTACTCGCTTGACACGTGTGACCACAAATTCTACGATAGGGCATCCCTCTACTTAGTAGACCGCAAATTTGTATAAGCATATACTGGCCTTGCATAGGCCTAATGAGTTTGCAAATTCAACATGTCTAACAAGCTGCTTTACAAGCTAGGAAATATTTGTGTTCTTGATGATGCACCTCGCTAAAGACTCATTTGGGAGGTATGCTATGCCAAAACAACAAGACATTTCATCTTTAGACAAATGGACAAACAAAAGTTGTCAACCACACACTTGTTCATTTGTTGCACATGTACAATAGTGCACATCCGCACACTTGGTACTTGATGATTTGCTTTACATTCAACATGCCTAAAACATAACTCTACACAGTTCTACGGGCCATAGTCATTCCAAACATGTCTTGGGTTCCAACTAATAACTCTCCTAGACATATGCTATCGGGTGCCATTGGCGCATAGAGTCGTGTATGTATGTGAGCTAAGATGGTCTATATGATTAGCCTCTCTCCCTTAGTATAGATTAAGATACAAGTTAAAGACCACACAAGAGCCAACACACAATCAAATACAAAGGGTGTAAATATTTGCGGTGTTAGAACAATGAGATAATTTTAATATGATTGCAGGGCTAAAAATAAATGCATGAGAGTCTCCCATGATGGACCCTCGTCGAAACGCAAAGCTTCTCCACGAGAGTCTCCATGATGGACCCCAACCTATCCAACTTCTTCAATGAAATAGAAATACTTGCAACATCCTCCTCGAACATGCGGAACCTTTCTTCAGTATGCGGTCCGCCTTATTAAAAGGTTACTTGCCTCTCACTTATTTCTTTGACTTCTTGGTGGAGATATCTTTTTGCAAGGGAGCCAAGTCACCTTTCCCACAAGAACTTGTTTCTCGGGCATAAAACCGCAACACAAGTCACCAAACCACAATGGAACAAAAATTAACTCAAATTTGTGGAAAGTGGTAGAAAACCTTTAGGCCAAAAAGGAAAACCAACTTTGATACCAATTCGATCCGTAAATCAGGTGGATATTCCACACTAGGCTTCACCAACACGGATACGTCTTGTTCCAACTCAACAAGTGATGAATTAACAACTCTCTTTGCATACAAATTAGAGTTTCAAAGTGCTGGAAATGAAGTGCAACACACACATACATAGAAAAGAGATGAGAACAATTCAAGCACACAAGAACACAAGATTTACCTTGGAGAAACACAAGGAAAAACTCCAGTGGGTGAGGCAATAACACTCCCCTTCACTATGTAATTCACAATTTGTACATCATACTGCCATATTCATGGCCTTCATGGAAATAAATCTCTCTCCAAAGCTTGTTCAAGACTTAATCAACACTTTACAAGCATTCTCTCTCTTCCTACAACATTTAGAACACATCTCTGTTGGTTAGGAACAACTTCAATTCCAACAAAGACCTTCCAACTTTCTTTTAGTGGATGGAAGATTCTCATTTTGTAACTCCTTTGCCCATTGTTAATGACAATTGACATCCCTTAGACTTGGATTGATTCCTTTCACCTTAGAAAACTGCCCAAAAAGTCCAAAAATAGTGTTGAGAAGTTGAAATGTGTCAAACCGTTTCAAATTCACCTTTTTTGAACTAGAAATGGAATTGTCACCTTTTGCACGAGGTAGTTACACAATGGTTGTTGTTCAATGTGTGTTCGTCACTATCGAATGCACATTTGCCATCGACAAATGCACAACCGCCAGCGATGAACGCCAACCGCCATTGTCGAATGTGCAACCGCCGAGGTGGTTCTTTGTCGAGGAAAAAGTCCTCTAACTTCTAGAGGACACAACTTTTGCATACGAACTCAGAAGTGTTCGTCATTGTCGATTATGTGTCGGTCGCTGATGAATGCGCAATTGCGGGCGTTTCCATGTCAAGGAAAAGGTCCTCTAACTTCCAGAGGCAATAACTTTCGCATACGAACTCGAAATTGAGACCAGTTTGTTTTTGATAGTGTGTATTTTTTCGAGAGGAACCCAAATGTGCCATCAAAACATAGAGGCTATATTTTGAATTTTACAATAAATGTCTTGTTTTAAGTGTGTACAATATGAGTTACATGAATTGGGCATATCTAGATCCAATTTTGAATCAACCACCTCTCCCAATTGATGCTTGTAAAAGTGATTCTCCACAAGCACAACCTTGGCATCCTTGATATGAATAGAGTGCTTAGTTTTATGGGAGTGTTCAGCTAAAGGCGATTTTTCTTTCTTTTTAAGGTGGATGTTTGTGGCATGCTCCTTTACCGTAGTTTAAATGGACCTACCTGGTTCAACCTTAACTTATTGATGATGGGTTTCCAAGCATAACTGAAACCCAAATCATCATCCCTATTTGATTTTTGATTATGCTATAGATAACTCTAGTGTAGTACAAGATGCCCATTGGGCTCGCAATAGGAGACATATTAAATGCAAAATTAGCTGTTAAAAATTTAATATTATTTTGTAACCTACTACCTTTAAAACATGAAATGCTCATATACTAAACTGAGGGGTTCTCCCTTAATTTGTTTATGATGGGTCTCCAACCATGACTCAAAGCAAACCATCATTCCTATTCAATTTTGAATATACACGCCAATGTCAACCACCTCTCCCAATTGATGCTTGTAAAAGTGTTTCTCCACAGCCACAACCTTGGCATCCTTGATGTGAATAGAGTGCTTAGTTTTACAGGAGTCTTCAGCTAATGCCAATTTTTCTTTTTCCTTCAAGGTGGATGTTTGTGGCATGCTCTTTTACCATAGTTTAAATGGACCTACCTATTTCACCAGTGTACGGGGCCCCATACAAGACCTCAATTTTATAAATACCACTTTTTAAACTCAGTTCGATGTGATATTTTTCCCGCCTTAAAGCCTTTCTCAACTTGTTTTTAGGTATAAAATAATAAAAGTGGTTTTTATGTTTTGGCACTTCAAGATTTTAAAAATCTCTTGGAAATTCTTTCAATATAAGGCAGGACTGTCATAGGGCTACCAGTTGAAGCCTCCTTTTGTTCCTCTTTCTGACTTCTCTGACCTCTTTCCTTATGCAGAAGTTGATATCAAGTCATTCATAAAACAAAGAAAATTAGTATATGTTCAAATTCATACTAATGTTATTCCATGCTTGTAGATGTTACAGCTCAAAAAGGAAATAGATCTTCCCAAAAGAAAAGAGAGGAACGATTGGCTCATCTGAAGGACAGTGGTAGGTTTAATTATTAATACTGTTTTTCTGTATTATATATCATTACTGTAATAGTCAGTGTGACGTTTGAGGATCAACTTTTGATGCTTTTTTCATATCCTGACAATTATTGGTATCCAATAATCTGATTTATCTTATGTACTTTTACAGGTTATAGACTTGCTATGTCATGGACTCTTTGTGCCGCTTGTCTTGTTGGACATGCCTCCCATTTCCTAGTAGCCATGGCACCATCTTGGATGCATATGTTTCATTCTACAGGATTTCACATGACATTGTCTTTGATTGCACTAGCTGGTCCAGGTCGCCAGATTCTTGTTGATGGTTGGAAGAGTTTGTGTAGACGAGCCCCAAATATGAACACTTTAGTTGGTCTTGGAGCAGTATCTTCATTTATCATCAGTAGTATAGCAACTTTGATTCCATCATTGGTATACAATCTCATTTTTCTCTAACAGTTTACATCTCGTTGGAAGTCTAACATAAAATGAATCAGTATCTAAATTTGATTAAATTATTTTGATATTTGCAAAAGATTTGGACACTTTTCTGTCAGAGAAAGGTTAAAAGACATTATTACCTTCTTATTATAAGATAATAAATTGCCTTGTTGATAAATCATGGTGAGTGCCTTACCTATGGCATTACAAATCTATAATACTCGGGAATCTTTAAATTTATAGGAGTTCAATTTGCAATTTTAGATCATAAAGCTTCAATAAGATGCAAAATTTTTGGTGTTAAAGAGGTTCCAAGTATTGGTATCAAACATTATTACAAATAGGATAAACACTTGGCAATTTTAGATCCTCAATAAGAAGAGGATTTACAATTGCCACAAATTTCTGTAAGTATTCCCCAAGTGAAGTCTTATAGGCCACCGATAATAGGAGGATTTATAGTCTTCTCAACTGAGTTTCTCATTTAACAAAGCAAAACATAAATTCTCAGCTAATGCAGTCAATTATCAGTCAACAATAGTACATTTGCAACTCATAGCAGTGATGACAGTCACAATGCAGGTGCTGTAGTCAACAACTTTGTTGCAGAAAAATGCCTCACCCCACACCCACCCTCCGCCTGCCTCCCCCGCCATCCCCCCCTGGCACCTCGCACCCATGTTTGGATGTTTCCGGTTTGAAAATGGTATCAAAAATGCACCTGAAATGTGTCTGTCCTGGGTCTGTACCATCTCTGGTACAGAAATGGTTCATTTGTGTCCGTACTATTTCCTGTACGTACCTGGTATGTTTCTGGCAGCACAGGTCCCGGGAAAGTGAAATAAATAAATAAAAGTATATTACGAAAATGTCAAAACTTTAGAAAGCATACCCTAAACTTGTTGAATACACTTCCTAAAAGCTATATAAACACATCTTTGGCCCCATTACAAAACACGTTCAGTCCATAGCTGATTTTCAATTTTCACAAACTTTCAGCACTATTAAGAAAATTATCGCGCTGATGGAGCTGATGATTTTGAGGAGAATCTAAGTGATCTATTCTAGATTATAATCATTTACGTGTGAAATTTTAAGTATGTTGAATGTCTTGAACTTTGATGAATACCATATTTTAAAAGTGCTTTATCTTTTATGGACTAAAAATGAGTATTATGTATATATATATATTGTATGTACGTTACTGTGCCGTTTTGTACCCAAGGGTTTTTTGAGAATCAGTGTTTCTGTGTTTTGGACCTGTTTCTGTTTCCTGACAACCTAGGTCAACTGTTGTGAAACTAGTCAATATATGTTCAATTTTCAGTTATAATTATAAAAGCAGATTGCATATTTAGAACAACAGGGAATCTGGTCAACCCAGAAAACTATAGCAACATTTTGGACCAACACAACAGATTTCTTCTTGAATGCAACACATAATCTGGATATACAGTAAATTTTTGTTCAACGCTGCAATAAATGAAGCAAAAGGTGGAAGCAATTGATCAATGCACTAATAAATGCCTTAAGACTTCATTGATATTATTGTTAGCTATCTTGATGTCAGTGGTACGGTTCTGTCTACTTAATCCTCTTTGCTCCCTCAAGATATGACCTGGTCAAATGAGAGAGATATTGACTTGTTTCTTCCATTAGTGGGGCTCATCTTAATTGCAAATTCTTAAGGCTGAGATGGCACCAATTGGCCCAACCATGCATTCCCACTATTTTTTCACAGAATCCACAGACTCAGGATTAAACTTTTTCACAAAATCTACAGATTTGGGATTTAAAAAAAAGTTAGATGGCTGAAATTTAAACGAGCAATTAAAAAGAAATTCTGCTTTGTAAAACCTTGGAAAATGGCAAATTTATGGACAGTAAAGGTAGACTGACTTGGTATGGAGACAAGATATTGACTGTACTGTCCCCACTAATGTTTGAGGGCATGTCGCCCTCAACACTGCTGCTGCAGCATAGTGGGGGCTGTGGCAGCACTTCTGCTTGACCTAACAAGGGGAATTAGAGAAACAGAAAGCTTTGGCTGGGGATAGTGAATACTGAAGAGACTCCAGTGTTGCTCTGCCATCTGGATCACGAGTATAATTGGCTCGTTTGTGTGTTGGCTTGATGTTCACTTTTGAACTTAATTTCTCACCCCCAAGGATGTTGACTGAGGTGTATAGTTTGCTTGATTATGTACTAACTTACTATATCGTCACCAAATGGTCACACCCTCTTAAAGATTCTTTTCTTTCATCGAGCTAGCGTGAGTGTTTGGCTGGTTGGCTTATGGGCTAGCTTACTATACCCCCAAAAGATGCATCCTTCTGATTTTTCCCCCAGTCTAGCTGAGTGGGTCACACACCCAACTAGATGATGTTGGGAGCAATTCTTTTTGCAAGGACTAAACTTGTTGGGATCTTCCACCATCCTACAATGGCTTTGATAGGGCTCGCTTTTTTGAACAATAGGAATTGAATTTGGACATCTATTTGTTCAAACTCTTCTTTGTACCTCATTGAAAGGGGATCACACTTATCACATGCCCTACCAAGTTATGTAGGAAAAAAAGTGGAGAGACAACTGTAGGAGATAATTTAAAAATGATTTGTTTAGCTTTTAATATCACAGCTGAAGGAACTTGTGCTTCTCATAAAGAAGAAAGGCAGCTTCTCATAAAGAGGAAAGGCAACATCTTACAAATGCATTTGGATTATTAGGCTTTGAAGTTTAAGGCAACCTTAAAAGATAGTGTTCTTTTCCTTGCATTGATGAGCTTAAATAGATTGCAAGGGGTTACAATGTTTCTTACAATATATTTGAGAACTGGTATCATCAAGTTAGGAATATAGGAAAAGAATACATGCATGGCAACTTTAACTACCAGACATGGTTATTGTGAGTTATTGGCCATGCCTTTTGAATTGACAAACGCTCTTGTGCTATATGCGAATTGTTGTTACCAACACACCAGACTTCTTAGAGAATTTGGGGCCATTGATGCAGTTTTAAAATTTCATGATAACAAGCTACTTGTTATTGTTTGGTGTTTTGTAGGGGTTTGATCTCTAGTTTTGCTGGGTTATTGTTTTAATTAAATATGATTACGATAATTCCCGAGCTTATTGTGTCCAATATTTTCATTGGGTTTCTTTGCTTTTATGCTTTTCTTTTATCAATGGGATGTCTGATGTTTGGACACTTGTTAGTTTCTTGAGGATGCCTTACCTAGTGTGGCTTTTATGTCGAGATTGCTAGCATGTGTTAATCGTGTACCTCTGTGTGACTAGGCTGCTACATGTTGTAATCCCGTTTCATGGAATCTTGCTTATTCAAGGGATTCCTCCTTTTACGTTGTTTTGTTTTTGAACCACTTCATGTGGCGAGATCTTGCTAAGTGACCCATCCTCATGTTCTACTATATTTGATTTTCAGGATTAATACCTTTACACTAACTTATTTGATTGGCTTGATCATTTTTTGTGAGGTTGTCAAGTCTTGGTTTCCTGTTTTCTGTTGGCCAGCGTGTTTTTATCTCCTCTGGGTTTGCATCACTGTGGGGTTCATGGGAAGTTGGCAAGTGATAACATCCCATGGCCCTTCTCATCGGACTACCTCACTGCTAATCTTGTTTTTCGCCTGGTTTCACCTTCAATGCTCCATGAAGTGCGATTGTGCCATGTGTACAATGTGTCATAGGATTTCTTCTACGAATAAATAACCACAAAATTGAGTATGAATGGTTGGGTGCTGATAATTACCTTTTAAGCCACAGGGACTCCCAATAACCATATCCCATTTTGATGAACTCCCACTTATCAAAAATTTGAAGGCCAAATAGTTGGTTCTTAGAGACTCCAAGTTTCTTTTGGGAGCACGTTCACCCTAGAGCAACCATCCATTAACAGTATTGTTGAGGTTTGAGTCCAAAATCTCCATATAGATGACTGCTGGCCGTGAAGCTAAGTTCATTAGTAGAAGCATTGGATCAATCACTTGCTCTTCCAACAATGGAAGATCAATGATTAACTTTTGTTATTTTTCATTCTTTGACCTTTTCCTGATGCTCTTTCTTCTTACACTAGTTATGTTGCCCATTCAATATGATCACTATTTTGTACGGTCGTGGTTATTGCATTCCTGAAGTCTAGAATACTCTGCAATAAGTATACTACTTTGATGGGTACAACAATATATGTGTGTAATGGCCCTTTTGGGGGATTCGGGAAGTGACCAAAAGCTCACAAATCAGATTATAGAGTTATAAACCTGTAAAACTGCAAATTAAACCCTTTTCTAGGGCAGCGACCTGTTTCGGGGTTTCAACCCCACCTTTGTGCCTTCAAAACCCTTCCAATCAACTTCACTTAAGTCTCTAAAATTATGATATATTATCAACAATCATATAATGCAAGAAATCCAATTTTTGATACCCTAAATATGGAAATATGAATTTCAACGAAACCCTTGTCTGCAGTGTCACTGTAAAAATTCACAACTCAACTTAGGAAGCTCCAAAATTCATGAAACCCAAGATATTAGCCTTATAAATTGTGAAGAACTAGCTGGTAATTTCAGATTTACCAAATTAGCAACACACATACCAAAGTTCCACTCCAAGTGAGTCGTTCTACTCTAAACCAATATAATATGGCACCAAAGAGACCAAATATGCAAGAAATAGATACTTTATTGCTTTTCAAACCAGCTTGCACACACAAAATCTTATGAAGGGTTTTTGTCCTTCACAAGGTTCCCAACCAAGGGTTTTTGTCCTTGGATGAGGTCCTCAACCCAAGGGGTTTCGTCCTTGAGAGAGAGAGTAAAAGGGCTACACTAGCCAACTTTCACCAAGATATGAATAATCACCAAAAACATAATAATATAATGCCCAAGTGACCTCCTTAAATAGCCACAAGGAGGGCTTAATAACATAAAAGTGATGGCCGACCCCTTAAAGTAAGTGCTTTTAATTATTCAAATGGTATTTGGAGCCTACATGCTCATAATACCTTTATTACCTAACTACTTAAGTTCCTCTATTGGAGCGCTAGGCTTCTCAATAGGATACATGATAATAAATGAAAACAACTACCTAAACAACAATAAAAATGTAATTCAGATCTTCCCTTGCTTTCCTCCTTAGACCCACGGGAGAGAATGGGTTAAGGTCTTCGAAAATCAGCCTCCAAAAAGGGACATGATAATATGACTTGGATTACAATTTCTTTATTTGATTTGAGCTGACTATTTTGGGCATAGTTTGCATACTTGTATTCGACAAATAATTGGCAGACCCCAAAAAAATTGACCTGGCAAAAACTTAGCTAGACTCGGCAAATATTCCACAATACTCGACAACTTAAAAATACGCAAATTTATTTGAAAATTATAAATTTTATGCAAAATATTAAAAAAAAGTCTCTCCAAAAACTCGCTAGTATTGGCCAAATCTTGCGAATATTTGCCAAAACTTGTGAATATTCGCTAAAGACTTGCGAGTATTCGCCAAAAACTTGGCTCTGCAGGTTCTGGCAAATAGTCGGTTAGGGAACAATATGGTGAGTACTCGACGAGTATACATACTATGATTTTGGGTGTTTCCATGTTCCCTAAAGGGCTATTGTGCATCGTTCATACTTTTATTTTGCGTCGGCCATTTGTGCTTTCTCTATACCGGATCTAGGTAGTTTATCGTCTTTGCTTGGTCTTGGTAATTGCCATCACTTCTTCATTCCTTATGCCAATCATGTTGATGTTTTATTTTTTTGATTAGTTGGCGTCTTTATAATCTCCTGGGCCACACAACAACACAAAAGTCAAGTATTGACTTGATTGATGGGACAATCTCTTGCGGAGTGGCCCCATTTGTTGCACACCTAGCATTGAACCATTGCTCGAGCTTGGTCATCGACACGGATGCGAAACCTCCTCCCCCATGTTGTTTAGATGTCTTAGATTGTTGATTTTTGTATAACCTGGTGATGCCCCGATGATGCTTCCACATTGCCTTTGGGCTTTGTTGGGTTGGTAGGTGGTGTTGAAGGTTCTCCTTGGGTGAGGACTTTGGGAACTCTTGTCTTTTAGATTGAACCGACAGGTCTATACATGATGGCCGTTAACCCAATAGATTTGACAAAATAATTTTGTGGGGTGGTCGGCCTTTTATGTGCCCTTTTGTCTTGCTATCGGTGCACCATCCCTCTTCTTTTTTATCTTTCTTCAATTTTCTCATCATCCGAACATGTCCTTCCAAAGAGCTCATACAAACTAGGGTTCACTATCACCTGGAATTAGAGTCCTCATCTTCACTCCACATCCTTGCATGTAGGGATGATGTTTTGTTCTCACTCTCATTGTCCATCTCTGTACTATAGGCATCCTCATATGATGAAGGTAGGACCACCTTCATTTTTTCCTTAGTGAGGAGACCAACCCCCCAATAAACCACATATTTTTCAGCCCGACGGCTGCTTTCTTTTCTAGTTTGCTGAGCAATTCCACGAGTCTTTGTTGTAAGCTTGTATTGTCTTGTTCTTACCTTGTCGAGTTTTGTAAATCTTGGCAACAATCTCGTTGTCATCCCTCAAAAGTTTTAATTCTTTCTCAAAGGCAACGTTGAGAATCTTGCAAGTTGCTTTCTCTAGTTCTTGGCGCCTTTGAGAACTAGTCAATAGCATTCCCATAAGGGTGGCTAGGAAACATCTTAAACACATATGTTCATTAGTCTTCCCATTTGCAATTGATATCATAACGCATGTCGTGCAGTGCCACATGTCTTCAAAATAGTTCCCATTGAATTTGAGCAACTTTTGTTTTTCAGGTGATGGGGTACCCATGGTTGTGGGTTGCATGGTCTTCTAAATTGGCGTGCTAAATGCAATTTTCCTTGGGGCACTCTGTATCAAATGCTCCTCTCCACTCTCAAACATTTATGTATACCCAACTTGTCCTTTAACAAGTCTCGCCCACTTGTGGTCCATTTAGTAATGCACGTCTTGCGGTCTTTGTCTTCGGGTCTTCAAAAGCTGTCCCCATTGAATTTGGGCTTTTCTTTTTAGGTGATGAGTTAACCAAGTTTGTGGGTTGCACAATCTTACGAAGGAGCACATTGAATACAATCTTCCTCCTTGGGGCGGTTTGTATCGGACATTTCCCTCCACTCTTAGACACATCTATATATGCGACTTGTCCTTGGACAATTATCCGTACCGACTTTCTCACTTTTAGTTCCCTCTCATTCTTATTACCCCTATGTTCTTGCCTTTGATTGTTTTGGTTGCTTTGGAGCATTTGGTGATGGACCTTCAATCAATAGATCAATCCCACTTATGTTTGACTCATATCAACTTTGTTCTTTGTAATGTCCCCTTTTTCGAACTAATTCATTTTGAAGACTTCTAGCCCATTCCACTTCCCATGGGCAAGAAGAAGGTGAACAAGGGAAGTATTTGTTTATGTTTTTAGTCTTTTTTTTCAACATTTATATTTTCTTTCATGGTTTCTCTCATAAGCTAGGTCGGCTGGGTTGGAGGAGTAAAAAGCCAAAGACAAAAAGAAAAACAACATCATTATGAGGTCGGTCTTGGGGAAACTCCCTCATGGTTTTTGGCACCACCAAAAAGATATATAAGGGGTTGCTTGGGCTCATTTTGGGAAGCATCTTATCATAATTTTACACTAAGTTTTAGGTTTGATTGCTCTATTCCATTTCACTAGAGGGCGGAAATCGTTTGGTGTGGCACACAAGGAGGACGAAACCCTTCCTTGTTCAAGTTGGAGAATGAAAATTATCCAATTGGTGATTCCCAAGAGCTTCAAAGAAGGTGATCTTGCTGATTTGCAGCTTGGGTTTGAAGGAGAAAGAGCTAAGAAGGTTTCTACATTCATTTTGCACCCTCTCCTAGGGTGGCAACTTGGGTGGAGGAGATTCAAGTGCTTTCTAGGGCACATTTTAGTATTTTGAGTTGATATTCTTGTTCCTCATATTTTATAAGGCTGAAATCTATATTTTGGTGATTTTTGGAGAGTGTTATCTATCATTTCCAGCCCTTGGTATTGGCTGTACTGTTGCTGCCCTAAAATTAATTATAGCTGGGTGTAATCACTCATTTTCTCTATTATTTTGATGTAATTTGGATTGATAAATATTCTGTGGTTGAATTAATTATTTGGAAGCATTTTCAGCTCTATTTGTATGGTTATATGTTGATGTGAAGTCCTTATACAGTTTGCTGCCCTAGAGGACTGATCATTGATTGTTCGAATAGGGTTAAAGTATATTTTTAGTTATTTTCAGATTGATGTTTGTGTTTGAGGGTACTATTTCCGATCTAATCCATTAGGATTGTGGAGAAATCCTTTTTCCCCATTCACTGCCTTAGAAGGGACTTTACCATGGTATCGAGCATAGATCCTCCTAGCCTAGAGGGTTTCATTCAGGAGTAGATAAATGGAAAACATACATTTTGATAATGTTAGGGTTGAGAGGCTTTCCCAAGGGAAAGAAAGATTGGCGAATAAGATGCACAGTTGATACATGCCATGCAAAACTTAATGTTGAACCCTGGTCATGGTCATTGATGGCAAACAGGGTGAGCAGTGGAGAGTGAGCAAGAATATGAAGGTTGATTGGTAGTGTTAGCTCACAAAGAAGTTCCAGGTGATTCCATGGAGTATCAGTGATAGGTGCATGGTTATGTGGTCAAACAAGAAGCACATTGTGTTGTGTGTTCTCTCAAGTTGTATGCAGACTTCCCAAGGTTTCCCAAGGTCAAATAGAGTCAATCATGTGTGGTTTAGGTATTAATCAATGTTTAGTGTTCATGGTCAGCTCATGAAGGTGTTACGGTGGTGTTCAAGGTTGATAAATGATTCGGGATGGTTACTGACTACATACATGATCAATTTGATGTGAAACAGGTGTTGATAGTGATGGACATGTGCTTTAGTGATGTACAATGGTCTCTGATAAGTTTATTGAGCATTCAAAATGGTTGCAGAATGGTTGAGGGATGTTTCAAGGTCATTGCATGCATTGACAGATAAGATAGGGGTTCATAGGAGTTCACTGGAGAAAATTTGAAGAGTTTGCTACACTTGACTCAATGGAGTTAGAAGCCTAAAACTCAATTGTATATGTTCTAAGTGTTCCCAGAGTGTGTATGAAGAAAAGAAAATTTATGGGTACTTTGGAAAATTTGCAAAATATTGAGTAGATTGAGTTTTAGTTTATTGTGGGTATATATGGTGTAGATGGAACATGTACCAAGAGAACACAAGTTCTCCGCATGGGCCGTGGAGCCTTGCAGATCGAAGGAAACAATTATGTGTGGGTCGAGAGATCAAATTGGGCACAACGGGTGTGGAAGGAACAAGTTCTCCGAGAACACTTGTTCCCCGCAAAGCAACTTGGACTGTAGGACGAAGGAGTCAATGGATTGCAGATAGTGCGGACATTTCAAGCCTAGATGACCCAGAAATCTGTTCCCCAAAAGACTTTGTTCTCCGTAAGCCCTTCAGGGCCGAAATACAAAGGGGTTAGTGTATTGCGGGTCGAACAAGAGTTTCGGGCACAAAGTGATCGGACAGAACGAGTTCCCCAGGAACATATGTTCTTCGCAGGGTAAATTGATCCGAAGAACAAAGGAAATGGTTCATTGCGGATTGGATGATGGATGCGGGCCTAGAGAGCCCCGAAGGAACTAGTACCCGAGTACTTGTTCCTCGAAAAGCCAATTTGTCCGATGAACAAAGGAAAAGTGAAGTGCGGGAAAATAGAGATGCGAAAGAATTAAGAAGAGAGAGCCTGTGTACTCAAGTACCTCGAGTTCCCGAAAATCCGATATGGCGAAATACAAAGGGAGAGGGAAATGGAGTTGAGTGCGGAAAGACCCATCCGGCCCAAGTTCCACAGTTCAAATTGTTCCCCGGGTATCTGATATGACCGCATGACAAAGGAAAAGAGAGAGATAGTGGATTGCGGCTAAAGTGAATTGCGGAAGAATGGAGCTTTGGTGACATAAGTTCCTTGTGTTCCCTTTACACCCGCTTTATCCGATTACAAAGAAAATGATATAAAGGCATATAATGGAATTTTATAAAGGTTAAAAAGGTAATGAGCTATATATTGCGGATTGTAAGTGTGTTGCAGGAACCTTCTTCTCCACGAGCCCTCCAGATCCTCATTGGAATATCTCGTGCTCCAGATGTTAGAATTTCAAGTTCTTGGAGTCATTGGAAAGGCAATTCTATTCCCTATGCATTGGAACAAGAAAACTCATGATTCGTGACCAAATATAGAAGGGATAACTGAAAAACAGGTGGCACTCTCTTAGAAGGCAATTTTGCAACGTCTTTTTGCTTTTCCAATGCATGCAAAGAAGATGAAGTGCATGGCACACGAAGAGACAGAGATTGAGCGATATGGTTGTCTATAAAGACCCGAATACAAAACATAATTGTAAACTGATGAAAAATAGAGAAAGAGGGCAACCAAGCCAAGAGTTGCAGAGATAGCCAAGAGACCAAGTTATTAATGAATATTTGAAGTTGATAAAGGAGAAATGAGCTTGTGTACCTGCTAATAAAATCAGAGGATAGAGAGATGAGCTGTATCATCAATGAATATCTATTGATCAAAAGAGAGGAGAACTATGTGCGGAAGGAGTCGGTGTTTCCGAGATGAACATCCATTTGCTAAAAGGGAGCAGAGCTATATGCGAGAGGAAGACAAAGTTATCGATTGAAGATCTAGTAGTAAAAATGGAAAGAGCTACATGTTGAAGATAATGTTGTAGAGATAGGGAGGAGATAGAAGCATAAATGAGCTGAAAAAGAAGAGAGTTGTGAGTGCGGAAGGGACAAAGCCATTTATCAAAAAAACTAGTCCATGAATGTGTGAGGGGACATATCGAGAGACCAAAGAGAGGCAAGATGAGTAATGAATATTTGAGGTTGTAAATGAATGAAATAGTAGAGTGATCATAATCAGTTGAGTGTGCAACAAAGAAACTATATGATCAAATTTGGTGTATAATACATCTAAGTTGTAGCTTAGATCATAACAGGGGGTTGCACCTCCTTATGGGTAGTGGCTTACAGAAGATCGGTAGAGAGGCTGATTAAATTCTAGGGGTTGAAGCCTCCTTGTAAGTTGTAGCTTACTAAAGGTCACAAAGTGGTTGCTTTGGACTAAATTTGGGAGTTGTGGCTTCTAGACAAGTTGTAGCTTGTCGAAGACTGGGTAGTGGCCTAGTTAAATTATTGGAGTTGTAGCTCAATCGGGAAATCATCAGAATCGTCACGGGACTTTTGTCTAAATTAGTACATTGTTTTCAATGGGTTTTTGTCTGAAAGGGTTTCCCACATTATATCTGGTCTTCTCATGTGTATGTGTGTATGCTTCTCATTCTATATCTTTCATGGTTAATGTTGCATGCTTATGACAATCAATATAGTTTAGTAATAGCAGATTAAAAATTGGAGATTGATTGTAAAAGTTTTTATCAACACTGATTCACCCCCACCCCCGGCCCGCCCCCCCCCTCGGTGCACGAAATTCCTAACACCTAAATGGTGAAGGAAGCTCTTCAAAGGCAAGCAATAATATTCAGCCACCAAGAATTGTGAGTGATTCTTCATCTAGGTCTTTCCATCCTACCTTCCTCCCAAGAAAGGAAGTCATTCCGGTTGTTTAAACTTATCATTTTGTGGGTTTTAACATTGCGGCCAACTATGAGGAGTATAGGGCCCTTCCAATTGAGATTCGTGATGCCCTATCCCTTGCAAAATTCATAGGAGTGAACAAAGGAAGATTAAGGCAAGGACCTAGGTCTCAGGCACCACAAAAGGATCTTCAACATGCCTGGAGAAAGGAAGAGGAGAAGAACTTCCAAATTGCAATGGCGGAGCAAGAAGAAAAATCAGGGCTGCAAGTAATGGAGAGAGAACAGCCCATGGAGGAATCTACCATGCCAAAGGAAAATGGGAAAGATGTTCCAGCCAAAGAGGAAAAGGATTCTCCCTTGGTGATAAGGCAAGAAGAAGAAATCATAAAGAAGACCAATATGTAGTGTGAAGGTAAAGATTCTTTGACAATAAATGATGTTTTATTGATTTCCAATGATTGCATGTGGCGGCAAGATGGTGAAGGAAAATCAGATCTACAAGAGGTTCATGAGGCTGAGATTCGGGATGACCTTGTTGAGAGGCATGCCCTTCAAAAGGAGGCCTCACCTGATACTCATGTTGGTTTTCAGTCTGTTGGAATTTACATATCAGCAACAAATGGTAAGCAAATTAATTTATTGCATCACCCTCACACTATGTATTTGCAAGGTTTTGATCATCATAAGAATTATTCTAACAAAGATGAGAGGATGAAGGGTACTAAAGGGAAAAAGGATCTTTTCCAAGAGGCCCCTAACCATCTTCCGAGCATTCCAAAGATTGAACCAAGGAAGGAAGAATTCAATTTGCATAGTTATGATAATGATCAGCTTGCTGGAATTTTCAAAACAACAGCTCATAAGAGACAAGTTGAGGGTGTTCATGACTTTGGCAAGGACCACAAAGAGGCTCCATGCATGTGCCAACAAAATATGGATGAATTCAAGATGGGAAGAGCTTCACTAGTTGAATATGAAGAGATCTTAACCATGCTTCATTCAGCAAAAGAAGATGAACAAGTGAAGGTATGATATTGAAAATTACATTTCAGTTTTTTGGTCTCTTCCTATGTCGCTGCCATACTTGTGTCACCATGGGCAGCTTGTTGAAAAGAATGAGCCTATGTCAAGTTTGATGCTTCATAGTATAATGGGTGGTCATCATGGACAACATAGTGGACACGGTGATAAAGTGAAGAACACTCTAAGTGGTGATTTATATGTGAATTGTAATGAAGATACAGATTTGGTACTTGGAGTGCCATGGCTACACTCTTTGGGAAAATTTACCCAAGACTACCAAATCATGGAGTTGAGGCTCAAGCTTGATGGCCAAGAGGTTGTGCTTCCAAGCATGACACATGGGATTCCTCAAGTTGCTACAACCAAGAGGAGGGGAAGAACTTCTGGAAGAAGGCAAGACATATGGGCAACACATAATGAGGTAAAACCTACAATTTTATTTTCAAAACAACAGTCATGTTATAAGGATTTTGAATTCCTAATTGATAAGCAAGCTCTTGGAGGGAGTGCTCCAATAAAAGTAGAAGTTAAGTTCATGAATTTTGTGTTTGAAATTGAGTGGGATGGTTGTTATCTTGTTATTCTGAGCATTATAACTCAGCTGAGATTTGGAGGAATGATTGGAAGTAATAAAAGTCTTGATTGGTGGGTTTTAAAACATGCTGCCATAAATGTTTGTATTGTTGTTATAGACATTCCCAGCTTGTCCAACATTCTGTTTGGTGCCACACAAAAGAGGACAGTCATGAGAAGGGATAGTTTCCAATCCTTTGGAGCATTTTCAGTCAAAAATGACTCATTCGTAGGCCCCACTACATTGTTTTTGAGGAGATTCATGAAGGGATTTCAGTTTGACAGCTGCTGTATTATTTTTTTCATTCGCTGTCTGCAACAGTTTCAGCTCCCTATCCATTTTTTTGACAACCGGAGATGAGCATCCAACCATGAGGATGAAGGGTTTCCAATCTACTATCATCATTGATGTGGTTTCAGCTGTCATAAGAAGGATCCCAACCACTATCCTTCTGATTTTGGGGGACAAAACACATGGTTACAACTGTGTTTGGGACAGCCTGGGTGAACTTTTGAATATCCATCACTTGAGTGGAGAATATGAGATGATTGCAAGCCATGGAAGAGAGCTAGCTTCCATACCTACGAGGCATGAAGAAATGATATTGAGAGCTCTTGTTTCTTTTAATGTGTTTGTTCTTTGTGTAGGCACAAGAATAAAGAAGAAAGAGCAATTGAATTTGTTATCCATCTGAGCATATGGTGAAGAATATGGGACTGCAGCTGAAGATGAAGATGCCATAATAGAGGATGACAAGTTTGTGGATGCAAAAGGTTTCATTTTGCATAGAAATAGAGTCCCTCCAATACTTGGATTGGGAATGAAACATAAAGGCTTTGAGGAAGGTACAACCCAACCTAGGACAACGGGAAGAGGGCAGCCTAGACCATCTTTTGGGCAGCCACGAAGGCCACTATAACAAGGTAACTCTAGGTTTGGATGAGTTTTGTATGATGCTCTAACTTGCCTTTCCATTTTACTGTTGAGTGAAGAATGTAATCAAGAGTTGGGGAATAAGGTGTTATCTACCCTAAGTGAGAAGAGAAGTATTTTTATGTTAGCCATACGCCAAACTAACATCATTGATGCTGCTGTCATCATTTATAGCAGCCCCACCTAATTTCAGTTGTATTTTTATTTGGGAATATGGAGTGTTCTTCCACCTTAGTTGACAAGGATGGAATAAAGAATGAGGATGCCACATTGGGACATGGATTAACTTGTCATGATGCTGATTATATATTAATTTCTTGCTTTATGACTGAGATTACACCAGTTTGGAAGGGTTTTTATATAGCTGAGTATGCAAAGGAAGAAGTTGGTACTTCTGTTTTTGAAGTTGAAGATGAAAGGGACTTGAATGAAGAAAGGGGCAGCGGGTGTCTGAATTTGTTTGGGAAAACCTCCTTCATTTGATCAGCACGGGATCTAGATCATGGAGATACTACAACATGATCCTTCACCTTGGTATGATGGCACTTAGGCATGAGAGCTTGCAATTGCTTGAGGGAAAACAATTTTGGGAAGGGAGGACTGTAATGTCCTATTTTTGAACTAATTCATTTTGAAGACTTCTAGCCCATTCCACTTCTCGTGGGCGGGAGAAGGTGAACAAGGGAAGTATTTGTTTATGTTTTTAGTCTTTTTTGTGAGCATTTACCTTTTCTTTCATGGTTTCTCTCATAAGCTAAGTTAGCTGGGTTGGAGGAGTAAAAAGCCAAAGACAAAAAAGAAAAGAAACATCATTATGGTAAAGTCGACAAGTTTTGGTCCTTATTCCCTTGATAAACTCGTCAAACTCTAGAACTTATCCGCCAACATGGAAGAGAATGGTGGAATTTCATGCAGTTTCTGACAGATTTATGGAAGTGCAAGTCATCTGTGAGACTTGCCTTGCGCCTCACTGCTTCCCTGAAGAGCCAAAATTGATGGAATCACTTGAGAAGTTCAGAAAATTCAAGATGGCGAGATGCTTGGACCCAAGATTTTCGAAATAATATTTTCAATGTTTTTTAAGGTTGCCCTTGGCAACCAATGAGTTCATTTCTCGTATGATCTAGATGGGCGGATTCTTGGCCCCATGGGTAAGGCACTAATCCTTAGTGTCGTGTTGGATCCATGTGTCAATAACTTGTCTATGTATTGTTATGTCATTGTCTAAGTGGGGTCCACATGTACCCACTCTTTTGAGATATTTGAAATAATTTAATTAAGTCACCCAAATTATAAATTTTTTTAATAAAGTGACTCAACTTTATTAAAATTATGTTAATTTATTAATGTGACTTAATTTAGTCCTAATGTATTGTCATAAGAAATTGTAACTACTTTGTTATCAAGTTTTGGGTTATAAAAGCAAGTTAGAGCTCATTTGTAATGGACTTTTGGAGAAAGGAGAAACACACTGTTTGTAGAGAGAAATAGTAAGAAACTTTGTGTTCTTGTTTGAAGAGGAATAAAGGAACATTTATGGAGAACTTTGTGTCTTGTACTTGTCTCTTTTCTTAAGCATTTGTTATTCTTATGTCTAATGAATGTGAAAGCTCTTACTCTCTATAGATTTGGTATCTTCTATTCAATTGTCATTTACTATGATAGTTTCTAAAGTGCATATGAGTTTATGATCTGCGTTTGCTTAATCTTGCATGCACCCTTTTCTTACTTCCTCATTCATTCTCTCTCACTCCTTTTCACTTCTTCTTCCTTCCATCTTATCCACTTTCTTTCTTAACAAAACCCCAAAAGTACAATTTTGAATGTATAGTTGTATATAAATTTTTGGTTTTCAATAAGGGCAACCTCACCCATCATTGAGGAGGGACTTTGTCCCCTTTACACTGTTGTCATATTTTGCACACGTGCAAAATCACATGCCAACATGTCCACTTGTGTTCATCCTCCAACTCCTTATGGCAAGATGATGCATATTTTCATGATGACAGTTGTTTAGGTTGCAGGTTTGTGGATACATCATGGTGATGAATCAAATTTTCATTATTCTCCACTTGTATTCCTTTTCCAAATCATTATGACCTCCAAAAATTTTAGGCCTTGTGGACATTTATAATTGACCGAAGTCCAAGGAGGTAGAGATCCATTATTTTCCATCTATAAGTGATTGTAATTTGTTATCACGTTCTTTCAGAATTACTTATATGAATACTGGTAATCACGTGGTACCTATTTGTTCAACTGAAATACCAAGCAAGAACCAAAAATGAATTTGTGCTGAATTTTCATTCCTATGGTCATCTTCTTAGAAATCATTTTCTGTATGCTAAAGAAAAACAAATCGAAAAGACTCTTCTTCTGGATGTGTGTTGAAGGATACGAGTTTCTAATAGGTTGCTTATTATGCATAAGCAATATAAGAAGTGTATAAATATGCAATGAGATTCCTTTGTTGTTATCTACAGTCTCTCACATTCAACGAATGCTTGTTCATGTGCTTGCTTCTGTTCCCTTATCCTTTTGTCATAATTTGTCATTATGTAGTGCCTTGACATGCTATTCAATTCCCATCTGCTTCTATTCAGTGTGCAGCCAAACTGTATGGTGCAAACTATTTTAAATGCTTCTAGTACCATTTCATGTTCATTTTCACTATGGGTGAGTATGATTCTTCCTAATTTTAACAACTTTTATGATTCCTTGCTAATGTCCATTTCTAATTGCTTGGAATTATTCAGTATATAGATGTAACAAGATATTCTTTTCAATGTTCTCCACATTTCGCTGGCTATAATTTGTATGTAATTAATTACATTTGGAAAGAAAACTATGGTAGACGAGAAAGGGCGTTTGATAAGAAGAGAACACGAATAACTACCATTAATCAACACATCTGGCAGTTTAAAGAAAAATATAAACAGCATGATTTTAAGGTCTAAAGAGTGACTAAAGGAAGGTACTCCTAGATGTTTTGGGAAGAAGTGTTCTTTGAAGCTTTCTTAACAGTGATATTGTCATTTGTTACTTCCAATCTCGTCCAATCTGTTTCAGTAAAAATGTGGTACATCCGTAATTAGAGATATGTGACTTATTACTACTAGGTTACTGTGAAATATGCTTCATTGGAAAAAACATAAAAAAACTCTCATAGTTAGGAACAATGTAAACTAATGAATGCCACAATGTTGAAAAGATTCCATGAGGGTTACATAGATATCTGAGTAGCAGTTTTCTATGGTATTTTTCGCTGCATAACACAGATGAGTATTGGGTTTCAATGAATTCCATTTAATAATTATTTTAAAAAACTTTTATTGTTTCCTATGTTTCTTTGCACAACTGTGCTTAGAAGTTGACCTTACTAGTAATTTGCAAAGAAATAAACTGATTCCATATAGTCAAATTCACAAATATGTTTTCCCTAAATCTGTGAGTGCAAATATTGAGCAACTCTCACTGATTTTTTGACAGGGTTGGAGGGCCTTTTTTGAGGAGCCTATTATGCTTCTAGGTTTTGTGCTCTTGGGGAAAAACTTGGAAGAGAGAGCAAAATTGAAGGCCAGCAGTGATATGACAGCGCTTTTGAATTTTCTTCCATCAAAAGCTCATCTTTTAGTGGGATCATCTTCAGAGGGTGCCTTACCAACAGTTGAAGTTCCATGTAGCAGCCTTTCTGTGGGGGACCATATTGTGGTGCTACCAGGAGTGAGACAATGAGTTAGAAATCTAATATATTGTTCTCTATCTAATTATATTCTTGAATGTTTTAGTGGATATCTCCTTTTATAGGTTGTCTTTGCAAATTTTACCTTTGATGTTTTGATGCTTATATAGATTCATCATACAGGACCACATTCCAGCAGATGGAACTGTAAGAGGAGGGAAGAGTGCTGTAGATGAATCAAGTCTCACAGGAGAACCTTTACCAGTTATCAAACAACCTGGGGTATGCATTCCTAATGGTTTACTTTTCCGTTTTGTCTATATTTAATTAATTCTATCAACGAAGAACTGGTTAAATATATAAATGATTTTGAGAAGCAAAGTATTTAGATTAAGCTATGTAAATAAGGTATTCATTTTTGCATTTTCAACTTCTGCTTCTCTAGAGTAGGACAAAGAATTTGACCTTAATGTAATAAATTTACAGCGAAGAAACTGTTTGTTGTGAAAGGATGAAGTAATTGCAGGAACTGTGAATTTTAATGGTACTTTAACGGTTGAAGTAAGAAGGCCGGGTGGAGAGACTGTCATGGGGGATATTGTTAAAATGGTGGAAGATGCTCAAAATAGGCAGGCACCGGTACAACGTTTGGCTGATAAGGTAATCTGCTCTTGAAATAAGTTTCTTTCACGGCTTCCTTTCGTTCAATTAAACTTCAAGAATTCAAGAATAATTTGATGAATAAATTTTTCTGTTCCTCCCTATAATAATGCGTATAAGATGTTGGCCACAAGAGAGTGTTGCAAGATATGCTTTAGGGGAAAGTTTTTAAAGACTGAAAAATGAAATAAGAGCAAGTAAAGAGTCTTGTTAGTATTATATGGTTTACCCATGTCTGTCAATCAAAAAGATAATGTTGATTCTGAAAATTCTGCTTATTCATGCATTTTATGCCTGAATCTTTTTGAAAAAACACTATTACATTGATTGTTCACATGTCATATTACACACCTTGTTGCTGGTCATGTTTCTTCTGTATACGGGTGTCATTTCTTAGTCTTTTGTGCATCCCAGGTGTACCTTTTAGACAGCTTAGTGAGCACTTAAGTATCACCAAGTAACCTGATTATGATTAAGCTGTCTAAAGACATTTTAACTTATGTTCCATGGGGAGGCATCTGCTATGTTTTTAGCTCGTCCCGTGCACCGGGACATTTCAGAACCTCGGGGACGGGTAGGAAACGTACCCTTCCCGTCCCCAAACTCTGCAAATTTTCAGAAACGTTCCGGGGACGTCAAAAAAAAAGGGGACGGCTGGACGTCCCCGGTATGGCAGGGGATGGTAGGGGACGGCAGGGGACGGTAGGGTCCTTGCATTTCTAAGTGCCCTTGAGACGACTTCAGGATCGACAGACTCCTGAGTATCGTCAGACTCCAGCCGCATGTTGGGATGTTGATCCCGAAGATGCTTCACAGATTGATGAGGAGGAGGCACAGGTGGGATTGGTTGGGGTTCCATTGGATGAGGCAGCCCCTCATAGTTCCAGTGACTCAGACTCAGAGTCTGATTTTGATGCCACTTTAGCGGAGTTTGATTAGGGGCAGCTATATATTTTCATTTTGATTTTCTATGTTTCAGACATTTTGTTGCCCTTGGGCATTTCATTGTAATTGAAACTTGAATCTTATGTGCAATCTCAATTCAGCTCCAGTTTTATGTATTAAAGTTTTTAAGTTTTATGATGTGTGTGATGAATGCTTTATTAAGTTTATCAATGTGTTATACTTATCATTATATGATTATTCATATGAATATTTGAAATTTGAAATTTCCTATATTTTTAAGGTTAAATCTTATGTGAAATCTCAATTCAACTCTAATTTTATTTATTAAGGTTCTATATTGTGTGTGATGAATGCTTTAGCAATGTTATCATATGAATATTAGAAATTTCCTATATTTTTAAAATTTTCCCTTATTTTTTAATAGCCGTCCCCTGCCGTCCCCTAAAAAAAGGCCTAAAAAAAATCCGTCCCGGAAACACGTCCCCCCGTCCCCTGCCGTCCCCGTCCTGGAAACTTGGTGGAACGTAAATTTTAACTAAGTAGTGCTATTGTTATGAAAAGCTATCATCAAAGGCTCATATTTATGCTCACTTGTTTTGATTTTGAAAGATCGCCATTCTATTGCAATTCATAGCTGTTATTTGCATACATAGCTAGTTGTGCGTTGCTGTTATATTCTGTGATCTGTTTTTGCTTTGATATTGCTTATTGTAATTCCTAAATAAGCTGTAAAAATGCTTATTATCATTAGTGAACCTGAGGAATGTTTTATGTCACTGATTGTGAACAGCAGTTGTGAGCGTTAAAGAAGTGATATCAAACCATTGAATAAGCTACATTGCAGTGAAATGTCCCTACCTCCCCACCCCCAAAGCGCATCCGGATGTTTCCGGTATGGAAACGGAACCAGAAATGCATTCAAAGTGCCCCTCTGTCATGGGATCATACAGGAAACCAACAGAAACTGCTGTTATCGTAGGTGAACCTGACAGCAATGTGAGGAACGTTTTATGTCACTGTTTGTGAACAGAAGTTATGGGTGTCCAGGAAGTGATAACAAACCAATGAATTAGCTACGTTGTAGGAAATGCCCCTGCGGTCCCGCACCTGCATCTGGATGTTTTCAGTCTGGAAATGGCTGTTATCATTAGTGAACCTGAAAGCAATTTAGTTTTATGTCACTATTCGTGAACAGCAGTTACAAGTGTCAAGGAAGTGATAACAAACCAATGAATAAGCTATGTCGTAGGGAAATGCCCTGGCCCCCATATTTGTGTCCGAATGTTTCCCATATGGAAACAAAATCGGAAATGTTTCCAAAATGACCCTTTGTCCTGGGTTTGTACTAGAAATGGAAAAATTGTTTCCACCCTGATTCTAGTGGCATAAGTCACCGCAAAAGTGAAAAAATAGTCCAAAATAATTTTTTTTTTTTTTTGAATAGCTCATCAGTCTAAAAGGCTCAAGTTCTAGAGTGTACAATTGGTCAAAGATTAAATTATAAAGTCTGGTTTTGAATCAAGTGTCACAGTTTGGTTGAGGATCAAATTCTACGATCGAGGATTGGGTTCTTTAGTTTGGCATCACTTTGATTAATTGTGCCATTGTATTTGATTAATTAAATCGTGCCATCATCTATAGACTTGCAAAGTTATCCTTGGTCAAGGATCTCCTTTTAAATTTGTAGATATTAATAACCCATGTCGAGAGGAGCCAACGTGTTGGATTGGATGTTCATTTGTGGCAAACGTAATATATATATATTGTAGGATTCTTTTTTTCAATGGTGCCTTGAGGCTAGCTGTATTATAATATTTGATTAGATAGGCTCAAGACAATTTTTTTGAGGTCGTGATGGTTTTACATGTGAAATTTTAAGCATGTTGAATGTTTCGAAGTTTCATGAAGACTATTTTTTAAGAGCTTTTATTTTTTTGGATTAAAAACGAGAATTTGCATTTTTTATATATATTTATATTTTGAATAATATATTGTATATATGTTTCCCTGCCATTTTGTACCCAAGGGTCTTTTGAAAATCAAGGTTTCATGTTTGGTATCTGTTTCCATTTATTGGAAACCTAGTGAATAAGTAAATGACCATGTAGAAAGTAAGGGGCATGAGGAGAGTATATATACCTAATTTTTCATTCTTTCTGACTTTTGCTTTTTGTAGGCACTATTGGTGCATTAGCCTCCGTGGAGCGATGTCCTCAGGATCTTGCCGGGAGCGAGAATAGCGGAAACAATTACATTGGGCTTGTTGGTAGTGGTGCTTATAAGATGGCCTTGATGTGTAGTCCATGATATGACACCTTAGATTCCTTTTATACCTTTACAATCATCTTTAACAGTCTTCCACCAACATCACGTTATTATCCTCTTACTATTGCCTCTATATGTACTTATAACACACACATACCTTTGTCATATCACCTTTTAGCAGCTTTAGATTCTTCCTCCATTATTTGATCCTTCCTTCTAGGACCCATTGATAAGACATTACCTATAGCTGACATCATCGACCATGGTTGATACCATGTGGATTTCATTTCGATTGCTGATTGCATTGACCATTGTTGATACCGCTGGTTAAACAAAATTATAATGTTTAATTATGATCCCTATATATACACGACATGTGAGTGCTCTTTCTGTCACATCATCGTAAATCATTTGGTTTGCTTGTGCTCGCAAATCTACTCTCAAGGTCTTAGAGGTCTTGAAGTTATTCTTGCTTATCTTACGGAGTACACATGGAGCATTGGGTACTTAGGATACCCAAGCATAGGAGCTACACTTTCCATGATCTACCTAGCCTCACAGAGTCTTAAACAAGTGGCTTTCCTAGGTCTTCTTCTATTCGTTTGTGATCCCCCATCAAATCTCTCATAAGGTGTTGCTAACCACAGGGGGGAAGTTAATGCACCAATGGTGTCTGCATAAAGGTAAGTATCTCTAACCTCTCATTTCATTTATGTTATTTTAAATTTGATTGATTGTTTGATTGGTCATGCATAGATTAGATTAACATATTCTTAGTCTATCACATTATTATTTATTGGTCCTTACCTTATAATCCATCCTTTGGGCTTTACAATCTATCGATCCTTCCAATCCATATTTACAATCCTAGCATAAGTATCTCTATCTTGTTATGACCTTGTTATTATCAATCTATAGTTAGGACCTAATATATGCCACTCCCCTGTTAGAATATGCAAAAAGAAGAAAGAATACAGAAGGCAAACTGCACTGTACAAATGATACAGGCAGAGGTTTATTTATTGAAGAGAGAGGTGGTTATACAGTTACCAACCGAACAACTACATAACTGTTTTACATGCTATATAATGTGTTATATTTTAACACCCCCTCTTAATGACTAAACCGGAAACAAGACAAAGTTTGTCCCGAAATTTTACAAATTTCCTAAAGCCCATATGTTTAGTCATTACATTTACAGACTGTGCCATAAGTTGTACTTTAAAATCAGCAGTCTTTAACTGTGATGCAGTTGTCGAATGAAGACGAACCGCAACACAAAAATATGGTCCCATGAACAAAAGATATGGCAAGTGGTCCCTTTGGTTCTCTGTTTCGTGATTCATTGACCAATGATGAATCACCAATGGTGAGAGTGTCGCCCCATCTCCACAGTGCTGAAATCAGAACCTCGAAGATGTGGATTGAAAAATCCATTCCAGGCTTGTGTAGCCTGCTGGAGTCTGTACAAAGACTCAATTATCCTGTGATCAAAGTCACCTCGATCACGTCCTTGCACCACCATGTAGTGCTCATCCGACTTTTTCAAGAAGAGGAATGTGACCATCTGTGCAGGAGTTAGAACCAACTCCTCAATAGTAGGAGAAATAACCATCTCCGTCTCAGCAGTGGTCCCTGTCTCAACAGGAGAAATAACCATCTCCGTTTTATCTATTTGCTCATCTATCCCCCTCTGTTGGGAAAGATCCTTCACAACACAATGAGCAACCTGTTCATGCTCTATTGTCCTTCGAGCGAGAACCTCGAGTGAGTGGTGGGCATGCCATCTCACCATGCACCGTCAATGCATACGGAATAGTGGAGTCTCGTCCCTGACAAATTGTTCTTCCGAATGAGGAAATCCATCCTCCCAAGGCATGTCCGCCTCCCGTACACCTAGTATAGTGGATATTCCCTCCACAATAGGTGCATGTAGGTTGATTGTATCCAAGTCAACAAATTTGTGAGGAATGGCTTCCTCCCAAGGCATTGCAGCCTCTTGCACATCCGAATGGTGGAGTTGTTCTCCACACGTGCATTCATGTTGATTGCGATCGGATCAACAAGTCGATCATCGACCACCTACCCCAATACCAAGGGCAATTATCCGTCTCTGTTTCACATCGAGACAACACACTTCTTTCCACGAAATCCACAAAAATATTGGGATTTTCGGTCAATTGTGAATAGATAGAAGATTCTTTTGTAAAGAAGATACATATCTAACATTCCATACCAACAATTTATGAGCATTATTCAATACTGATGCATATATCTCCTATCCCTTCTACTCTAAGTGATTCTCCATCAGCTAGTACCAGCGATTCAAAACAAATATTTGCGGATAAATGAAACATACCGGTCCTACGACATGAAAAGTGTGCGAGACGCACTAGAGTCAATAATCCAGCAACTGGTACCACTATCATTTGAGCATGATGTCGTAAGACAGTAAAGAGCATACTCGTCATCCGAATCCGTTCTTCTTTTTGCTGCCACATGTTCCTCATTACATGGCTTTTTGTTCTACTTCGAAAGATCATACATCCGCTTCCGGCAATCCCTCTTGAGGTGCCCAACCTTGTGACAGTAATAACATGTGACCTGATACTGAGTGGAAGACTCACCAGATTGACGTTTCCACTTTCCCTTTGACTGAGTGACAAAAGCACTCTCTGAATGGTCACAATTAGATTCTGCCTGAAGTTGTCTCCGTTCCTTTTGAAACAGGTAGGAACTCACCTTGTCAAACGTGAGTGTTTGACTTTCAGCCATTAAATGGAGTGCCTCCACAAATGACTCATACGAAGAAGGTAAGTTGTTCAAAACCAGAGCCACCATATCATCGTCATCCACCTTTTTATTGATGGAAGATAACTGGTCTCGGAGATCTTTCATCCGAAGTAGATGCTCGGACAAGCGATCCACCTTCTTGTAACTTTACGAAAAGAGCATATTTTGGGTATAAAACCCGACTCTTTCTCGACGTTGATATTTATCCTTGGATGGTCCACAACGTGCTTGCCATGATGGCATTCCGCACTTCCGTGTATCAAATCATCCGACACCGATAACTTGAGAAGCAATAACGCTTCCTTATGACGTTTGTCATAATCCTCGAAGTTCGTCGTTGGTCGACTTTCATCACCCTTGATTATTTTATCACAATCACGAAACTCCGCAACCGTTAAAATTTTATGACTCCAAACATTGAAATTCGTGCCCGTTAATTTTTGTGTCTCCGGCAAGGTCAAGTGTGATATATTTGCCATTTTATTATTCCAAAGTAACGGAGAATAATAAAATAATAATTTCGCCTCACACTTAATAAAATACCTTTTTTTTTTTTTTCAGCAAATATATTTATTTTAATTTCTCCAGCATATAATATGAGATTAATTTCTCACATGCAAATTACCCTCCAACTCCCTCCAAAACTATATTTGCATATATTAATTTTAATATTATTACTTATTCCTCCAAATAATATTAAAATTAATTCACCACCAAATCTTATGAAATAAATTCACCTTTGTTGAATTTAATTCATCGATTTTTCAGAAGGAAAGGGAAAACGACTGCCCTGGTTATTTCGAACCACGATTTTGCTGTTTGCAAGATTTTTGCTGGTGCTGCCCTTGCCCACGATTTCCACGATTCTGCCTTTGCTGCTCACGTATTCTTTCACACGACGATTTTTTGCGCTTTCCCGCTGCCCTCATTTTGTCGCGTTGCCGCTGCATCTTGTCCGCCTTTGCGACCACGATTTCCTTGCTTGCTACCACGATGCCCTCCCACAAAAACGCGACTGTTTTCTTCACGAATCCCTTCCACGATTTTTGCCTTGTTATGCAGGAATGGCGTCGATCTTACCATCGACCTCACACACACTTCACTGCAACCCGTCTTCCTCCAATGGCGTTTTTCCAAACTCGTGCCTTGTTAGGGCTTCCTCGAGTTTGCTGTTCGTGCCTCTTGACGGCTTCCTCGAACTACAACCCTTAACGCTCTGATACCAATGTTAGAATATGCAAAAAGAAGAAAGAAGACAGAAGGCAAACTGCTGCACTGTACAAATGATACAGGCAGAGGTTTATTTATTGAAGAGAGAGGTGGTTGTACAGTTACCAACCGAACAACTACATAACTGTTTTACATGCTATATAATGTGTTATATTTTAACATCCCCTATCCTAGATCTAGGCTTTGGAACCCTATATATTTTATAGAGTGTGGACTATCGCCTTTCTAGATCCACATCTTTAGCAACCTACAACCTTCTTGTGTACATCTTTAGAATGGCCACCTAATTATCTTACTCCATATTACCTAGCAGAAAGAGGATATTCTATTAGACCATTATTTACTTTCATACACTTTGGTGAACCCGACGTGAATCTTACTCTCTCTTTCGATTGAGGCTTCTTTTGGTTTATCTCTTATTGTCTCTAATCCTTGCAAAACCTTCCTAAATATCATTTCTTATCCTTTCAAAATATTTCAAAATATTTTCCTATTCTTCCCTAAAAGCTCCTTCAAAATTATTTCATAATCTTATCTCAAAATCCTCATAAAACCTTAATAGCTAATTATGACTTTTCCAATATTTGTCGTGGACGAATATCTTAAAACGGGTCTTCCTCCTTCCCCCCTCCATCACTCTATCATGAATGAAGTTTACTTAAAGATCTTCCCATTTCGTGTTATAACCTCATGGTCGAAGATCCAAAAATAAATCTTCCTCGTTTTCTCTTTCTTTATTACACTATCATGGACAAAGATTTACAATAGGATCTTCCCATTTCTTATCCTCCCATCATGGATGAAGATTCACAAGACGATCTTCCCATCTATGATCCATTTGAACATACCAACTTCTACCTTGATATTAGCAACAATCTCTCATTTTTTCACAGTCCTTCCTTCGCTTGATTGGAAGCTAGCATTTGGGTGCTTAATTAATGTGTCAATTTCTTCTCTCACCTTGCAAAATCAGACATCTCCAATGGTATCACCCTCTCAGAGGAATTTAGACTATCTTGACGACATCAGCCACCCTAATTATGTCATGGCTGATGCTTTTTTATTTGATTCAACCTCAACCGACTATCTTGGCCAACTTGATTTTTCTATCATGTCCTTTGCTGTACAAAAGTCTTTTGTTACTGACTCCACATCATCCTACATCAACTCTAATTCTCCAACCTCTGATTTCTATTAGATTCGTTTACCTCACATGTTATCACATTTTGGATCTTCTTTCATCACACTTTGAGGCATCTCCCAATGCTCGTCATCTTTTTCTTCATATTTTGAGACATTTTAGGATGCCCACTCATCATTAAATTTCAGCCTTGGAGGCATCTTACAATGCTTATTCTCACTCATCTTCTAGCTTGGGGGCATTTTATGCTTACCTTCCATCTTCCTACATCTTAAATATTAATCAAAAACCTTCTAATAATTGAATCCAAAGAAACTGAACTCCAAGAAATCTTTAAATATTAATGTATCCTCTTTGAGAGCATTCAGCTATGCATTTAGCTATGCATGCGACTTGAAAGTCATAACTACTTGCATTCTCTTCTTATCACATTTTCCGTACTACCTTTTACTTTTATGCATTTACTTTCTTGCTTTTATTACTTATGCTCCTAAGTTACAATACCTTCTACAGAATATAGTAGTTAATCCTATGTTTCAGCTACCCCTTAGAATCTTTAGTTTCGGCATAGGCGGGTTAGTCTAATGTTTTGGTTACTGTTACCACAAATTAGGCATGCTAGAATTTGCTCCAAAAGGTTGGTGTTTTCAGTTTTAGACGCCATGATTGTGCAGAAAAATCAGACAATTTGTGGCAGTGTGGAAGACAAGTTTTAGCAGAAGGTTTTTTATTTATTTATAATAAATAGAAGTATGCATGCTCAGCTGAAGGTGGACGCCAAAGGTAGTGCTAAAATAGCAGCTGAGTGTTGATGATATTTTTATGCTAAAAGGCAACATGTACAACAGAAGTTGGCGCCAAAAAGGAAGCATGATTGAAGCTAAATTTAGCAATAACAGCTTTTGCTATTTTTAAATTGTTTAAAGCAGCTGTTAACATTTGGTTTGGACGCCAAAATAAAGAGGGGAAAAGCATGCGAAATATAGAGGAATACAGTGCCCAAAAGAAAAGCAAACTTAGTTATTGTTAGTGATTTGCTAAAAATAGGACATAAAGTTTATTGAAAAGCATAGCATGCTGTTATAAGTCAAGTTTGGACGCCATGTAGAGGAGTTGAATATTTATTTTATTCATTGATGCTGCCAATAGGGCCTAGGCACCAAAGGAAGATAGGAAAAAGCCAGAAGAAGACAAAAATAGAAAACTAGAAGAAGACAAAAATTAGAAAAGACAGCCAAAAGCAAGGGGTGAAATATATTTATTTTAATGCATGCTACGGCTGAGAATTGGCACCAAGGATGAAGGTGGAAAAATAAAATAAATAAACTCTAGCATGCAGCAGGCTTTGGAGCCAAGGGTGAAGTGAGCTTGGAGAATTAAATTAATAAATAAATTGCAGCAGACCTGATTTTGGCGCAGCAGCCTTAAATGGTCATTTTTTTATTATTTAATCCTCATGCATGCTCCTCATGGCCACAGGATGATGAATTAAATAAAATAAAATATTTTGCATGCAAAAGGAGGCTGAAATTGGGACGATATAGAGGGATTTTTATCATGAAAATCAGTGACACACAACTTCCAGCTGTTTTGCTATTGTAATCCTAGCTTGTACTTGCATCTCTGAATAAAAAAGCTCCATTTTGCCTTCTCATATTGCTGGTTTTCTGAGTTTTCATCGTGTTTAGCAGGGTATTGTATTGCTTTGGTGTGGAAATTCTTCCCTCTATTGTTGTCCTTTAACCCAAACCTTTGAATTAATTTTGCAGATTAGCTTAGAGTTGTGCAGTGTATGGATCTTTGTATTTTCTTGTATGCAATAGTACGTATGTGTGTCAAATCATTGGTGTATCACCTCAATTTTCCATTTCCCGCATTCCTTCTCCCTTTCCTTGTCAAATTTGTTAGTTTTAGGTGATTCACAAGGGAACCAACCCACTCTGGAGGTTCACCTCAGTCATAGGTTACCCACAACCTTGAGGTGTTCCAATTTTGTCAACAAAAGAGAGAATATATACACCATTCTCTATCGTGGTGGACTTCTTGGTAGACAACAATTACTCCTTAAAATCCATAGTTTACTACAGTCGATTAGTACTGACGTTCTCAACTACTCCTTAAAATCGCCTACATTATCTAAACTATGAAATCTAGTGGATTTGTTTCTAACGCTTGCTTCTTACTCGATCTTTTGGTATGTTATTTATCCATGTTATGATCTTCTGCTTCACTTGGATATTATCAACTTATATGCTTGTGATGGGCATATCGTAGGTTGACACTTAGATCTTTTGACATCTCTAGCAATTTACAGTTCATATACTTCCTAGTTTGTCCCTTTTTCCTTCATCCCATAGGAAGCACCCTTTATATCTCCTTGTGATTAGCTGTCAACTTTATTTGTCATTGTATCACTCTTATATCCTTACAATCCTCACTTATTTGGCTCCCTCACTCACTTGAGGTACACTTAGGTTAAAGATGAGATCGCAGTCTTTCCTTGGGGTAGATTGAGAGGTACCTAACCATCTTGGTTCTAGGATCTCCTTTATTATGATTAGGTATCAACTCTCTTGTGTTATTTGTCTTTATATCCATATGATTAGCCTTCTGAATCTGTACGGAGGAGGAATGATAAAAACCAAAAGAAAAGATTAACAACCATATTATCAAAGACAAATCAAACAAAAGGCAACAAAGAAAGGAAAATTGTTACAAACAAGCAAAAAAAGTCAATCATAAACAAAAAAACCCGATATAATCCTTTGGCACATCTCCTATCCTAGTTGAAAGCTCAAGCTCTACAATTGGCTTTGTTATAGAGCTTGAGGTCCTTTGGGAGTGCCAGGTTTTTCTTACTATTGTAAGAGGTCTCATATCCCTCATTTACTGCCCCTTCCTTCTTCACGCCAGTACCTAATCCTTTGCAGTAATCTTGTAACTCTTAAGTGAGGTCTTGAGGAACGAGGAAAACGTGGTGGGAAGGTAGAATACATCATATACCATCATTTACTATTATAGCTAACTTGGGATATACCTTTATACTTCACTAATTAGCATAAACTGAACCTGCATATTTGGGTTCCTTTTGACCTAGATGTCAAAACCTTTAGGCATACCCTTTGATTAGAGTGTTTCACCTCCATTAAGGATCTTGTATCGCCATTGTGGTGCCTTACTTCTTTGTCTTTCATGCTTTACTCCTTTAATCTCCTTGATAGATATTGCCGGTAGTTGACTATGAGTTTATACCCCATTACATCCTACTATCTTATTACACATTACTATCTCTTTTAGAACCTTGACACCCTTGCTATACATTTGTGAGTATAATTGTAAGACCTTTAGGTTGCATCCACTTTTTCTTCACTCATCGTAGTCATGACATTAGATGGTAGTGTTTTGTCTCTCGAGAAAATCTAGTGCAAGCATTAAGTGTGATTCTATTCCTTTCAGTGCTCCCCTTTTATCATATCTTATATTTTTGTCGATTTATTAGATTACATTTGATGTTTTTGTTGCTGTTTTTATCACATCTTTTGTTTTCTTTGCCCATACTATATACTATGTTTGAGTTTATTACAACCTACTTTCACATCTTTTAATTTCTTTGATTACTCTCTTAGATTTTATCAAGTCCCTTACAATCATTACCATGCCTTGTAATGTCTTTGATTTTACAAAGTGTCTTCAATCCTTTAAAACATGTCTTTAGATCTCTTTAATTACTTTCTTTTATTTTGTTAGATACCATTTTAACTATCTATTAACACATCTCTTGATTTATAGATTGTCTTTCATTAGTTGTTCATTTTAAGCTTAACATTTTCATTTTTATTAGCCATAAATGTCTTCACATTTGTGTAAATATAGAAATGAAAACATATGTAAACATACAATTATACATAACTACAATCATCTAACACAATCAGCATAAGCTATGCACCTATTTTTATGCCCTGTGATCCTTACCTACCTTGTTCGTGTTTAAGGCCTCTTTCATAATTTTCCTCTATTTTTTCCTATCTCAAGCCTGCTAGATTGGAGTTCTCTCTCGCCGAATGCTCCTTATATTCCCTTTATATCATCTTTATATCATTCTATATTACTCTTACAACCTATTTTCAACCAATCTTACTTATCTACTTATGACATCATTCTATCATCTTTCCATGAGCTCCCCCTTAGCTTAGGGATTAATATTTATTTATTCAATCTATCTTCCTTTGTTTCTTTTCAGGTTTGTATTACTTGGGATCTCATAGTAGCTCTTTCTACATTATGGTGATTCACTATGCGGACCCACTCGTGGGATGGTAAGTATGTAGGTAGGTATGCTTTATTTGAGTTCATGCTTGAGTTCATGCTTTTATCACTTACTATTGCTCACTCACTTCAGTCATTCTAATTTTGGTGTTGGAGTTTCTTTTCCGTAGGACCATCTCATGTACACTTTTGTGACATGCAATTATCTTCAGTTGAGGCATGTATACACCTAATTTTTCACTCTTATTGATGTTTTCCTCTTTACAAGCACTCTTTAGCACATTGGCTTTCTTGAAGAAATGTCCTTAGGGATATTGCTGAGAGGGTGGTAACTATAAATGGTTATACTGGGCTGATTTGCAGTGGTACTTATGAGAGGGCCTTGATGCGTAGTCCATGATATGACACCTTAGATATTGTTTATACCTTTACAATCATATTTTTCAGTCTTCCTACGACATCACCTTATTATTCTCTTACTGTTGCCTCCATATCTACTTACATCACACACATACCTTCTTCATATCACCTTTTCACCAACATCAAAGTCTTCCTCCATCATATGAGATTTCCTTCTAGGACCCCTTGATGAGACATTACCTAGAGCCATACGGTATGACCATGGTCGATGTTATAATCCGGTTTTCATTTTTGATACCATGAATGCATTGACTATCGGTGTATTTGTGATACTTGTCTTTGGCTAAACGAAACTGTAATGTTTAATCACAATCCCTATATATACACAACATTTGAGTGTGCTTCCATCATATCATCATCAATTATTTGGTTTTCTTGTGCTCACAAATTTTCTCTATAGGTCTTAAAGGTCTTGAAGTTAGTCTTGCTTATCTTTTGGAGTCCATTTTTGGAGCATTTGGTATTTAGGATTTCCTAGCATATGAGCTGCACTTTCTATGATCTACCTAGCCTTTGGAGTTTTCAACAAGTGGTTTTTCTAGGTCTTCTTCTATTCATTTGTGATCCCCCACATAAACTCTTTCTTAAGTTCTTACAAACGCTTGGGGAAGTTAATGAGCCAAAAGAGTTTGGAAAAGGTAAATATCTCTAACCTCTCATTTCCTTTATGTTATTTCAGATTTGATTGATTGTTTGATTGATCATGCATAGATTAGAGCAGCATATTCTTAATCTATTGCATTATTATCTATCGGTCCTTACCTTACAATCCATTCTTTGGCCTCTACAAACTATCGATCCTTATAATCCATATTTACAATCTTAGCATCAATATATGTTGTTATAACCTTGATATTATCAATATATAATCGGGACTTAGTTAGATGCCACTCCACTATCCTAGATCTAGGCTTTGGAACCTTATAGCTCTTATAGAGTGTGGACTATCGATTTTCTAGTTCCACATCTCTAGAGTACACGAAGCCCTAGCAACCTACAACCCTCTTGTGTGAATCTTTAGATTGGTCACCTAATTATCCTATTCTATATTACCTAGAAGAGAAGATATATTAGTAGACCATTCTTTGCTTGCATATGCCTCCCATAGGCTTTGATAAGAGTATTTCTACTCTACTGATTCTCATTGTAAACTAAACTCTTCAAGATAGGAGAGTATGAGGTTGACACCATATAGATTGTAACCCAAACCTCTTAAAGTCTAAGATAAAACAATACAAAGTTGGACAAAACCAATTGAGAAACTTGGAACAATGAAGATGAATTTGCAAAATCCACCATGAAATGAGTAACTATTTCACTTAAGATGGCTTAGTTTGTTCCGTCCATGACTTAGTTTTATAAAGCAACAATGCCCAAGTTTTCCTAACAAACTAAAGAGATTTTGAGCTATGAACCTTAAAAGAAAGAACATGACTAGAAAGATTTACTACTATTTTTTTGTGACACAACATTGCCAATTTTGCCAAGGAAGCTTCTGCATTATAGCCCTGCAATACTCTAAAAAAGTCAAAATTTGTGTACAGAACCAAATTGGAAATGTGTCCTGCCAGATTGTTAGCTACAAGACCTATCTTATGCCAAAGCTACTAAGTAGGCCTTGCTAGACCTTGTGGTAAAAGGATAGTTCAGAAGAAGGTGGTCAACCTCCTCGTTCTAGGGCACAAAATGCATCGAGATGGGCCCTAGAACCTCCTCTTTAGCTTGTTGTTAGTATTTTACCTGGACAACCACACACTAGAAGACTTTCACTTTTGGTCATGTGTGTCAATCCCAAACCTTACTCTAAACATCTGACGTAAATGCCAACAAAGCTTCTTTAGAGAAATGATTGCTGTTAGCTGTTAAAAAATAGCTTCATGACCCCAAAAATTCTGATGGACCATGTCATATTGACCACCTCAAAGGATTGTAAAGTTGTATAACAAATAATGCAAACAAACTAGAAAAGCATTTGATTTATTTAAGTTTTAAAATAACGGGTCGTTTTGTGTTTTTATTGCCAGAAGATGCTCTGTATTGCGTTTAGATATTCCCAGTGAATCATAGGAGCCAATTTCGACAAATACCTAGATGCCGAAAATTGTTTTATCCCTTCACAAGTTTTTTCTCACGGAAAATTTTTTTATTTAATTATTTTGAGCCCCGTTTGAAGTAAATTGTGCTCCGGTTTAGCCCTGTTGAAATTTTGCATGTCAATATTCACATATACCAGTAGGGTTTTCACCAGGAATGGATCCTGGGCTTTATCTGTGACTTCTGGCAACGTTTTGCGTTTTTGTTATTTTTCTCGTTTTTTCTCTGTGAAATTCCCTAGGTCAATTCCTTCACCAGTACAGTCTGTTTTCTTGCCTGGAGTATCTGGAGATCATCTACGGCCGCCATGCCAGAAGGAATCAGCCTCAAGAAGTCAGGTTCTCTTTAAAAAGACGAAGTCATGCACAAAAAGCTTCTTCTGGACAAGTCGCATTTTTGGGAATGGATGGATTTAAGTCTGCAGTGGGATTTTTGGTCGCAGCAGGCAGGTGGGATTTTTGTACCTGCCTTGCAGGTACTTTTTCCCATGAAGGCAAAGTCACTTAAGTCATGATGGGAAAATTAGAGGCAAGTAAAGCAAAGGGAATTTTTACCCGCCTCAGCAGCAGGTGAAAATTCCCATTATGAAATAAAGAAAAAATCACTTAAGGCATTGATGGGAATTTCTTACCTGCCTTGCAGGTAAAAATCCCATTATGAAAGTCAAACAACTTAAGTGGATAATGGGATTTTTGGAGCTGCCATGCAGGTGAATAATCCCATCAAAATTGACTTTTAAAAATAGAAACCAGCCTTTGCCAAAAAGTGCGACCCCTTTGGAGCATTAATTAATTTATTTAATGGCATTTATTAATAGTCTCCCTTCCAATTTTGGCGCCCAGGGATGAGGAAAAGTCAATGCATAAAGGAGAAGTCAAAGAAGACTGGAAGTAGAATGCTAAAAATAAATTAAATTAATTTATTTAATGCAGCCCTAGAGCATGCTAAAAAGTGCGACCCATTTGGAGGATGAATAATGCTTTTGAAGTATTTATTAATGGTTTTTATTCCTATTTTTGGCGCATGGAGAAATAGAAGGTCAAAGCATGATGTTAAGTGAAAGTAGAGGGCTAAAAATAAATTAAATTAATTTATTTAATGGCAGCCATGAGCATGCACAAAATAGGCGCCCAATTGAAGAGAAAAACATGTTTATTAATTAATTAATTGCCAGGAATAGGAGAGGCAATTATTAATTATAGAATGATGAAGGTTATATAAGCATGGGCTGCCATAATGATGAATTAATTAATTCTTCTAGCAAAGGAGTGCAGCCCGGACAGTTTTGGCGCCCAAAGGAGGAGGATTTTTGCTCAAAGAAGTGTTTTTCACTGCCGGAAAGCTTCAAGGTTTGGCGCCTAGGATTGGAGGAGCTTGTTTTAGGCTTGGTTAATTATCTGCATATTGGTACAGGTGCTCAGGTGAAGTTGAAAATATTTATGCTTGCTTTGCATGCAAGCAAAGCCTCAAATTTTAGGGCAGCGGGCTTTATATGCAGATTTTTATGATAAAATCAAGTGTTCATGTTCCGGTTGCCTTTGTCTGAATTAATTATGTATTCATTACAGGTGCTTATATAATTGAAAGGGAGCTTAAATCAATGTCAGATACATTGAATATATCCTCCGAATCTGAAGAAATTCCTAGATCTGCACCAGTTGTAAAGAATTCCGGCCGAATAAAGAGAAAAAGAGTTGCTCAGACAAAGATAGATCCGGCCATGGCAAAGCGGGATGAAAGAGAAAGCTCAGCAGAATCATGCATTACTTCCAGATTTGCTGACATCGGAGACACAGATCTAGGCCCAGAACCTCTTTCCGAATTGATTGACAGATCCAGAGCTGGAAAGACTTCTCTCATGCGGGCAGTCAAAAGCAGTGGAATCATTCGAGCTTCAACATTCCCATTCACAACCTCAGTTGCCAGAATTCGTCATGGAGTGTGCAAGGTCGTACCATCCACTATCCAGATCAATCCGGGATGTTGCGGGAAGACAATAATCCGGCTGGATGCACAATTCATCAATTATTGTCTGAAGATTCCAACACGACAGGTGGTGACTACTATCAGCATGCTGGACGCCAACAACAGATGGGAGAAGCATAAAGTCGATTGTGTGGGCATAATGAACAACAAGTATATGAAGAAGCCCAGATCTCCATCCAAGTTCCCGAGGACTCTTCCACGATCCAATCTGGTGCAGGAGGTGGATGACATTACCAAATTGCTATGCAGGATAAATGGCGAAGCTAACGCTCACAACTTCCGCTCATGGATGTATGCCTTCATCAGGACCATTGAGATCAACAAAGCAGATTCTATAATCAATTGGTCGGAAATCATCAGTGACAACATCGGTGAGCAGCTCCGAATGTGAGGCGGACTTACAACTTCAAGATGACTTCATATTTGGTATATGCAGCAGCCTCGCAGGGTATCTTCTCCAAGCTGGATAGACGTGGTGTGCTCTCCAAGGATCCTATTTTTGAGTGCTATCCGCAACTTATTGTGCCTGCATGCAATAAAGATTATAAGGTGGTCAACGATGGATTCTTCTATGGATTCATTTTCAGTAGCAGTCGAACGGTGATCCAAGACCAACAGGTAAGCAAGGAAGCTTGGGAAGTCAGATCCCGATCGGGCAAGATCTTCATCCAAGCTTCATGGACTTTACATACCTCGTGGTCACCGGCTTCGGGAGAACCACTCAAGTTGCCCAGATATCCAAGCGACAGATTGGTCATCATGGAGTCGAGTAGCACAACTCTGTGGAGATGCATGACCTACAAACGAAACGACACAAGTCTACATGTGCTTCTTCCCGATCACAATGGGCTATTACAACCGCCAAGAGCATTCACAAAGCCAAGAGGAATCAAGCGGAGATGTTCTCGAGTACGAGCATGAGTTCTTCCAAAGACGGCCGAACTTCGATCCATATGGGGTGGCAAGGAAGACAATCTCCCAGAATACGCGCATGTGCCTTCGTTAGAAGATTTTTCGGATGAAGTGCGAGTACGAAACGGTTAGGAAGAAAGACTTCAGCAAAGTTATCAACCGCACGACAAGTGTTTGATTATGGATTAGCATGGATACTCGGATCTTAAAGATGATGGGCTTGTGTTACTTACGACGCATATCATCGATGGGAGGAGATAGAGTGTACTTTCAAGAGAACATCGGGTGGGTCGCCACACGATCGAGGAAAGGTCTGCCGCCATTTTTGGTCAATACTTCAAATCAAGTCACGACAAAGGGATATTGCCTTGATGAAGCTTTGATGAAATCGATCACAGCAACCTCAAAAGACAGAGATTCCTCAAAAGGAAGCACGAGGGAGAAAGCAAAGAAGGCCTGAAAAGATTAAAGTGCACAAGAAGTCTCATTCGAGGGAAAAGGTCACTTCTACGGCTATGGTGCTAGTTCCGACTTCTCCAAGCATCAAGTACTTCACCAAATTTTGCACCTCAACAGATACCGCTTCCTCCATCAATCCGCAACATTTGTGTTTTCTCCTCAGCCACTCCGATCAACACCTCTTCTTGAAGAAACGCTAAAGTTGCAGATGGCAGAATTTGAAAGAGCTTTGTCTTTGGACAATACAGAGGACGGTAGCCACGACACTGTAGCAATTTTGGATGGAGAGGAACCAGAGCACGAGATGGTGGTACATTCGGCAACTTCTCATTCTCCGAGAAGCAATTTCTCAGAGTGGTTGGCTTCACAATCGGTCCCAGAGGCTAGAGAGGAGATCAACTTGGAGGAACATGACTTACAGCTGCTCCTGAGTTTGGGCGGAAAAGACAGAAAACCTAAAGTTGCTAAGGTGACTTCGAGGTTGATTATTGAGGAGTCAGGGCAGAAGTTCGCTGAGGTATCAGTTCCAGCAGAAGGAAAGAAGAAGGGCGAGCTCACGACAGCAACGGATATAACAGTGACCAAAGTACCCATAGTCAAGCCACTACTGAAGGATTGAAGCAAGACACGCAGACATTGATAAATGCTTTATTCCTTAGGCTTGACAAAGAAAAGGCGGAAAAAGTTGAACTTCAAAAGCAAGTGTCTCAGTTGTGCGAGATTATTGCCAAAGTTGCCAAATCTTCCACTCAGCCAATTTCAAGCACATAAGCAAGTGAGTGATCATCTGATGCAGGAAGTGGAAGATGCAGGTAACCAAGTTAAAGCTATCGACGAATGGAAGAGTCTAATCATTCGCCAAGCTTCTATACAACTCAGGGAGGTGCCAGCCCGTCTAAAGGTTATGAAGGATGCATCGGTTCAGCTGAAGCAACTAGTGACAAGCACGATGGACATGAACACAGTAGCTGAAAGTAACCTGAGTACTTTGGTCGAGATAAATAAGCTGCCGAGGGAGGTTTTGACTGCAGAACGAATTGTGCCCGATGGATCAGTTGAAAAGGGGAAGCAACTTGAGTTTGCAGTTTCTTTCCGCTTGGAGATCTTCAGAATCATGCTGAAAAGGATGCGGGCTTGAGAGTATGGCATCATCACTATCAGACAATGTCATTGCTTTCACCAATGAGGAAGTGGTCGGGAACGTTTCTTCATACAAAAGGACCATTCCTAGCAAAGTGCCTGATTCCCTGGAAGGATCTCTTCTGATGGTGCAAGAGAGGATTGATGGAGTTGTTAGGCCTTTCACGATGGATTCCATCAGCAAGCTGGTAACGCTGCAGTCAGACATTAAGAAGTTCGGGCCTAGCTTGAAGGATGTGGAAGCGTGCATCGAGGTTTTGAACGAAGGCTTGCTGCAATTCAGACAGTAAAAAAGAAGTTGGGCTAAAACAGATGGGAAGTTGTGAATTACATGTTCAACAAGTATATTCAGTATCAAAACAAAAAGAAGATGTAGATGTTACAAACAGATCTTTCTTCTTCTACTCTTTCTTCTTCTATTTCTACGTTCCCGGATGTAATTGTAAAACTTTAAAGTTATTGGTTTGAAAACCATTACTTTAAGTTATGTGGAACGATTCTATAAGTTAAGTGACATGATGTGTATAATTTTGACTATAGATCCGATGCATGTCACTTAGAGAGGAATTAAAGGAAGATGATTGTCAGATGTTATCTTTACTTCTTGTTTATGTTCTAGTTCAGTTAAGTTTCCCATTTGTAATTTCCCTTCTACATTCTATAAGTAGAGGAAGAACCTTTCAAGTTAATGATCAAAATTTGTAAGCAACATTCTTGTGTTCCAGACTTTGTGCTGAAACCCCGATAGCTATTTGAAGCAAAGGAATAGAAAGGAGCAGATTTCCGGAGAACTTTGTGTCGACGGTGCATTTTGTTTCTAACTTTTTGTCTTAGATCTACTTATAAACTTTGTGTTATTCTAGATCTAGATCTGAAAGCTGCCTTTGCTTATAATTTTGTGTGTTAATATCTATTGGTTTTGTCTATGTGCATGCAATCAACTCTACTTGTAATCTATTGATTGGGTGCACATCTTCCCTCTTTCTTTCCTCCTGTGTTTTTATTATTTCCTTCTTCATCGATATATTTTTCTTAACAAAAAGAGCTCTTTGCTGCAAAACTATATACTATGGTTCATGAGCTGCATGGTTAATGTGACATGCTCTACATTTAAATGTGATGCACTTGTAATCAACTGGTTAACTCTACTCCAATGTTGTGATTTTATTGTCATGAATGATCCAACACCAACTCCACAATACCCATGCATAGTTTGAGACCCGTCTCTTGATGGTTTCCTTTGATACACATATAAAATGACACATGAAATCCCCTAGTATTTGAAATAACATAGTATCACCAAATTTTGTGTGGGAGAGCATACAACCACAACTGAACTAGCACTTTTGATGACATCTCCTCCATGGGTTTCAATCCTTTATGCTAGTCTTTCATGAAGAGGCTCACATTTATGAAGAAATAGGGTTCTTGGGAAATCTTCTTATGAGTATATTCTTTTGCAAAATCCTCTATAAAATACCCTCTTGGGTATGATTTAATTTTTGTTGTAACCGCAAGTGTTCCTGTTTTTCTTGCACACTCGTAGAAATCCGGATACCCTCTCGAATATGATTTAATCTTTGTAGTCCCCATGTGTTTCTAGTTTTTTCTTTCCCAATCATAGAAATCCTCTAACGACATTTGCATGGCCAAAATCTATAGATCAAGAACTAAAGAGGAATCAATGAATATTTCCTTCTAGCTTGTCCATGTCCAAATCCAAAATTAGGTTATCCAACATTGCTTGTTGATATGCAGATCCCATGTTTTTCCCTTTAGAGATCTTTTACTTCCTTATTGCTCCTATTGCTACCTTCTTTCCAACAATAAAATTTCTGAGCTCGCTCATGTAACGCAAGTCAGAAGTTTTTCCTTGAGGGGGCCTCGATGCCCCCTCGTTTTGCATACATTTGAGAAAACTACTCGGCTTCCTTAACCACCCTTGCTATTGAGAAAACCTACCAATCTATTGGTTGACCGCACCAAGTTCAACAAGCATCAAATCCTAGCAGAGCTTCCTCTCAATGTTTTATTTCATCTTTAGAAAATTATGATACTTAATAAAGTTTCAATCAAACATATTTTGGAATTATTTGAGGAGGTATTTTTGAGACCATTTACTAGCTAGCTAAAGAATGCTAATTGTAAATGTGTTAATACAGGGTAGAACTATAAGACAAGAAGTCTTGCAAATTTTAATGTGCTTACATGAACCCCAAAGATTTCATGAATACCATTTAACAAGCAATCACATACATCATTACTTTGCATATGCCAACTTGGAGTCTTACTCAATTTTCATAAGTGTGGTATTAAGTGACAATATAAGTATACAAAAGTATTTTTTTTACAAGCTCTACCTTTTGGTACACACACATATATAGTACATAAACATATATTCCATATATATGCGTATATATATTTGCATATACTTGTATGTTGAGTGTGAAGGCTTGTAGTGGGGAGTCACATCCACTAGATGGGACTCTATTCATTCTATTTTATTCCTTTTTAATGTATGTATTCTATCTTGGCTGTGTATGCATTGATACTATGAAGATGCATGTGTCTGCAAAATATGTATATTTATATGTATATGTCCATGTATTTTCCAAGTACATTTAAAACCTAAACATGCATTACAACCTTAGATGCCGATGTCCATTATAATGTGGCATAATTACTAATTAATATAGTTATATCTAGTTATCTTTATTTTGTGGTATTTTGTGTGCATTTATTCTTATTATTCCAATAAGTTGTTTGAATGATGATATGTGTGATGCCACTCTTGGTTGTAAGAAATTTTCCATATGCAACAACTCATGTATGTATGCAAAGGAACCATCCACAATAACTCATCCACAACCAAAGAACTTGTCCATCAACAACCCATCCACAGCCAAAGGAATCATCTACAAAAAGAGCCCACATTATGAAGATATTTTGGAAGGCATGAAGAATGAAACTCAAGTATGTATGCCATCAAGAAGAAGTAGTTACAATACATGGAGAGCATGTAGAACTGGGAAATAACTCAACCTTTGATCTGGTCATTCATTGTAAACTAGTGAAGAATTGATTGATTGAGTTAACACATGATTGAAGGAACTAGTAGATTACTTGAACATTTGTTATTTTTTTGTTATTTGAACACTGTTATGAGTTATGTAACATGTTTGAATCTCTTGTTGTTCTGTTAAAGATATTTCACTTATCCTATTGAAGATCTTTCACTTAGTTTGTTGAAACTCCTTGTTGAACTCTTCTTCTTCTCATGTCTTGTTGTAAATGAGAAGTATAAAAGAAAGGGTTAGTGTTGGTAATAGATAGATATTAGAGATATAGATATAGAATAATTCATTAGATTCAGAAAGGAGATTTATTTTTTGTTCCTTGATGTAATGTTCATGCAAATTCAATAAAGATCTGAGTTTTGTTCATTAGTTTCTAGTTGCAGAATTTAGGAGGGATTAACACCCAAGTCAAGGCCCACTTGGTCTATGCTAAACCCTCCATCCATTATTGTCTTGTTTCATTGCATGTATGTTTACCTAGGAAAATTTACTTTTGTATATATGCATTTGAATCTATAACTTTGTCTTAGTGATAACATTTAGAAACCATTCATTTTCAGTTATAAGTTTTGTTTACTTTCAAGCATTGTTGTGATATTTCTTTCCAACCTCCTAGATCTATTGTAAATGTGTATACAACACTAGAAATGTTTCAAGTTTACACGTCCCCTGGTTTGATAATTAAATGATTGTAATTCAATGAACAACATATTAATTGTTGCAAGTTGATTTGCACCACCATTTTTGGCATCGTTTTTGGGGATATTGCCAAGTTATAGGAAGTTTTTGTGAGGTTTTTGCATCTTTGAATTTCTTAGAAATAGTTAGGTTTAGAAATTCCACCTTCAAACCCCCCCACTAATGAATGTTGATTGAGTTGAGTTAGTTGATGTATGCACCATCCTAGAGATGCCCATGGTAGATTCCTACCCAATCCTCAAATAGCAGAAATCACTTTTGATTCTGAAGAAGACACATCTTCCCTCTGTACAAGTTTTTTATTAGAAAACCCCCTCCAAGTGAGATTTTGAGGTTGTTCTGAACAACCAATCATGGAAGAAGAGGTGAATCAAAATGTGGAAGAAGGGGCAACTACATTTGAGTTCCTATCTCCAATAATCAATCAACCTGTTGTAATGAAGAACATCTCTCCATCATCTCTTCCTAATTTTCATGGATCTATAACTGAAGACCAGACACTTTCTTGTTTGAGTTTGATGTTTTATAGGAGTTATGACTACACAACTGATGCACACAAGCTGAAGTTGTTCCCTACTACACTCAAGGATGCAACCTTGAGATGGTTTATGGGTCTAGGAAGAGATGTTGTTACTACATGGCAGGAAGATGAAGGAAAATTTTTTTGACCAAGTACCAAGACTACTGTAGGCCAAGTAGTAGAGGAGGGGATGAACTCTTCAAGATGGCACAAAAGGAAGATGAGCCACTAGAAGATTACCTTGGAGAGATTCCTATTTTGTGTTAGAAGTCAAGACACACAAGGTTACCTCCTGAGTCTCTCAAGTTACTTTTCTTAAAAGGACTCAAGTGAGGAGGATATGGATGCTTTGGACCTGATAGAGCTGGAGATATCTCAAAAATACTTTTGATGAGATTTTTGAAGCCTGCATAGGAATTATTCTAGAGAAACTATGAAGAGAATAAGAAGTGTTAGATCAAAGGGTGGATCAACTACCAAAGGAATTGGGGACATATCTAAATCAAGAGATTGTAAACATGTTCAAGAACATGAAACAAGAAATAGTTAATGACATGGCCACCCATCTTGATGCTCTTCATGAAGAAGAAGAAAAGAGAGGATGATGCAGAGGCAACACTTATAGAGTTTCCATCCATGCATACAAAAAAAAAAAGTTGATTGCAGATGTAGGGATTGGCCAACATTATAGAAGGAAAGGAGGCTGCACCAGAATTCAAGATGATAGAAATGGAGGATGGGAAAGTTTTCTATGTTTCTCAAAGGAAGCCATGGCCACCAAGACAAGGAGGTATGTCACAAGATCCCATGCCATATTTTCAAAATTGGGCTAGTAATTCATATATGCAACCCCCACCTTGGGATAATACTCAACAAGGTTGGGCTCCATACCCTAGCCAATACCAACAACCATGAAAACCTCAGTTTTCAAGGCCAACAATGGCAACAACCCCCTTATTCATGGAAAACAACCTTGGAGAGGAGGGCAACAATGGAGCAATCAACCTCCTAACTACCAACAACCCTACCATCAACCTCCTTACCCACAACAACAAATCTTTGATGCCAAACCCCCCAATCTAGCTCTCAACCAAAAAAAACTACTCAATTTCTAACTCAACCATCACCTAACCCAAATAATAAAGTTTCTCAACCAACCTACACCACTTGAATCAACCCAATACTCTACTTATTAGTTGATGTCAATGATATCCATCTCCACTCAGAAGAGCACTTCTCCCACCAAGTAAACCCACCATCACAAAGATTGCAGATGAACCACAGTTTTTATAGATTGATCCATAAGCAAAAAGCCAGAAAATGCTGCAAGATGATCCACAACAACATGAATAGAGTTCCAACAAAGGTAAAGATGCAAGTCAATGAACCCCCATTTTAGAGAGAGATTGCAAGAGAAAAAATATGACCCTAAATCAGATTTTGATTCTGATTTTTCAATCAATTAAAGGATATTTGTGTGAAGATTCCACTCATTCAAGCCATTAAGGATGTGCCTATCTATAACAAGTTGGTTAAGGATCTATGCATCAAAAATCTAGGAAGAAAAAGGAAATATCCATCCATTGTACAAGTTATTGGATAGTTGGATGATATCATGCTTGGAAATTTGGTGTTACCCAAGTATATAGATCTAGGAAGTCCTTTGGTAAATGTTACTATTAATGGAACTACAATAAAGAATACTCTGATTGACTTAGGGGAAAAAATCAATGTCATGACCAAGAAAATCATGGATGACCTAAAGTTGGAAGGACTAAGGCCAACAACTACAGTATTGCAACTAGCAGATAGATCAACAATAAGGCCTGAAGGAGTCCTTGAGGACATTGTTGTGGTGGTAGACTCTTGGGAATACCCTGCTGATTTCATTGTCCTTCAACCAAAAGCAAGTTTAGGAGGTTATCCTATTATACTAGGAAGACCATGGTTGGCCATTATTGATGCATTTATAGGTTGTAGGTCTAGAAACATGATTATCTCAAATGGAAATGGTACCAAGAAGCTTATGCTCTATCCTCCTGCCCAACCATTGAATGATGAAGATCAAACAATTTGGTTGAAGAACCAAAAGTTGATCAGAGCTCTATACAACAACTCATGATGTTGGAGAAGTCTTGTATAATTGAAGATCAAGAAGAAGATGTTGTTCTTTCCAATATTTTATGCAAGAACAACTATGGAAGAAATGAAGAAGTTGATGATAGATTAAGGTGCTTAAGTTGTCCCTTGAACCAAGTTCTACCACAACAAAGCACCATGGATATTCCAAGTAAGAATTGTATTCTTCACCAACTTCTTCCCCATGACTGCATACTAAATTTTTTAGTAAAATGTGTGTTCAATGATGGACCTCTCCAAGCAAGTAGAAATAACACTAGGAGGCCACTAAATGTAAAAAAGATGTTGAGATAGACAACAAGAGAAATTGTTTGATTGATCTTCTTCAAAAACATAAAACAACATTTTCTTGGGATTATGGTGATATGTGTGGGATTCATCCTAGGATTTTTACTCACAAAATTTATATCAAAGAAGAATGTAAACCAATCAAAAACCTCATAAAGGTGGATGAACCCAACAATAAGAGAGATTGTGAAAGGTGAACTACAAAAGTTGTTGGATGTTGGATTTATATACCCCATATTAGACAATCAATGGGTATCACCTCTTGTAATTGTGCCAAAGAAGAATGGGAAATGGAGGATTTGTGTAGATTACATGGAGCTGAATTCAGCCAACAAAGAAAGATCACTTCCCATTTCCCTTCATTGATCAAGTGCTTGATACTTTGGCTGGTAAAAATACTTCTCTTTTCTTGATGGATATAGTGGCTATAATCAGATCCAGATTGCACAGAGGACCAGAAAAACTACCTTCACATGTCCATGGGGAACATTTTCCTATTCAGTTCTTCCATTTGGCTTGTGTAATGCACCTGCTACATTCCAGAGGGAAGTCTTGAGTATCTTTTTTGATTTGAAAATGACTGCATGGAAGTCTATATGGATGACTTCACTATACATGGCAACACTTTTGAAGAAGCTATGCAAAATATGGATAAGGTCTTGAAAATATGCAAGGATCACAATTTATCCTTGAGTAATGAGAAGTGTTACATGATGATGATGTAAAGGTATAGTTGGGGCACTACCTTTCCTCATCAAAAGGAATTCAAGTTGATCCAACAAAGGTGTCTATTATAGTCAACCTACCAACACCAAGGAAACAAAAGGATGTTAGAATATTTTTAGGCCATGTTGGATATTACAGAAGGTTTATACAAGACTTCAACAAAATTACAATGCCACTTTTTGCATTGCTAGGAAAGGATGTTGATTTTTTATGGATGAAAGTGTTGTGAAGGTGTTTTTCAAACTTTGAAACAGATGTTAACTACTGCTCTGTGTTGAGAGGACCTGACTAGAACCTTACCTTTTCACATCCACACAAGATGCATTAGATCATGTTATTGGAGTTATCCTAGGACAAAAAGATGGAATTTTGAATTATGCAATATACTATGTTAGCAAGAACTTGCAACATGCAAAATTAAACTACATAGTAATAAAAAAGGAGTTCTTGGCAGTTGTATATGCTATCAACAAATTTAGACACTACATCACATGATATATCCAATGTTTATTCACATTGATCATCATGCTATGCAATCAAATATTGATAAAAAAAATAGTAGTAAGTAAACATAATCATAAGGTGGTTCTCTCTTGCAAGAATTTGATGTCACCATAGTGGACAAACCTAGAAAGGATAATGTGGTAGCAGATTTCCTTTCAAGGATGGAGACCAATAGTGAAGAGAAAGTAGTTGATGATTCCTTTCCAGATGAGCACTTATTTTCTATTTCTACAAAAACACCTGGTATGTAGACATAGCCAACTACTTGGTCTCAAGTAAAACACCTCCACATTACTTTATACTCTGAGAAAAAAAATATATAGTTGAAAAGAGTTTATATTTTTCTTGGATAGCTGGATTTCTATTTCATACAAGACAAGATCAAATAATGAGAAGGTGTATAGATGATGAGGAGATATTTGATGTCCTCGAGAGCCTGCCACAATGAACCTTGTGGAGGAAATTTTTTTGCAAAAAGAACAACAAGAAGGTGTTGACTACTGGTTATTATTGGCCAACATTACATAAGGATGCAACACTATACACCAAGAGATGTGATAAATGTCAAAGAATGGGTAAGCCCACTAAATATGATGAGATGCCATTACAACCTCAATTGGTCTTACAACCTTTTGACAAGTGGGGCTTAGATTTTATTGGTCCAATAGACCCTCCATCTCAAAAAAGGAATACATCTGGTATGCACAAATTACCTAACCAAGTGGACAAAGGTGAAGGCATTTCCAAACCAAAAAAGTGAGAAAGTAGCCAAGTTCCTATATGATCACATCTTCACAAGTATGGAGTCCCAAGGAGATTATTATAGAGATCAAGGTACACATTTTACTGCTGATGTAATTTTTGATCTGGTTAAAGAATATGAAATCAGGCATAGGAAGTCTACACCATACCATCCCCAGTCTAATGGCCAAGTAGAGGTTACAAATAGAGAGATAGAGGCCATATTGACAAAGACCATTGCACTCCACAGAAATATTGGGTAGACAAGATTTCAAGAAGTAGTATGGGCATTCAACACAACATGGAAGACCACAACTGGATTTTACACCATTTGAACTCTTATATGGAAAGATTGTTGTTTTTCCAATTGAATTTGAGCACAAAACATTGAGGACTTGCACTTGAGTTGGGCATAGATTTATCAGAAGCTCAAAGAAAAGAATTCTCCAACTCAATGAGTTGGATGAATTGAGAAGACAAGAAGTACATAACACAAAAGGTAGTAAAAAGCAAAGAGTCAAATGGCATGACCAGTACATCAAGACAAGATAGTTCTAGGAAGGTGACTGGGCACTCTTGTTTGATTCAAAATACAAGGATCATATAGGAAAGCTCAGAACAAGGTGGCTAGGCCCCTATGAAATTGAAAAAATATTCCTAATGGAGTTGTAAAGCTCACTACCATAGATCTTGTGAGGTTCAAGCTATTGGTGAATGGCCACAAGATGAGATTGTACAAAAATCCAGTTGACAAAGGTTCATTCATGGAACTATTCAGAGGAGGTCAAAGAAGAATGGAAGAAAGGACATCAAAATTAACCTAGAGGTTGAGCCTGTTGGCTCACCTTCTGAGATTTTAGAGGATTGAAGATATTTTAGTGGCCTTGGTGCATTCAACTTGTTGAATATTCCAAGGTCAAATAAAAGTGTTGTGATCTACCCTTTTGGGTGATCAACAACACTGCTAACACATTTATTTTATGAATTTTTTGTTTTATAGGGTTTGATGTCAAATGATGTAGGAGGGCATGATCTCCATCACAAGGAGAGAGTGCAATGACTAATATGAGTTCCACTTGCAACCACATGAAACAAGCCCCTTTTTTTTCTTTTGCATTTGGTAGAACTCATGAATGCATAAATAGAGATCATGCATGCATGCACACGTGTGGGTGATGGAAAAAAATGATTGGCACCCCAAACGATTGGAGTTCCCTCTCTAGAATTATCCATTTTGCAGTAAAGGAAAACCAACATCAAGTTAAAAACACATGTCCACAACATCACAAAAAACTTTGCATGCAACCAAGACTCAAGTTCAAATAAGCATGCACAACCATCATTACAAACAAACAATGAGATAAGTGCACTCATCTATCACTTTAATAAAGTATAATTAGTTTAATTATATTTAATTAGGAGTTATGTCGAGTCATCATGCATGTGCAACATTTAAAAAGACCACCTTTCAAGAAATGATGTGTCCACTTTACCCCCTCCACATAAGCCAATGTTGTCACATCACTTTGCTTCATATGCTCCATATTGTCACATCTATTAATGATTGATTACCCGTAACTGTGTCACTTTTCCTCTTGGTAAAAAAGTTTCAAAAAGATGAAAAACCATCAATACAACTCATTTGTGCAAAGTTCCTTTCAAGGAAGAATTGTATTATTGTTGTATATTGAAACCCAGAGAAGAAGTTGTGTATCCACCATGGGAGGTGACTTGATAAGATGAGAGCCCATTGTGCATTTGTCACTTTTGAGGCATCCTCAGATTGTGCAAGTATTTTGAGGAACCATGGTTGGATGGATTATATCAACAAGTTTTAGGGTTTTGATGAAGCAATTGTGACAGAATTTTCCAACACACTCAAGCAATGGAGAGGAAAGGGTGAAAGGATTAGTAGTAAGTAAGGCTAAGTGATGAAATTTTGGCTAGAAGTTACTGGTCTACCAGCTCAAGGAGAACCATTCCAGAAAAGGCCAATCTAGAAGAAACAAGGAGAGTTCATAGATGATGATGATGAGCTCATTTTAGATAGAAAGGTACATTTAGAACCTCTCTTAAACCCTTATGGGCACAAGCTGCCACATTTTTTATTCAAGTACTTTACTTGTGAAGGGAGGTATTCTAGATTGAATACAAATGCATTTTAAGTTGTTGAATCATCTAAAGAACAACCATCAAGTAAATGTCCCAAACTTCTTGCATGAAATGTTGAAGAAAATGAGTCAAGAATAGAGGGGTAGGGAAACATTATCACATCATTGTCTTATAACCCTAGTGGTTAAACACACCCTGTAAAGGGATCATCCACAAATACTATGGGAAGACTTTGTAAGGGTAAAAAGTCTTGAGACATTGATGGGAAATATGAGAAATAGAAGGAGAAACACTAAGATATCTTCTACACATGTAACAGAGGTTGCACCATCCACCTCCCAAACCTCAAGAACCCCTAATTTTGAAGGTCTACCTCCTACTAAAGAACACCATGTTATACCTATCTCTCTAGAAATAATTTTTATAGCTGAAACCCTTTTAGAATTCTCTCTCTAAAACCTCCACTTCAAAGGCCAAATGAAAATCTTCTCATTCTACTCCTACACCACCTAGGTGCTCCCATAGGCTTAGAACAAAAAGGCCAAAAATCTCCAAAACCCAACACAGTCACAACCCATCTCACTAGACAAGTGATTTGGAAGCTATAGAGGGAAACTTTGAGCCTCAACAATTGGAGAGAAGAGAAGGGAGATATTGATGCCACAATTCATGAGCAAGAATACCCTGAACAACCCATGGAGGAGAAAGAAGAGCCAACTAGAATGAGGAGGAATTCATGAAGTGGAAGGTCATGAAGAGAGAGAAGAAGAGGAAGTTGGAGGAGAAAGTGAACAAGGAAAAAAATTCCTGTAGTTGTTGAGCAAGTCATTGAGCAACAAGAACAAGAACAAAAACAAGAACAAATTCCTACAGTTGTTGACCAAGTAATTGAGCAAGTTGTTGAGCAAAGCACAACATGATAGTGTGCAAAGATGTAAATGTAACACCATTACAGCCCCAAATTTTTATTCATGAAATTATCAAGGGAACCTACAAAACCATCTTGTAAGTGAGATGGAAACACAGACTATGGGACCAGATATTGACAATTTGATGTTGCAATTGGAAACCTATGTTAACAAGCTCAAAGGAAAATGGGAAAAGAGAAAGAATCCTCATCTCTAAGCATAAGGAAGAACTGGAGGACAAGGATAAAGAGATTAAGAGGATGAAGTAGAAACAAGAAGAAAATAATTCAAGTAGCACATGAAATATTTAAATGCAGGCCCCCATCAAGTGTTTATGTTATCTACTTGAAAGAAAAGATGTTGCAACATAAACTTACCTGCATTAATTCTGACATGCTATATGATATCATCTCAACTAGGAGATTCTTTACTTTATATCAGAACAATACACATGAACTCCAAAACTTGTTATGTGATTTATTTATTTCACAACTATGCCCTTCAATATGATAGAGATTGGATCCCAATACTATATTGGGGATGTTCAAGTTAAGGCCCTATGCTCTTATTTTTCAAATGAATGGATAGAGCCAAGAAGATGGAAGAGTATAGACATTTGGAGAAGGTCCAACCATTTTTTTAGGATGAAGCCACAAAATATGAAGAGGTTACAGAGCAATATGAAAAATATATAAAGAAGAAGGTGATCAAAAAGAGAGTGTTACAAATGAGGACAACAACCCATGCAAAGTTAGAGAAATGATTAGGGAACATGGGATTCAAGTCGTACAAGCATGCCAAATGAGATGGAATGAGCTATCTCCTAAAACTACAGAGGAAAGAGATGCACTCCTATCCCAACATAATGCCAACTTTGAAAAGAGTGAACACATACATTGAGATAGCTAAGGAATGTGAAGACAATTGGTTTCCTATAGGCTATCATCCACCAATATTTTTCATTTTCCAATACCACCATGGACAGGTGACTTACCACTTAGTAAGAGGATACAAGATAGAGTTTGAGAAAGATTCATGAGGAAATGGCTATTTATTTCTTGTCAAAGAAGAAGGAACAGATACCCCAATTGATTTCAAGTGCATGAATGTAATTTTTTCAGCAGAGATATGAAGCCCTTGAATGAGGACATTCAAGAGATTAAGCTTGGGGGTGTGATGAGTTGTGTTAATTTCCTTTATAAACAACTCATCTTCTATATTTTGATCAAGCCATTGTAGTTATGTCCATGTATTTTCCAAGTACACTATTGAACATTATCATTACAACCTTGAACTTGTGGCATAATTACTAATTAATATAGTTATATCTAGTTATCTTTATTTTGTGGTATTTTGTGTGCATTTATTCTTATTATCCAATAAGTTGTTTGAATGATGATATGTGTGATGCCACTCTTGGTTGTAAGAAATTTTTCATATGCAACAACTCGTATGCAATGAAGGAATCATACAACAACTCATCCAGCCAAAGAACTCCATCCAAAGAACCCATCCAAGCCAAAGGAATCATCTACAACAAAGAGCCCACATTATGAAGATATTTTGGAAGGCATGATGAATGACACTCAAGTCTATATGTGCCATTAAAGAAGTAGTTACAACTGGAACATGTAGAACTGGGAAATAACTCAACCTTTGATTTGGTCATTCATTGTAAACTAGTGAAGAACTGATTGATTGAGTTAACACGTGGTTGAAGGAACTGGTAGATTACTTAAAACATATTTTTTATGTGAATTTGTTAAGTTTCAGTAACATGTGTTGAATCTCTCGTTGTTTTGTTAAAGATCTTTCACTTATCCTATTGAAGATCTTTCACTTAGTTTGTTGAAACTCCATGTTGAACTCTTCTTCTTCTAACGTCTTGTTGTAAATGAGAAGTATAAAAGAAAGGGTTAGTGTTTGGTAATAAAGAGGAATAGATAGAAGAAATTCATTGAGGAGATATTCTTTGTTCCTTGATGTAATGTTCATGCAAATTCAATAAAGATATGAGTTCTGTTCATTAGTTTCTAGTTTTGTAGAATTTAGGAGGGATTAGCACCCAAGTCAGGGCCCACTTGTGGTCTGCTAAACCCCTCCATTATTTTCTTATTTCATTACATGTATATTTACCTAGGAACCATTTACTTTCTATATCTTGCATTCTGAATTTATAGCTTTGTCTTAGTAATAGCATTTAAGAACCATTCATTTTCAGTTATAAGTTTTGATTACTTTCAAGCATTGTTGTGACAATTATTTCTTTCCAACCTCCTAGATCTATTATGTATTGTGTATACAAACACGCAATGGAAATATTTTGATAGTTAAATTATGTAATTCAATGAACCATATTAATTGGTTTGATAATTAAATGATCCATAATCAATCAATGAACAACATATATAATTCATTTGGACTTTTACTTTCCAAGTGCGAAAATTGTGGCCAAAATATTTGCCTAATAGAATTTCCATTCTCAGACAAAATATTTCAGAAAATAACCCTTTTCAAAAATAGAATGACCTACAAATAGTAGCAAAGGAAGTATAGTCTAAATACTTGAATTTTTTATTTATGACAGGGGAATCTATGCAACATGGATTTAAAAATTGTTTTTTTGGTTTTACAACAAAGGAAATTGTACTAGGCAAGTATGTGCCTTGGACGATTGCCCTCAAATTGTGTTTGAAACTTTAATGGTGAATGTCAAAATGATTGCTCTAGTATGTTTTAGAAGCCAAGAATGGCGTTTGGCATGTATTTCCTTTTTGCCCTAATAAAAGGACCTATAATTGTTGATTTTATTTTTTGCTTTAATACATCGAAATGCCCTCAAATTTGTTTGAAAACACAACATAATTGTGCCCTAGCAGTGCAGCCATACCCTAAATTGCATTTTCAGCAAAAACAATTAAAAATAAATTAAATACTAGGCAAAAGACATCAAATGGTATACCAAAATCCGTCCCGTTTCCTAGCAAATGTCCTTTTCCTGAAATTGTGAATGACTTGTTTCACATTAGTATGCACGATTTTTGTAGAAATCACTTAATTTCCCTTTCTACGACCGAAACACACAAACAAGGAAATCACACAAACCCCAAACTGAATAAATCCGATTTTTAGAAGAGCAGATCCAATATTCCTTGAAATCCTAACAGCGAACTGAAATTTGCATGTTAGAGCGTCAAACACCCGTCAAACAAGCTGAAATTAAATATATCAATGCTTCTCGAATTTATATACAATTAATGGAACCATTACCAAGCCAAATCATGTGCTGAATTTGAAATATTAACAAACTACAATTTATGTTGAGGACAACAAAAGTGCAGTCTAGAAAAATAGCTAAAAATGAGGTCTCCAAACCCCAACAATTACAAAATGCAAAAGATACTAGCCTTATAAATTATGATAAATCTGAATATCAAATAATAATGAAGTTTTGTGCCCTAGAAGGCACTCAAATGATCTCTAACCCTAGTCACTCCCTAGGAGAGGGGCTCCAAATAATGTAAAAACCCTTGAAATCACTCCTCCTTGATGCCTAGTTGTAAACCAACAAGATGGTCTTCAATAATGGCTTCACCACCACCAACTTGGTGAATTTTTGCTCTCCGATATGCCACAAGGAATGGTTCCATCCTCCTGTATGCCACACTAATGGATTGTCGCCCTTTAGTGGAATGGAATTAGAGCAATTAGTCCTAAAACCAAGTATAAAAGTGTATATTTCAAATTTGATGATCCAAATGAGCCTATGTGACTCCTTTTATACCCCTTTGGTGGTGCCAAAGGTCTAAGGGATGAATTACCCCTAGACCGACCTTTTAAGAGCTTTGCTTTATCTTCTAGTTTCATGTTGAGAGCTCTCCAACCCAACCGACCTCTTAAGGGGCTTGCTTTATCTTCTAATTTGCTTTATAACTCCTGCAACCCAGCCGACCTGCCTCATAAAGGAAAACTCTAAAAGAAAATGTAAATGCTCACGGAAAAGGACTAAAATATAAAGAAATACTTCCCTTGTTCACCTTCTTTCGGCCCATAGAAGTGGAATGGGCTAGAAGTCTTGAAATGAATTAGTTTGAAAAAGGGGACATTACAGTCCTCCCTTCTTGCAATTGATTGCCTTCAAGCAATTGCAAGCTTTCATGCCAAAGTGCCATCATACCAAGGCGAAGGAACTTGTTGTAGCATTCGCATAGTCTACATCTTGTGCCTGTCAAATGAAATAACTTTTGCCCAAACAAACTACGCCACTTGTTGCCCCCTTCTTCATTGACGTTCCCTTCATCTTCAACTTCTAAAACAACAATAACAACTTGTTCTTTTGCATACTTAGCTGTATAAAAAGCCTTCCAAACTGCTGCAATCTCAATCATAAAGCAAGAAATTAATTAATAATCAGCAACTTGACAAGCTAGTCCATGTCCCAATGTGGCATCCTCATTCTTCGTTCCATCCTTGTCAATTAAGGTGGAAGAAAACTCCATATTTCCAAATACAAATGCAACTGAAATTAGGTGCAGGCTGATATAAATAATGACAACAGTACCAATGATGGTAGTTTGGGTCATGGCTGCCATAGAAATACTTCCCTTCTCACTTGGGGTATACAACCCCTCATTCCCCAACTTTTGATTACATTCTTCACTCAACAACAAACTTGGAAAAGAAAACTTGAGCAACATGCAAAATTGATCCAAACACCTAGAGTTACCTTCCCATAGTGGGCCCCGCAAAAGATGGTCTGCCCTCTTCCCGCAGTCCTAGGTTGGGTTGTACCTTCCTCAAAGCCTTTATGTTTCACTCCCATTCAAAGTATTGGAGGGACCCTGTTTCTATGCAAATTGAGACCTTTTGCACTCACAAACTTGCCATCCTCCATTATGGCATCTTCAGCTGCAGTCCCATATTCTTTATCATATACTTAGATGGATAACAAATTCAGGTGATCTTTCTTCTTTATTCCTGTGCCTACACAAAGAACAAGCACATTAAAAGAAACAAGAGCTGTCAATATCATTTCTTCATGCCTCATAGATTTGTGAACTAGATTTTTTCCTTTGCTTGCATTTTTTTCAAAATTCCGCCTCATATGATGGACTCTTAAAGGTCCATTTATGCTGTCTCAAGTATGGTAGTAGTGTAGACACCCTAAAATATCGCATTACACATTCTAAATCTCCAAAATCATCCCGTAATTACTTCACAAAGTGCATTATGACCATTTTCAACCATTTTCAACCACTTCGATATATTCGCTATTATATGACCTTTAACTACATTCTACGACATTGTCTCGAATAACTCCCCGATCATTCATATCGTGTACACATGGTATCGAATTATTAAATATTCACACTATGGACCTTGTTACACTCATATCCCATTCCTAAGATTAATTAATTAATCCTATCACTCTTATTATTCATCCCTATCCCTTTATTTAATTTTATTAGCTAATTTAATATCAAAATGATTAAATAAATCCTAGACATTATCCATTTATACCTCACCTCTTGTCCACTTTCGCTTCACTAGTCAACATCTCAAGTTCACTAGAGAAAAATAAATCAATTAAAGATTAAATCATTAAATATATGCAAGAGGACAAGTTTAGATTAAATCAAATCATTTATTTGAGTTAGCTAAACATATCTCCCATAAAACATGGCATTCTAAAATTAAAGAAAATCTCCAAGCTAAAAGTCAAGTCACTTTTTTGGTGAATAAAACAAAAGACATGGAATTAATATTTAATTCTAGTTTTAAATATTCAAAAGCATGTGCAACCTTTGCCAACTCAATAATAGCTCATCCATGCAAGCTCAAAACAACAGATTCAACTCCTCAATCAAATGGAAACTCAATTAAACAATTCAATCTTGCTTCTATTAACTTTAGATTAGACAAGTTAATCACACAAATCTAGGATTTGAGTCTCTCTTTTCTCATCTATAAATAATCACTCATTCCTCTCCAATTATCATCTTTGGAATCTTTGAAATTTGCATTATCATTGTGTTGGATTATCATTCAATCTCACATACCGTTATGTTGTCCAAATGATCATGAATCTACAATCAAATCAGTCATTCAATTGCTTTGCTTATAGCTAAACTCTACTTCCATTCGGAACACCTTTGGAGCATCCACAAACAAATTTGATCAAGAGATTCAAAAAGCTCGGTACTTCATTCCAAGCTTCAACAATCTCATCCGAGGTTGTAAGGAGATACAAAGGAAGAACTGGTTTGCTTTTATTTGCTTTGTTTCTTTTGTTTTGTAGTATTTCTCTTGTATAAATCATCAAGAGGCGCATGATGTATTGGTTGACATTTATTGCTCACTATCATGCGCCTCTTGGTGGAAATCAACCCGCAATTACTTCACAGTGCATTATGACCATTTTCGACCACTTTTGATATATTCCACTATTTTATGACCTTTAATGACATTCTATGACATTGTCTTGAATAAACTCCCGTAATCATTCCTATTGCTCATACATGGTCTCGTATTATTAAATATTCATACTATGGACTTTTGTTGCACTCATATCCCATTCCTAGGATTAATTAATTAATCCTATCACTCTTATTATTCATCCCCTATCCCATTAGTTAATTTTATTAGCTAATTTAATATCATAATAATTAAATAAATCCTACACATTATCCATTTACACCTCATCTTTATCCACTTTCACTTCACTAATGAACATCTCAAGTTAATTAAAGCAAAACAAATTAATTAAAAATAAAATCATTAAATATATGCAAGACAAATTTAGATTAAATCAAATCATGCATTTGAGTTAACTAAACATATCCCATAAAGCATGGCATTCTAAAATTAAAACATATCCCATAAAGCATGCATTCCAAAATTAAAGAAAATCACTCCAAGCTAAAAGTCACATCACTTTTTTGGGTGAATAAAACAAAAGACATGGAATTAATATTTAATTCTAAATATTCAAAAGCATGTGCAAAGTTGGCCAACTCAAAAATAACTCATCCATGCAAACTTAAAATAGTAGTTCAACTCCTCAATTAGATTGGAAACTCAATTAAACAATTCAATCATGTTTCAGTTAACTTGGATAAGACAAATTAATCACACAAATCAAGGATTTGAGATTCTCTTCCCTCATCTATAAATAATCACTCATTCTTTTCCAATTATCATCTTTGGAAGCTTTGAAATTTGTATCATTATTGTTGGATTATCATTCAATCTCACATGCCGTTACGATGTCAATTGATCACAAATCTATCATCAAATCATTCATTCAATTGCTTTGCTTGTAGTTGAAATCTACTTCCATTCGGAACATCTTTGGAGCATCCACAAACAAATTTGATCAAGAGATTCAACAAGCTTGGTGCTTCATTCCAAGCTTCAACAATCTCATCCGAGGTTGCAAGGAGATACGAATGAAGGATCTGGTTTGCTTTTATTTGCATTGTTTCTTTCATTTTGCAATATTTCTCTTGTATACAGTAGTTGTACCATTTCAATTTCTCACTCAAAATTAGCATTATGGTGGCCGGAAACTCTCGAAAATAGAGGCAAACACCGCACAATACCAAAAATACAGAAATCATTACTTACCATGTGCATTCCCAAGGTGAGATTGAGTTGTTGCATCCTCTTGGTGCAAGGGATGATGAAGCCATTTTGTAGCATCTCATTCTTCACAATGAGGTTCGAATGTACCACAAACTTTATATACATACTCGTAATTTTCCTTCCATTCCAAGTGCAAGAGATGACATTTACCTTGATCCTCGCATAGACCACCCATGCCAAAGCAATCTTGGCCTTGAATAGAAGAAGCAACATGCCCATAGCTAACATGCTTCTTAAAATATTTTCCATGATGACAAAAATATGGCAGCGACATAGGAGGAAACAACAAATTCAGAAATATGGTCATCATGGTCATGTCTTGGGCTGCTCACAAGGAGCTCACCCTCCTGATGCAGAGAAAAATAAAATGTCAAGCTTATTTTTGTTTTCCGAGGTTTCAAACAAGAACTTATCTCTGTCTCTGCATAAGAGGATCCAATATAAGCCTATAATGGCTACAAACTTGTTAGAATTGCTCAAACCTTGTGTATTTTGACAAAGATCACTAAAATGGCCTCCTTACTTGACTATACCCTGCATACAATGCTTATGTCCTGCTAACAACACTTCACTCACTGTTCCTTTGCTCATTCAATGGTTCATCCTTCAACAAAGGTGACTTGTACTCATTTACACTCATGTCACTTGCCTTAACTTGCTCTTGCTCTTCATTCACTAGCTCTAGCAACCTTAAGTGATTGTAGTTTCTTTCATCTACTAAGGCTTGCCCATCATATTCCCCTGTTACACCACTCACAACATTGTTAGATTCAATGAATAAATGCATTCAAAACTTCAAAACTCCACACTACTCTTCCTTTTGCCAAAATTGCCCTTATAAGCCCCTTGAGACAAGGTGGTTGTTTCACTGATGCAAACAAGGTTCTAAGGCTACCCACCAAGGACTAACACCTCGACTAGTTCTCTTTCGATACCCTTGATATGCCCTCAAAGTTTTAGTTCTTAACTCCTTACACAAATCCTGTTACCTTCCTTTTTGTAATTTTGTCTTCTTTCCCTCACTAGGTCTGCCTATAGGGACTGTCATGCATATTTTCATATTTAGGGAGTATCAAGACACAAAGTTCATATATCTGAGCACCCATTAAGGGTATCAAGTGTGTAGAAAGTTTCAAGCCTCCTTTCAAAAGATACAATATATTTCCTGTACTAATCCACTCATTATATTAGCCTTCAATGACTGTGCAGAGTTTCTCAGTTAGACTGTCAAGAAAATAAGGAGATTGCACCCTTGGTTTCCCAATTTTCTTTCAAAATCTCTTGCTAGAGGTCCTTGGCATGATAACTCGAAGTTTTTAAGTTAAAAGAAGTTGATTAGGCCTCCCAAAAGACAAGCCCTAGCTCAGACTGCTAAACCTCACTGTGAACCTGAGAAGGGTTATTTTGCTATAACTTTACTGATTATTTGATTTAAGACTCAAAATTATGGCACAAGGACTGTCGAGAGGTGATGCAAGGATTAGGCTTTCCCGTAGCTCTTGGAGAAACACGTGAGCCTCCTTTTCCTCAGTTTTCTGCCTTCTTGCTGTAGGTGCACATAGTTTGCATTTCACAGTTTGTACTCCCAGTCTAACCTTGCCTTAGTTCTTACTCTGTCTATCCTTCATCCTCGAGGGTACCACATTCTCTACAACTAGTTCTCAACGCATGCACAGACCTCATAACGGTTTCAAGCTATTCACTGAGAACAAACAACTACAGTATAGAGATGACCATTAAACAACTTATCATAGCACCTCATAGGTAAGAATCCTCCGTTTGCATGAAATGGACTTCCTTTACCTCTTGGCACGAGTTTTGACGTCTCCAACTACCTTATAAGTCTCACAACCACACATTGTGTGATGTTTCTATAGTTTTGTCACAGTTTATCAAAGCCTTCTTATGCTATCATCAGGACAGGGTTAGAAGCCTTCATATCCACTAGAAATAAACACAAACAATGATTCATGAACACTCCCACAGATGATTCACACATGCATTAAGAAGAGGAGTCATCATTCACAATTCAAACTCAGAAAATGCTCCACAAAACCAAGTTACATACCCATATCAAGCCTCATATTCATATTTCTCAGGGTTCATACAAAGGTTATGCTTTTCCTTGCTCATTCTTCCTCCTAGTACGAGGAATGAATTTCAAATTCACTAACTCCCTCTAAAACTCGAGCTCCCACCTTGCATGCACTAACTACCCTAATGTAATTGACCTTAAGATTCTCATTATGACTGACCGATCTCAGCGACTCTTGAACTTCCCAATGAGGCTTATAACTGCCCTTACACATTATTCGTAGCATCCTAATGATGCAAAAACATGCAAATACTCAACACACAACCTAGAACTTAATGAGCCACTTATAAAAACCTTAATAACCTCCTAACACACTCAAAACAACCTTACAAGTCCATACACACACTACATTTATTTGAATTTTCCAAGTTCCCTTTCTGGAGGGGAAGTACAAAAGGACAATTTAAATTTCTCATCTCCATTGATGGCTTGAAATGACTTGTATAACTCACTAAGACCTTTAGAGCTCCCGCACAATGCACATTGACCCCAAGAAGCTTGAATTTGGCAATTGTAGGTCTTCTCATGGATGCTCTTGCATCACCTCCTTTGCCTTCGCTCCTTCAACAACTAAAGATCTTTCCACCTTGACTCCTTCCATATTTTCTTGACACATGTATGGAACATCATCATGGTTCCCGCTGAAGTCAAGAACACCATCAATTTGCCTCTTATTGATTGCTGTTTGGAAAATTCCAGCGAGCTGATTATCATCATTATCAGCCAAAAATTTGGCTTCAACCACCAAATTCTCTCCACAATTTTGCAAATTGAATTTTTCTTTTTCCTTGGCTCATGCTCCATGATTTCTTCCTCTTTCTTTGGAGATTTTGTTGCATCAAAAACCTTCTTTGGTTCTTCATCTAGCAACACCTTTCCATGTCCTTCAATGTGGTCTTCTTGGGACTCCACCTCAAAACCTTCTTGCAGATCTGATTTTCCTTTTATTCTTTCAAGAGAAACCCCTTTAGGTTTGGCTCCTTGGCGTATTCTTGTGGTCTAGGGTTTAACCCTAGCATCTTCATCCATGTTCTGGTTGTCCCCTTGTTGGAGCCATCAAATGTGGAGAGTGCCACCTTCCCCAAAGCATTTTGAAAATTTCTCTGTGGCGCATGAGGTCTAGGCTCGAACTTGACCTTCCCTTGCTTACCCCTATGAATTTGGCAAGCGAAATAGCATCACGAATCTCATTTGGAAGAGCCCTATATTCTTCATAGCTAGCCACAATGTTGTGACCCACTGAATGTCGTGTTTCCACCTCCGGAATGACTTCTTTCTTTGGTAAGAACCTAGGTTGCCAATCCATGTCTGTATTCTTTGTCACCATCTTGCACGAATACCCTTAGGATGGGAAGATCGATGCTCTGATACCACTGTAATGTCCCTTTCTAGGGCTGAAACACACAAACAAAGAAATCACACAAACCCCAAATTGAATAAATCCGATTTGTATAACAATAGATGTAATATTCCTTGAAACCCTAGCAACGAACTGAAATTTGCATGTTAGGGCATCAAACACCCATCAAACAAGCTGAAATTAAATATATCAATGCTTCTCCAATTTATATATAATTAATGGAACCATTACCAAGCCAAAACATGTGCCAAATCTGAAATATTACCCAACTGCAATTTATTTTAGGACAACAGAAGTGCAGTCCACAAAAATAGCTAAAAATGAGGTCTCCAAACCCCAACAATTACAAAATGCAGAAGATATCAGCCTTATAAATTATGATAAATCTAAATATCAAATAATAATGAAGTTTCGTGCCCTAGAAGGCACCCAAATGATCTCTAACCCTAGTCGCTCCCTAGGAGAGGGGCTCCAAATAATATAAAAACCCTTGAAATCACTCCTCCTTGATGCCCTAGTTGCAAACCAACAAGATGGTCTTCAATAATGCCTTCACCACCACCAACTTGGAGAATTTTTCGTTCTCCAATATGCCACAAGGAGGGTTCCATCCTTCTTAGATGCCACACTAATGGATTGTCACCCCTTAGTGGAATAAAATTAGAGCAATCAGCCCTAAAACCAAGTATAAAAGTGTATATGCCAAAATTGATGATCCAAATGAGCCTATGTGACTCCTCTTATACCCCTTTGGTGGTAAAGGTCTAAGGGGTGAATTACCCCTAGACCAACCTCTTAAGAGCTTGCTTTATCTTCTAATTTGCTTTTTAACTCCTCCAACCCAACTGACCTGCCTCATAAAGGAAAACACTAAAAGAAAATGTAAATGCTCATGGAAAAGGACTAAAATATAAACAAATACTTCCCTTGTTCACCTTCTTCTGGCCCACGGGAAGTGGAATGGGTTAGAAGTCTTCAAAATGAATTAGTTCGAAAAAGGGGACATTACGAATCATGACTGTATGTTGGCGTTTTCTCCATGAATTGCATCTTCCTCTGTGCTGACGTTTTCTACACAAACTCTTAATAACTGTCTGTCATCTCACCTCCTCACGTACCCCACTGAGCACCTAAGGGTTTGATACCATTGTTAGAAGATGTGAACAAAGAAGGAATGAAGAGAAACCGGAATGCACACATTGTAGATTGTGTGTCCGTCATTTTATTATGCAAGAGATAGTTACAAAATGGTTGAGGAGGTTACAACTAAATATTAGTTAATACATAACTGACAGTGACTTAATAATAAAAGGTAAGCCTTATATTCTAACGGTGAAGGCTTGTAGTGTGGAGTAAGATCCACTAGATGGAACTTTTATTTATTCCTTTCCATTACTATTTGATATATGTATTCTATCTTATCTCTGTGTATGCATTCATACAATCAATATGCATGTATCTCCATTTAGTGTTGCAGTTATATTTTTGCCATTGCTATATAAATAAGTTGTGGAGGAATGAGTAAGTAATTCATCTAGTTAGAGGGGACAATGTGAACTAGATGATGCTGACCAGATAACATATATTTCCCTATAGATGAGCATGGCCAATTAACTATGCATGCATACACACGAGTTCTAACAATCCGTTATTTTTGTGATTGTGTGTGGGGGGAATCAGTTTTCAGCACCATTGATTGTAATTGAACATCCATCAAATTTGATGTGCTCTCTTTATTTTTTAATATCCTTATTATACAATCCCTCTTGTCGAGTTTGTGTTTGTTTGTGGTGTAGTTTAACAGTGCTTTCTTGAAAGAGACATTCTGTTTGTAGTTTTAATCTTAAGTTTAAATCAACATCTCTGGGTAAGGGAATATAAATCTGACTGGGAAAAAGTGTACAAATATAGATTGTTTCTAGGGGAAGTAGCAAAAGCTGTTGAGGCGATTCAAATTAAGAGCTTGTTTTGAGAATACAGTTCTTGCATTATTTTGCATGTGGTTGAATTCACTGTAGCTAACATATGGCAATGGATATTCTTGCATGCGGTGAAACTTTCTCTTGCTAAATTTACTTTTTACTTACTCATCAGGTTGCAGGTCGCTTCAGTTATGGTGTGATGGTCCTCTCAGCAGCTACATTTGCATTTTGGAATATGTTTGGGACAAAATTGTTTCCATCTGTTGTACCACATGGTAGTGCAGCTCTATTGGCACTACAATTATCTTGCAATGTCCTGGTGAGGCATCTACTGGTATTTTTTTTTATAGTACAATTTCTGCTTATCATTATTCAATGAGATTGACATTTTGTTATTTATATGCCTTACCTTTCTAATTCCCTTTGCAGTTTGTATTGTAATTTTTTTCTTTCTATTGAGAACTCATAAATTATGAATAACACCAGCTCAAAATGAATAATCATACACATTCAAATGAGGTTTAAAGACTGTTTAAGGTGGCTAGGAGGTCCTACAATAATGGTAAGCTATGATAAAATTTTGGTAGAACCCACTTGGTGCTCCTAACTCATAAATGTTATGGTGTCTTAGTTTCAATCAGTGAGAGTAAATGCTAAGAATATCAGCAATTTAAAATCAATTTGAACAATAGGAATGTCTTGAAGGAATTGTGGGAAGCCGGTTTGGATGGAACATACTCAATAGGTTGAAAGAAATTATTGATATATGGTTTATTGGATGGAAATATCCTCTTCCTCTTCCTCTCCCTCTTCTTTTTCCCATCTTGCTAAGAAAACATTTTCAATTTCATCCCAGGCCAATCTGAACTCCCTTGATTCAATTGAGAGACCCAACTTTGTGCTAGACCAGCTAGCCACCATTCTTCTTAATTTGGATTCCCCATTCTCTAGCATCAATCTCTGCATTTCCATAGAAAGATCGTGTAATGTCCCCTTTTTCGGGACATTATTAATATTTATTTTTCATTTGCATTGTAACCCCTTGGCATGCCTAATGCTACAAGTGGGAGTCTTTTTAGTTAGTTTAATGTGCACATAGGTTAGTTACTTTTATTTAATTAATTAAAAAATAAATAAAGTGCACATAGTCTTAGTATTAAATATTTTAATGAGAGTTTTATATTTTCCCTCCAAAATGGAAAGGTTGGTCTTTATTGGATATTGCACCTCTTAGTTCTATAAAAGGGAGGTCGCATTTCCTTAGAGGGTTATGTTGGATGATCATTTGATTTCACTCCATGCTTGGAGTATTGGGATGTATGCCCTAGTTCTTGCATTTTGCTCTCTTTCATTTGGAAGCCATTGTTGAAGATATTGAAGACTCTCTTGTTCCATTCATTGTGTTCTTTTGTGTTGAAGTATCTTTTATGCATGATTTATGCTTGCTAGCATTGGCGACTTGTTTAGATGTGTGGCGCATTTATTTGAGGGGAATATTTGAATGTTAGTGGTGATTATTGAATGCTTTATGATCTGATTTTTATACTGCAATTATTCCAGCCCTAGCGACTTGAATAAGTGATTGATTGGCATGTTTTGGTGATGTTTGAAGTGGTTAACAAATCTGGTTTATTTTCGTATATTTATTCCAGCTATGGCGACTTGATTTGGGCATTATTCTAACATGTTTCAAGGGCAAATCATCTACATTCATAATCTGATCTGTGTTGGCTTGTTTTGCTGAGTTTGAGCAATTATTTGGGGTGCATTGGAGGGTTACAAAGTGCTGGAAATAATTTAGTAAATTTATTCTAACCCTAGCGACTGGGTTTAGGATTTTGGGGGCTGTTTTGGAGGGTTTTGGTGGTCTAAAAATTCAGATTTTAATATCTTTGGAAAGCTCTTGAATTATAGATTAGTTTGCACTTTATTTCACGGCAAAAGACAAAGTATTGAGCAAGTTATGAATTTTCCAAGTTTCAGCTGTCTGTGCCAGGGTTTTATCTACACAGTTTCAGATTTCGTGGGTTGATTTGCATGCCTTCTACTTATCCAAAAATTGTGATCTATAGCTTGTTGGAAAGCTAAAAATATGAAGAATCTTTTGGCATTGGTTTGATAGAAAAATATTGGACGGTGAAGGAGTTATTAATTTTTGAAGTTTGCAGCAGTCTAGTGCATTTATTAATTAATTACTGCTGTAATTAATTTCAGATTTGAAGTGATTAATTTTCTAACTTTTTCTCTCATCTAATCCACCACCTTGGCTCACTCCAACCCTATTTGGGTTGTATTGAAGCTAACATTGGATTATTTGAGGTCGAACTAGGAGGGTTTAGTCCTTCTAGAGTCGATTCAATAAATTAAATTGCATATTTGGATAATATCCCAAAAAGGGATATTATAGATCGCATCCCCATGATGCACAAAAATTGGGGTTTCATGAACAAACTCTTTTGATTGAGATTTAATTGTTCAATTTCAAAAACATGTCGGTCTCAAATCAGAAAAATCCAAAAATTGTGGCCTATGGAGCGAGTTTGTGAAAAATCACAAAATTGCAATAAATTCCACAAAACAGATCATAATCAGCTGAAATTAGGAGGGTAACTTCCTCTAATTATGTTGCAATGCTAGTAAAAAAATTCAAGACAAAATTGCTATTGTTTATAAGAGATAGGTGAATTCCCAAAATTAGGGTTTTGACTTGCTTTTGGCCTAAATCAAAGCTTGGATACCACTTGTAAGAAAATTACATAGATCAGAAGAATAAGAGCAATAGAGAGATAATATGGTAATATGCTAGTATAAATGACTAGCCACCTCGAGGGGGCAACCTCCACACCTTACAATAAGACTCAAATGCTCAATATGATGATCAACTACTAGTTACTACCTCCTATATATACCCTAATTATGCTATGTAATCCACCTAGGGTGACCTACTACATATGAAAGAATAAATAAATGTGATATGACATGTTAAGAGATTATATTAGCCATAGGTTGGCAATACATATCCTGATAAATGACACGGGATTAAGGGTGTAGCAGACTAGCCACAACCTCATCATCGACTTTATATAAATCAAAGAAGAAAAACTTGGGATAAAAATAGTAGGTTGTAATGTCCCTAAATGGACATTTTAAAATAATTATGGATTTACCGGAAACCCTTAGGGTAGAAACCATAAAAACTTTTTCTTATTGAAAACCTTAACAAAAGAAATTAAAATAGATGGAAAATGATGGGAAATAATTTCTAAACCCTTGGAAAAATACAGATTTGTTGAATATAATAACCATAAAATAAATACTGAAAACTGAATTTAAACCCTGAAATCTGGATTTTTAATTTATTATTTTTAACTCAGAAAACCAGGAAAATTATAGCTGACCGTATACACCAAAATTCTTGGCAAATGACACTCCAGACGGATGAAATAGACCAATTGTTGGCCCCAAAAGTTAGAATTGATGGTGTCAGCCTGTTGCAGATGATGTCACCCTAGAAATTTGCTCTCCCAATGGTGACGTTATCCCCAAAAGTGATGTCGTGGCTGCTGTAAATGATGCCCTAGCTGCTAAAACTGATTTGAACTTGCAAATTGTTGATTAGATACCCAAATGCTACCCCTGGATTAATGGCCTTGCAAATATATGAATTTTCGTATGATGCCCTAATTATTTTGTCACTTTGAAAACTGATGTTGATGAAGATATGAAGCCCAACGTTGTTGTAGCTAAAATGTGATAAAAATCAGATTTGAAGCCCAAATGTGATTCCTGGATGGAATCATCACAAATAACCATAGGTTTTTCGTCCCCAAGCTCTTGTCCACTGGAGGGTTTTCCTCATGTGATGCTCCAACGGAGGATTTTCATCCTCAATGGTTGAGCTGAAGCAAAATGCCCAAACTTGCAAAATCTGGATGGGTAAAAATAATTGATAAAAGATCCTTTCTAAATGAGCCAAATGTCCCTTTTTCATAATTTTATTTCCACCTTTTTCAAGGAAAGACACCCATAAAAAAGCTTCATCTACTTTTATTTTAATTTTGAGTTGTTTTATGAAAATTAACCTTTATTCTAATAATAAAACATAAGTTGCCTTTTATGATATAACATAAAGTTACTTTTTGGCCACTTAAGTTAAATTATTAATTTATTTCGTTTTATAAAATATTTCGAAAAGGGAACATAATAGTCCGCCCTTCCCAAAATTGCTTGTCCTCAAGCAATTGCAATCCTAGATGATGAATCATGTTGTAATGTCCATAGAGTTTGGATCTTGTACCTGTCACATGACACATTTGCTACCAAAGAATACTATGTAAACCTAGATAACCAAGTGTCACCGTGCCAATGTCACGAATCAAGTTGAAAAGCCTATGTAATTTTATCACCTATTTGAAAAACAGCTTGACCTCATGACTGCCAACCTCATAAATTTAAAACTTAGGGAGATTCGTGAGGCGGTGCATGCTTATACCTTGAAGTATTACTTCTTTCTGTTCACCCATTAATTTTAGCTCCATAGTGAGTTCTTCAAGAGTAGAACTTGGCTCCAAGGAGTGTCCTATGAGCTGATCCTTCACAACCTTGTGAATATACCACATACCCTATATGATTCCTCATTGACGTCCTTTCTATCCAATTGCAAGAGATGGACAACTAGATGGTGATATTAATGCCCCTATCCACTTTGACCCTCAAAAGATCACCCGATCCTGTTAGGAAAACTATAGTTTACTGCTCACATTATATGAGCTAATCGTATTTATTGTGTGGTAAATAACACTTACTAGGTTGTTGTATTATCTAGGAAAGTGGTTAATTTGTTATACCTGTAAATTGGTTAAACGGGTTATTTGTTATATTGTCTTCCTATTTATTAGGAAGCTATTTTGTTGTTGTCATGGCTATATAATAGCCAAATGCTTTGTGTGTTAGATACATGAATATAATACAGAGAATATTATTTTGTTGTGATTAATTAATGTTAAAAGCTCGTACCAAAACATTTTGTATCAGAGCGATGTCAAATCTGTGATGTTTTCATGTAAAGGAGTCATGCTATTATTTTGTCAGTGATTTCCCTTGTCAACAATGGTTGGCATTTAAATATTTCCTCAGCCTTTGAGGTCAACCATAACTATTTGTTGGCTTTTAGCATACCATTCTAGTTTGTTTCTAACTGTCATCTTAAATTGATCTGATATCTCCTTGATAGCTGACTTTGGAGAATGCATTCATGATGGACCTCAAGTTTTAGAGGGGATGCTCAGTTTCAAAAAGCCATGTGGGCTTACAAGCAACATTGATAAGATCTTCCCTTCCATTTTTGCTAATTTTTACGTTTTTCTTGCCATTGTCAAGAGGCGCTTTCAATTGGGAGCAGTTCACCTCCTCCATTCGCATGAATATTTGATTGATCATATATTCCATTATAGACTCCCAAGGAACAGTGACATTTCAGGGAGATGCTGCGTTGGGATCGGTTGAATCCATTTGCTATTGACAATCATTGTGGATCTCAACAAATTCCTACAACCCGCCACTGATGCTCAGCTCGCATCAAAACAAACCTATTCTAGAGTGGGAAAATATTTAGAAAAGGTGCAAATTCCTGTTCAGGTGGTCCCAATCCAGGTAAGTCCTATTTTGTTATTGCAAGATAATCTTTTCCAGGGTAGAACTTCATTTCAAGGTAAATCCTTTTGATCAGGTTTTATGGCATTTTCAGTGGAAAGAAACATCACCCCTTTTAGAACAATATATTCCATGATCATAGAAATCAAATGTTCAAGTATGTCATTGTATTCTCATATTTTATGTCATTCATTATTGGTGGCTTTTAGATAGTATATTATTTTGTTACTTGAAAGTTTGGTTGTGTACACCAGCCAACATGCGGTCATGAAGATGATTAAATCAATTCATTTCAGTGCAGGTTATTGCCTGCCCTTGTGCTCTTGGCCTTGCTACACCTACTGCTGTGCTGGTAAATTAGCAGCTTGGTGAAAATGTTTCCTTCTAGTGAGCATTTGTTTTCTTCTAAATTTGTCATTCCCCTCTAGCTTACCAAGTTTTATGACATCATTTCTCCCTCCCTTTCCAGGTAGGAACTTTGCTAGGTGCAATGCAAGGCCTCCTCATACGTGGTGGAGATATTCTAGAGAAATTCTCATCAGTTGATACAATCGTTTTCGACAAAACAGGGATGTTGACTGCTGGTAAGCCGGTTGTGACAAAGGTAGTTGCAATTGGAAATGAAGAAAGTGAGAATGTCTTTCCAATTAATGAGGCAATTGTAAGGTATGTCTTCTTACGTACATATAGTCTTCTGTCATACATGTACTGAATGTGAAATATTTGAATATGCAATGTCTTCCTATGAAGTGTGTTATGGATCTTGTATAATGGGCATTGTCACTCATCTTCACCTTCAAATATATTGAAACCCATTCAATTAGACATGTATGAGGAAGTGATTCATATTATGATGTAGAAAATGTAAGCTTCCAAACTGGTCAAAATTGGAGATATTCAGATTAGCGGCTGCAGTTGAGGCAAATAGTCTGCACCCAATTGCTAAAGCTGTTGTGCAAGCTGCAAGATCCGCCGGCTGTGAAACTGCGATGGTAATATTTTGGCTCTACATAGATACGGAATATGTGTTAGAATCACCTTCATTTGTATGCTTTATTGAGTATGGTATAGCATAGGGTGAAATAAAATAATTTTATCTCTGGGATAAAAAAATGACCTCTGAGGATTGCTGTGAAATGTGTTGTGACATTCTTGTTCTAGAAGTTTAGGCTGGCTGAAATATCTGCAGATCTATGTTTTTCATAATTGATAGATTTTAGAAGAAAAAGATTGCAATCAGTTACCTAGTCAAAGAGTATGATGACCTATTTGTGGGTTAAGTTGGGAAAGTCTGTTTGTGAAATCATAACATTCCTGAAATGCAGGTGAGGTTCAGTAGAGTCTTGAGTTATTGCTATTAGAACGATAATACCTACTCATACTCTGGATGTATAAATTTCTTAAAGAATACTTTGTAGCATTTAACTCTGATTATATCACCTTTTCTACAAGTACAGGACTTTTCTTCCTGAAATATAAGTGCATTTCCTTCATGGAAAGTGATCTCATAACTTGTCTCAAATCCCACTCCTTGGCAATAAACGTGAATTTCACATGTAAAGGAACATGATCCTATTATTTTCTCTAATCAATAATTTCATAGGACTGGAGCACCATATCACCAATTGAGTTAAACAAGTCTGTTAAATTATTAGTGGCATCTCTTTTATTTTATTGAAAATATATGCATCTAGCTAATCAGTACAATGAATACGTAATCATGAAAATGATATGGTCATACTATGTTTCCAAATTCGAATGATGAATGCTAGTAATAATAACAAAAAAGAAGTTATTCTAGATGAACATGTGTTTCAACATATAAGCACTTTCATTGCAGCTGCCATGGCGAACTTGATAATGATATGCCTGTGCTGCATGAAATAAGTATCATACAATTGAGGCAATTGTCCTTTAAGGCTGGGTTTTCCTGAAGTAGCCCTTAGCTAATACAAAGTTGAATTTCAGTAAACACGGATTAGCTTTTCTTTACTTAAAATGCCTATAATCTCTTTAACTTTCTTATGTAGTGTTAAAGGGTCAAAATGACCTGACAATAGTTAAGATGTTCAAAACCCTCCAGTGCAAGTGTTGGTCACCAAAATAAAAGCTTCTATGATTTTTTCCAGGTGAGATGTATTGGCCATAGATACCAATCATTTGTCTTTTGACCCCCTTTCCTGATTTTAGTTCCAAGACTAGTAACACTGCTTCAGAGATGCCGGACAATGGATGACTTGAATGGTGAATGTAAGTTTCTAAACAGGGCGCAGTAGCAGTTTCAGAATTAATGTGGATTTGAAAAGGCAGTGTTTGGAGGTACCAGATAAGAAGAAGTGAGAAAAAGCTAGGTAGCTGGTATGTGGTACAGGGATCGGTATGTTGGTATGGCAATTTTTTTTTTTTTGGGGGGCAGGTACGGCAATTGAGTACAGCCATACAAAAAAATGTAAAATATTAAAAATATTTACAACCAAGCCAAATAAGCAATATTAACCATATAATATGCATAGAGTAAACAACTCCTGATAATGGGATTAGGGAAATCCAGTCAAGTCTATGGAGACCACCTGAAAAAGGATGGATTAAAATGAATTTCGATGGTGCAGCAAAAGGGAATCTAGGAAGAGTTGGTTGTGGATGCATTTTCAGAAATTCTAATTGTCAACCGGTGCTAGCTATAGCTACTGATTGTGGGATATCCTCAAATAACCAAGCGGAGGGGATGGCTCTCCTTTTCGGTTTATTAGAGGCCAGGAAGAAGAAGTGGCCACGCTTATGGATCGAAGGTGACTCGAAAGTTATTATTCGGTTTGGCCCAAGATAGGTCTCCTTATGCCTAGAAGTTGCAACTAAATGTAAGAAGATTAAGGTCTCTCTTCTTTCTCTGAATTTAAGATATCCGATGTTAAAAGATAAGGGAATATGGTTGCTGATCTTCTGGCTAATAGGGTGTGGATGTTTGGGATAATTTTCATTTGAAAAGGCACATTTGGGAGGAGAACTTTTCGGGTGATGTCATGTCTCTAATCATGAATGATGCAAGGTTGGCGAAATATCATGAGGTTGAGTAAGTATATTGGCATCGGTCATTTAAGGCTATAATTGGAATCATGATAACATTGCATGGGAAATCTTATAGTGGATCTTTGGTATTTATACATTTGCCTCCACACGTGAGAGGTGAACAAGAAGCATTTTAAATTCGAAGCTGGACGGGTTTTCCTTCGCCCCGGTTTGTTTTTTGTTTCTCATTGTGAATTGCTCCGGGTATCTTTGTGGGGGTAGTTGGTGTGTTTAAATGAAGAATTTGGGGAGTATGGAGGCGGGACGAGCGGGGAAGAGGCGAGAGGACCTTGGCGGTGAGGAGACAAGGGAGTCGTTTTCTTCCTGGATGGATGGGAAAATCCGGAATGTGGCCATGAGTTGGTTAGAAAAATTTTGGTTTGTGGTAGAGAGCTTTGAAGAAGAGGAGGCAAACATTTGTGAAAGCATGAGGAAGCTAATGTTGGACCCCAATCAGTCAATTGGGAAGAGAAATGTATTTGACATGGCACGGGGTTGAGTGTTGCTAATATCCTGTCTAATTCATCTGGGTAGTTTATTCTCCATAAAGAGCATGCGGGTTTGGAGGAGTGGTTGATCAACTTATAATATCATATTCACGCTTTGACGAGGGGTGTGTAGGTGGTTGTTAGTGGGTTGGAGGTCGCTGTGGCAGAGAACCAGGGTTTAGTGCTTCCGGCGAGTGCCAAGGTAGTGATGCCCGAATGTTGCGTGGATCCATCCTCCTCCTTGGCACAAATTAAAGGGGACTTAGATGTGGAGATTATCGAGGAGGTCTTGCCAAGCGGCCGGAAGGCTTGATCGATCTTCTTTGAGTCTGTGTCCATGATAATTTGTGTTTAAGGAATCATCGTTTATGGATTAGGTTTTTTGATTTTCGGCTTGAATTGGCGGTTTGAATTTAGAAGTGTATATAAATAGGATGTAGCTATGGGTGTAGCTATGCTGATTACAACGCTCTCCCATTAATTTTGGTATGCATGAGCATAATAATGTGCGTAAAAACTTTATGAGAGTCCATTGGTGTACTATATTACCAGGGATTGGTTCCTCATGTATTTTTTTGCAGTGCTAGGCCTTCTCCTAGGTATCAATATAAAAAATAAAATGCATAGAGTAAACAAAATAAGCTAAATAACCACACAATATACTGATAATTCAATACCAAATGGCATGATATTCATTGATCAAACTTAGAACAAATTGAATTAATTAAAAAAACATGTTTTGTGCCAAGGAAAATCCCTTCCGTACCTAGTATGAACCCCCAACGTACCCAAGCACATACCCCTACCTAGTATGTATCATACCCATACTCATGGCTTGTACAAAGGCGTACCCGACTACCTAGAGAAAAAAGAGGACGAAGATGCACAACATGATTATGAAGGGTCTCATAATCCTTTGAGTTGGGTGGAAGCGATGAGTGCATTTTATGCATCTGTTTAGATTCTAGAAATCTCATTGATACTTAAGACTTTGTTTTAAAAAACTTTCACAATACTTTTTAATATTTTTCTTATATGCATGTTGATATGGTAGTCATTTAGAAATTAGTATAATTTGATGGTCTAAGCCCGATGTACTGTCCCCAATAGGAAAAATTATGCCCCCAAATGGAACAGCCGCAATTATGATCTAAAACAACGTGTAGAAGATATACTTAAAGAAGAATAATGCAGATCTGAATTTTATAGGGAAAATGCAACTTGCTCTAGGAGTGATTATTCCACAAAACTGAAGTAAAACCACTTGAATCTTATTCAAAACAGATCAGAAATTTTATTTATGCAAGAATATAAGAAAAATACCAGATTTTGATTAATAGAAGGGCTGAAATTTTATTTATAAATCTGCAGATGAACAACTCACAGACATGACTGAAAATGGAGTTTCCCAAGCCCAAAAATTATGCAAACCAGCTGATCTTGGCTTCTAAAAATCTGATTATGGAACTGAAAATCAGATCTGGTCCAATTGTGCCCTAGATCACTCAGAAATACCCACAAGGTAGGTCGCTCCACTATCTTGCAACACGGTCATCTTTTTCCCATGAAGGCCTCCTCTAACTTAGAATGCATAGAAACTAGGTGGTACAAATAATGTAGCAAGTGTGGCACCTGTGAGAACCACTTCCTCTTCCTTTGCTTGTTCTTCAATTTTTTTCGAATCAGCACTCTCATCATCTTCTTCATCAAAAACTACCTCAATGTAGTGGATTGACCCTTTATGCCAAGGCAACGATGGTTGGGTGTCCATGGGTCCCTACAGTTGAAGCATAAAATTTTCCTTCTCAACTCATTTCTTGCCTCTATTTCTTTGTTGTTTTCATCCATTCTTTTTCTTCATATTTTCCTTGAAAAGCCTTACCTTGCTGCCAAAAGCTATTGTCCCTTGCTCACTATTCTGAGTTGTCATTGGCTGTCCAAGTGAGTCCTTTTGCTGCCCCAAAGATGTTGTCCTTTACTGTCCATAATGCAGATTTTTGCTTTTTAGAAATGAAAGTTCCAAGTCCAAGGACTTCTTAATAGCTCCTTGTAGAGATGGAGGACTGAAGGCTTTGACTAGACCTCTAAGTGGCTCCACTAGACCTTCAATAAACAACAATACAAGTCTTCTTTCACTGATATCTGGTACCATCATTGCAAGTCTCTGAAACTCTGAAATATACTTGTCTAATGATCCTTCTTGCTTGAGTTGAGCCAACTCCCTGAAATGAATCTCGGATCTATTCTATCAAATCTTTCAGTCAAACATTGATTGAATTCTTCAATGGTTGTGATGGAACCATGCCCTTGTGTGATCAATCCATGGTACCACCATTCATGTGCAACTCCCTCCAAATGTAAAGTTGCAAATTTGAGGGCTTCTTCCTCATACATGGGATTCAATGATAAATATGTATCTAACTTTTGTAACCATGCTCTAGCTGAACATTTATTTGAACCATCATAAGAAGGAAGAGTTACCTTACCCAACCTTTGTTGTATGTCTCTTCTTGGTTGCTCTGTTGAACTCTTCTATTTTTTCTTGTGCCCTTGCTATTCTTCACTTGACAATAATCCTTGAAGGACAACATCTCTCTCACCCTGAAACTGAGGGCTGCATATTCTTCACCCCATGCCTCTATGTCTTCAACATCACTTGGAGGATCTAGCTCAAGTGGTTGTTCCTCTATTTGAAGAAACTTGGCTCGAATATTTGAGGTGGAGGCTTGATGGATGTCTTTATTGGTCCAGATGAGCTTCCTTCACCATTGTTGGTTGCACCATGGTTTCTAGATATATGATGTCCATGTATAACCTTAGCTAGGTCCATGATTGAGCTTGTCAATGCATCACACATTTCCCTTTGAGATTCCCTTATAGCTTGTTGCAACTCTCTTTGACTCCTTGTAATTACCTCATGCATGTAACTTAGCTGATCTGTAGGAGCTCTTGGATCATGCTTATCCATTGTCCCTTTCTTTGGAGTTGGATTCCTTCTTTGATAAACTAAAGGTGATTTTCTTGTTTGCATTCAGATCTGATTTTCTCCTTCACAGGCTGGGAGAATCATTGCTTTGATACCACTGTAATGTCCCCAATGGAGGATTTTCAAACCCAAAAGGGAACACCTGTAAAATCTGATTTATGACAACCAATTAGTTGAATAAAATAAAAATATTTTATGCAGATCTGAATTTTCCCTAAAAATGGTGACTTGATCTAGAGATGAACAACCTTTAAATCTGATCTAAACTTAACCAAATCTTGGCCAAAATAATAATAATTTATCACGCATGTATGAATACCAAAATATATAATTTTTGGACCCAAAATAAGTGCTGAAAATTTATTAAAAATATGCAAAGTAAACTTTGTACAACTTACAAAAATGGCCGGAAGGAAGTGATCCCAAGCCCAAATCCACTGAAACAAAGTTGAATTTGGCCTACAAAATTATGAAAATATGTTGGTGATGAGATCCGGGATATTTGTGCCCTAGAATGTGTCAAACTCCACCCGCAAGAGTGTAGATATTTGCCCCAACACTCGTCTTCAAACCCTAGTTGGAAATGCCTCAAGTTTGAAATATTGGGTCTTCAATCAGTGCTAAAATTTTGAAATACCCTTGACGCTCAATAAAAATCCTTGAATAGAGCTTCCTCACACAAAGGATGAAGAGTTTTGTTCTTCAACCTTGGCAATATAGGGTTTTCGTCCTTTAAAGCAAAACTACAAAGGGTTTTCATCCTTTGAAGTAGAAATGGAAAACATGCAAGCTTATACCAATATTCAGAAATTATGATATGCAAAAGATGTCCTCTCCATGCATGATGACTTGTTATAACTTTCCTTGGCATATTTGCCACACAAAAAGACCAATCAACTCTTTTCTCTTCATTAAATATTTTTCCATTTGTTTTACTTTATTTTATATTTCTTTATCCCCTTGTTAATGTCGCTATATGGGTCACATTTTCTCACTAAGGGGAAATAAAAATAAAGCGACTTTTACTTTTATTATTTTATCACTTATAAGTTGATTAAAAGTGTATAGTAATTTTATTGTAAGCACTTTTTCAAATTAATGCCAAATGAAGACTTCTTGCCATTCTCTTCCCATGGCTAAGAAGGATAAGTGAACAAGGGAAGTAATTGAACTCATTTCAGTTTTTATTATTTTTAATGTTTTTATTTGGTGTTTAGCTCCTTAAGGCAGGTTGGCTAGGGTTATGAGACCCCAACAAGAGATTAGAAGATAAAGTGAAGCTTAAAGAGGTCGGTCTTCACCTATTTGGCCTTTGGCGCCAACCAAGGGATATAAAAAGGATTGTATGACCTCATTTGCAAATCATCTTTTGGCGCATTTACACATATACTTGGTTTGTTGGGCTGATTGCTCAATACCTTTCTACTTGAGGACAACAACCCTCTTGTGTGGCATCTAAGGAGGAAGGAACCCTTCCTTGTGGTTTGGTGGAGAACAAAAACTCTCCATGTTGGTGAATTGAAGATATCTATCGAAGACTTCTCTTGGTGATTTGGAACGAGGACATCAAGAAGACCTACAAAAACTTTGCATGATTTTTGGAGCCTCTCTCCTATGGAGTGAATAGGGTTTGGTTGTGGTTCAATGCCTTCTAAGGCACATAATTCATATATTCTTTGATATTTTGATTTACCATAGTTTATAATGTTGGAATCCATAATTTGGCTATTTTTGGAGGAGTTTATCTGAAAGATCCCAAACCCCTTTTTGCCTGAATATATATTAAAAAAAAATATATATTGCTCTAGCTCAAATCTGAACTGATAACATCAAAAGAATCCATAGAACACCATACTAAAACTGCATAGATAAATTAAATAAAACAAACCCGCAAACCGGGTGAATACAGAAAAGGCGCCTAGGGTTTAACAGGCAGATTTCTTCATAAACAATTCAGCCGTGTATTTAATAATGATTTCTGATGCTAAATATTACGGCAATACAATTATAAATCTGCAGATAGATTAATAATAAAGATTGTCCAAAAACCCACTGTAAATGATTCAAACCAAATCGATTTGATATATATCTGATGTTGGAAATTACAATAATTATCTATCATGAAAAATACCTCAGATACTGCATAAAACAACTGTAGAAGAAGTCGCCCCACTCTAGAAGAAGTTTGTATGCCCACTGCTGCAATTTATTTCTCTTTCTAAACTTTGGAATGATAAAAACTTGTGAATACAATGAAGATCCCTAAATGGAAACTTCTCTTCTTCACTGCTCCTGGGGTTTCGTCCGCAAGAGGAATAATCTAGAGGGTTTGTCCTTGGATTTTGTCTGCAAAAGCTCAGAGCTAACTGTTGGGAGAAAATAATAATAATTTGAATGCCCTTTTCCCAAGTCGCATTTTTCCCTTATAACCAAAAAACCCTCTAAAGGAACAAGTCGCACTTTTTTCCAAATCATCATAATTAATTTTTAATTAATTATTTCCTTTTCCAACCAAGTCGCATTTTTGGCCTAGGAAGGCACATTAAATAATTTATTAATTTATTTAAATGCACTTTCCTAAGTCAAAGTCACTTAAATAGTCTATTAATTAATTATATGTGCTTTAATGATATTTTACTTTATTTTGAGCACAATATAATAAAATTAATAAACCAAAGTCACCCTTGAAAACACCCTTTGGCCGTCGGGTAGACAAAACAGGCCAAAGGTCTTCGACCGAACTATTCGAGAAAGAGGGACATTACAGTCCTCCCTTCCCGAGATTGCTTGTCCCCAAGCAACTGTAGAGTTGGATGTTGTAATATAGACTCACCCTCCCATGTAGCATCCTCCACTGGTAACTCTTTCCACCTCACCAGGAACTCCCGAATAACTCTATTCCTCAGTCTCCTCTCTCGGCTGTCCAAGATCTCCTCTGGCACTAAGTCCAATCTCCCTTCCTCATCCAGGGGTGGTAACTCTGTAGAAGAAATAATGTGCTGCCCCAAGGCCTTTTTCAAGCAAGATACATGAAAGACATTGTGTATCTTACTCTCAGAAGGCAACTCTAGCTCATATGCCACTTCACCAACTCTCCTCAACACCCTGTATGGACCATAGAATCGTGGCTTGAGCTTTTCAGCCCCACTCTTCTTGAGAGTACTCTATTGTGTAAGGCTGAAGACGTAGAAAAACCATGTCTCCTACCTCAAATGATCTCTCCACTTTGTGCCTATCTGCATACATCTTCTGCTGATTCTGGGCCGCTGAATATTTTCCTTAAGTACCTTAAGGATGTCCTGACTATCCTGTAAACTCTCCTGAGCCTTGGGAGCTCTACTGTCCCCAAACGCCAAATCAACAAAAGATCTCGCATCATATCCATACAAAGTGCTCGGAATGGAGTCATACCAATAGACATATGGTAAGTGGTGTTATAGCAATACTCACATAAATATAGCAACTTTACCCATGCCTTCTGCTGTCTCTGCAACATAGTTACGAAGATAACCCTCTATCCATTTGTTCACAATCTTTGTCTGCCCATCCATCTGAGGGTGATAACTAGTGCTAGGAGTCAACTCAGTGTGAACCAAATGGAAAAGCTCCTGCCAAAATATGCTCATAAACCTGTTATCCCGGTCACTAACTATGTTCTTTGGAAGTCCATGCAACCTGAATATCTGACGGAAGAACAAATCAGCCACATGAGGTGCCTTAAAGCTGGTAGGGACAGTGAAAAAGTGTGCATATTTTGTCAACCGATCAACTACTGCATAAATGTGATCATTCCCTTGCACCATGGAAGACTCGTGAAAATGAAATACTTTCCCATGAAATGGGAACTTTCCCACTCGCTGCTCTGGAATTCTTGAGACCCTTCGAGGAGAATGGCTAATCTAATGTTTTAAAAACCTGCAAGTGGTGGGAAAGTATGCTTCTCCTTAAGCTTAGATTCAAGAACTTGTAAATTACGCTCTTATACCAAATCAAATCAACTATTACTTTTAAGTCATACACTCATAATGACATGGTGCAAGACATCATCCTTGAGACCCTTCGAGGAGAATCTCTCCCTAATTTGCTGTATGTTTTAAAATACTTGACATACTCACTCAAATGTCCTTGTGCAAGTGGTGCATCATGGAAAGCCTTGTATAATCTTCTCCTTAAGCTCCTACAATTCATCATGGAAAGCTAGGTAAATTCTTGCCCTGAACTATAAACAAAATCAAATCAGCTATTACCTTATACCGGCCATCCTGAATTTTTCCATCCATAATGTCACATGAAGTGTTTTTTTCCATCCATAATGTCACATGCCGAGAGTGTTTTGGAAAGTCAACACTACATTAACGACATACTCAAAGTATGCTCGACGTGTTTTGCCTTGAGATTTCCAATCATCTCTCGAGACCCTTCGAAAATCTCTCTAATTTCTTGTAAAAAACATAGGGCAGCGAGATGGGGTTTCCTTGGAAAGCTGCATCAACCACTACATTCTTATACAAAATCAAATCAGCTATTACTTATACCAAGCCATCCTGAATTTTTTTATCCATAATGTCACATGCCCAAGTGTTTTTGGAATACTCGACTAATAGTTGAGATTTCCAATCTGCTGAAATCTCACTCAAAGAACATAGGGCAGCAAGAGATCATCCTAGAAAGTGAGCCACCATTCTTCATTGAGGAGAATCAAAGTATGCTTTCTCTTTAATTTACACTCGTATGTGCAAAAATACCCTAAAGGAGAATCTTTCTTTAATTTTCCCGTATGGTGATGTCCCGCAAGTGGTGAATCATGGAAAGCATGCATAATCTTCTCCTTAAGCTTAGATTCAGAAACTAGGTAAATTCTCGCCCTTATACAAAATCAAATCAGCTATTGCCTCATACCGGCCATCCTGAATTTTTCCATCCATAATGTCACATGCCCAAGTGTTTTTGGAATACTCAACTAACAATTGAGTTTTCCAATATGCTGAAATCTCACTCAAAGAACATAGGGCAACGAGATGGGGTTTCCTAGAAAGTGCATTAGCCACTACATTCTTCGTCCCCTTGACATACATACTCAAAGTATGCTTTGACTTGTTCTGCTGACAAGTCATACACTCGCGGACATGGCGCAAGACATCATCCTTGAGACCCTTCCAGGAGAATCTCTCTCTAATTTGCCTGTATGTTTTAAAATACCCTGGATGTCCTGCAAGTGGTGCATCATGGAAAGCATGCATAATCTTCTCCTTAAGCTCAGATTCAGGAACTAGGTAAATTCTGCCCTTATACAAAATCAAATCAGCTATTACCTTATACCGCCATCCTGAATTTTTCCATCCATAATGTCACATGCCCAAGTGTTTTTGGAATACTCAACTAACAGTTGAGATTTCCAATCTGCTGAAATCTCACTCAAAGAACATAGGGCAGCGAGATGGGGTTTCCTGGAAAGTGCATCAGCCACTACATTCTTCGTCCCCTTGACATACTCAATGTCAAAATCATATGCCTGGATTTTGCTGACCCATTTTTGTTGCCTCTCATTGAGTTCCTTTTGTTCCAGGAAATATTTCAAGTTGTTGTGGTCGGTTCTCACCACAAATTTTCCACCCACCAAATATTGTCTGAACTTTGCCAAAGCATGCATAATGGCAAGCATCTCCTTATCATAGGTGGAATACAATCTCTCATTATCTCTCAACTTCCGGCTCTCGAAGGCAATAGGATGGCGATCCTGCATAAGAACTGCACCAATCCCCAATCCCGAAGCATCACACTCTAAAATGAAGGGCCGTGAGAAATCTGGAAGAGCCAAAACTGGACAGGTGCTCATAATTACCTTGAGCCTCTCAAATACTACCTGTGCCTCATCTGACCAACTGAATGCACCCTTCCATGTAAGATCTGTCAATGGAGCTACCAGCTGAGAATAACCCTTCACAAACCTCCTGTAGTAACCACATAACCCCAAGAATCCTCGCAAGTCAGAGATATTCCTGGGTGGTGGCCAATCCTGCATTGCCTGTATCTTCTCCTGATGGACCTTGACCCCATTGGCCCCAATGACATGCCCAAGATACAATATCTCCGTAAGTCCAAATTCACACTTGGACATCTTAGCAAATAAAGACTGAGTCTCCATTATGCTAAGTACCTCATCAAGATGCCTCAAATGATCATCCCATGTCCTGCTATATATCAGAATATCATCAAAAAATACCAACACAAACTGCCTCAATTGCTGTTGAAGAGATGGTTCATACATGACTGAAATGTAGCAGGGGCATTAGTGAGTCCAAATGGCATCACCAAGAACTCATAGTGCCCGTAGTGACACCTGAAGGTTGTCTTGTGAATATCCTCATCCCGAACTCGAATCTGGTGGTAGCCCGATCGAAGATCAATCTTCGAAAAGTAAATAGATCCATGCAACTCATCTAACAGCTCATCAATGCGAGGAATGGGATACCTGTTCTTGATGGTTTTCTTGTTCAGTGCACGATAGTCAATGCACATCCTCATGGTCCCATCCTTCTTCTTCACCAAAACAACTGAAGAAGCAAAGGGACTAGAACTAGGACGGATGTGTCCCATCTCCAAGAGCTCTCTAATGGCCTTCTCTATCTCATCCTTATATGTCTTAGGATGGCGATAAGGCGTAGTCATCACGGGTTTAGCACCCTCCTCAAGCTCTATAACATGCTCAAACCCTCTATCTGGTGGTCTACCTGGAGGAATGTCACCAAACACTGGGCCGTGCTTATCCAGTATGGACTGGATGTCAATATGAAAAGGCTGCTCACTATCTGAAGAAGATTTGGATGAAATGAAACATTGGGCTGCCCATGCAACCTCTCCATGTCTGACTATAGACTCCATCCTGCGTGCTGAAACAACTCTAGGCCCACCGTCAGAAAGAGCCCGAAGCACAATCTTCTTCTTATCCACCATAAACTCCAACTCCATCCTCCGAAATCCTGCACATATCTGCCAAGGGACTGTAACCACTGAATACCCAATACTGTATCAATCTCACCAAGTCCAATAACATAGAAGTCATCGGTCAATGTGTAGTCCCCCATCTGAATACTAAGCCGTGGAATCCTCTTAGTGCAACTAATAGCAAATCCATCTGCTACCCGTACACTAAACCCCTCAAATTCCTCAACCTGTAATCCTCGCTTCGCAGCCAACCCCTCATCAATGAAGTTGTGCGTAGCTCCACTATCAACCAAACAAACAATCCGCTTGTCCCTTAAGCACTCCCTTCAGCCGAAAGGGATGGTACCTAGGAACTCCTAAGAGTGTAGCAATAGTGACATTGGATGAATCCAATGCCTCACTCTCGCCAAGCTCTATTTGGGGCTGCTCCCCATGCATCATGGTCACCGCCCTCATCCTCTGCATCTGTATCTGGCGAGTGATCATCCTCCCCATCTGAAATCACCTCAATGAGATGCACCTTGCCTTTACCAAGGCAACGATGTCTAGGCTCCCAATGATCTTTGCAATGAAAGCAAAGCTTCTTCCTCCTTAACTCATTACGAGTCTCCTGATCCACCTTAGGAGGTGGTGCACTCTTCTGCAGAATGGTAGAGCGCTGAAATGGCCTGGAGCTCGTGGGAAACTTCTTATTGGGCTGATAAGAAGTGGGCTGATAGGAAGTGGGGGATGTGTCCAAGTTCAATGCCGTCTGGATGGCATCATGCAATGTCCTAGGCTTAAGAGCCTTGACCAATCCTCTCATCCTGTCATGAAGGCCCTCTATAAATAACATCACCACCCTCTTCTCAGGCATCTCTGGAACCATAACTGCTATACGCTGAAATTCGTTGATGTATGAATCAACGTGTCCACTCTGTCGGAGTTGTGCCAAGTCCCTGTAATACAACTCCACATCCTTGCGATCAAATCTTCGCAATCAACCTCTCGCTGAAATCCCTGTATGACCGTAGAAGCTCATGACCCTGTGTAACTAACCCATGGTGCCACCAATCATAAGCCACCCCCTCAAGGTGTAATGTAGCGAACTGTATGGCCTCCTGCTCCCTCATGGGTTTGAGGGTAAGATAGGTGTCGAGCTTGTGAATCAAGCCACAGGACTACTGATCTTTCCACTACCATCAAAAGTGGAGAGGGTTACCTTATTGGTAACCTGCTGCAAATCCCTGTTCTGCTGCGCTCTAGGCCTCCTGTCCTGTCCAGCCCTCATGCTATCTCTCCTCTGAGCACAATACTGTGGGAGGGGAAATACATCCCTCACATGCTGTGGAAAACTCCTCCACTCATCACTGACTGCCATAATAGTATCCGGAAAAGCTACTTCTTCCGGTCGTCCCTCAATCTCTGGTGGGTCATCTCTAGGCAGGAAGTTAGGCTGCATAGGCCTATCTGCAGTCCGCGTAGGTCTCCTCTCCTCTGTATGAGTGTGTCTCCACTCATCTGTATGAGTTTGCCTCCGCTCACGGCGTGGCGATCCCCTAACACTCCCAAGCTCTGAAGGTGATCTGCTATGATCCCTGTAACCACTAGCAACTGATACGGATCTATCCCTCCTGCCGTGCCTGTCCCATGGCCTATCTAGTGCCAACCTGTCCAAGGTAGTGCCCATGCGCTCCATGGTCTGTAACAACTGCCTCTGAGTGGCTGCCATATCCCGAATGAAATCCCTATCTGGATCTGCATGTTCCTCTCGAGGAGGACTCTCAGGTCTCTCACCCAAATATTCCATTCTGTCACCTCCTGCAATACCAGCTTCGAGTCGTGCTCGTCTGCGGGTGTAGTATCTGTGTGGACCGTCCTCTCTGTGTTGCATTCAAAGCTGATTTTTGTTTTAATACACTCTCTGCTTCCTTCCCACACAGGCTGGGAGGATACACTGCTCTGATACCACTGAAAGATCCCAAACCCCTTTTTGCCTGAATACTTTTTTTTTTTTTAATATATATTGCTCTGGCTCAAATCTGAACTGATAACATCAAAAGAATCCATAGAACACCATACTAAAACTGCATAGATAAATTAAATAAAACAAACCCTGCAAACCAGGTGAATACAGAAAAGGCGCCTAGGGTTTAACATGCAGGTTTCTTAGTAAACAATTCAGCCGTGTATTTAATAATGATTTCTGATGCTAAATATTACGGCAATACAATTATAAATCTGCAGATAGATTAATAATAAAGATTGTCCAAAAACCCACTGTAAATGATTCAAACCAAATCGATTTGATATATATTGGTCGTTGGAAATTACAATAATTATCTATCATGAAAAATACCTCAGATACTACATAAAACAACTGTAGAAGAAGTCGCCCCACTCTAGAAGAAGTCTGTATGCCCACTGCTGCAATTTATTTCTCTTTCTAACTGCTGGAATGATAAAAACCTGTGAATACCATGAAGATCCCTGAATGGAAACTTCTCTCACTGCTCCTGGGGTTTCCGTCCGCAAGAGGAATAATCCAGAGGGTTTCCGTCCTTGGATTTTGTCTGCAAAAGCTCAGAGCTAACTGCCGGGAGAAAATAATAATTTGAATGCCCTTTCCCCAAGTCGCATTTTTCCCTTATAGCCAAAAAACCCTCCAAAGGAACAAGTCGCACTTTTTCCAAATCATCATAATTAATTTTTAATTAATTATTTCCTTTTCCAACCAAGTCACATTTTTTGGCTAGGAAGGCACATTAAATAATTTATTAATTTATTTAAATGCACTTTCCTAAGTCAAAGTCACTTAAACAGTCTATTAATTAATTATATGTGCTTTAATGATATTTTACTTTATTTTGAGCACAATATAATAAAATTAATAAACCGAAGTCACCCTTGAAAACACCCTTTGGCCGTCGGGTAGACAAAACAGGCCAAAGGTCTTCGACCGAACTATTCGAGAAAGAGGGACATTACATTGTCTATTGTTTTCAGCCCATGTTTGTGGCTTCCTGTTGTTGTCACAAAATTAATTACAGCAGTATATCTTCGCTGATTTTCTCCATTTATTTGTTGCAAATTGGATGGATATTTGTTTCCGTACTTGAAATAATTATTTAGAAGTATTTTTCAGCTATTGTGCATGGTTATATGGTGAATTTAATGTCCCTATACAGTCGTTGCTAGGGTTTCAAAGCTGCTGTTATAAAAATCAGAATTCACTTCACTTGGGGTTTGTGCTATTTCCTTGTTTTTCAGTTTCAGCCCCAGAAAGGGACATTACAAGTGGTATTAGAGCTTCAGTCTTCCCAGCCTGAGGGTTTCTTGTGGGGAAGAAAAGATGGACAGATTGATGAAGATGCAAAAAGACTAGCAAATACCTTGGACTCTCTTGCTTCCCCCATGCAAAACCTACAAACGGGAAGGACATTCAAGGAAGAGCCTAGGGGTTCAAAGGTTAACAAGGTTGCAACTAACTTTAAGGAGTATCAAACCCTTCCGGAAATTATTCGTGATGCCCTATCATTTTCCGAGTTTGTAGGATGGAGAAAAGATAGAGTGGGCATTGGAACTTGGTCCAAGCCCCGAACCATGCATCAAGGTCATGGGAAGGATATCCCAACCCTAGTGGAGAAGACCCCTCTAAGGAGGAAGATATATTGCAGCAGTAGGCTACTACGAGGGAGCAGCCCTTGGGAGTCTTAGAAACCCCCAACCCTCTTGCCAAAGTGGATCTCTTGGCTGATTTTCCAAACAACACCATAGTAACACAAGGGTTTGGGGAAGAGACCATGGAGCATGAACCCAAAGAAGAAGGGAAATATGATACACTGCATTGTGGAAATATGATCATTTTTGGATCGCAATCCACTTGCTGGATTTGTGGAACAAAAATTGGTGGATGAGCCTCATTTAGAACCATGGATGATAATAGCAAAATCCACTTGCTAGGGTGGATTTTCAAACTAAGACGAAGGAGAACCTTTCTCAAAAGAAGAGGCTTGATTGATTGAAACTCCCACATGTTATGGAGGAACAACATTATGAGGTAATTAATGATCATTGTTTGGTTAATGTTGATGTTATTTTAGCATGTGATGAATTCAGGGTTGAAAGAAGTCATGATGAGCAGAGAGGGTGAAGAGAAAGGGATGGTTGGAAAAATATGGATGAAGGGTAGAGTAGGAAGCTCACGAAATGAAAGAGTTCCATCTTGTTGAAAACTAAGAGATGGAAGGAGAAGGGCCCTTTCATGTTGGCAAGGCAAGAAGAGGTTACAAAGCTTGATGAAGATTCAACCTAACTCCCATGATTGTTCTGGAGGAACAACATTATGAGGTAATTAATGATCATTGTTTGGTTAATATTGATGTTATTTTAGCATGTGATGAATTCAGGGTTGAAAGGAGGCATGATGAGCAAGAGGGTGAAGAGAAAGGGATGGTTGGAAACCCTTTCCCAAATAGATGTGATGACAGTCCAAGGGGTAGTAGGGGAAGCTCACTAAATGGCAAAGAGCACATACACCCTCTCAAACAACCTCCGAACTGTGTGAAGACCACTTTATGTACATGGGCCAAGATGGAATTGGTGAGAAGTTACCCCCCTTCCAAAGACCATGGTATGCTTGTAAAGGTAACCAATTCTTTTTTCCATTTGGATTATATCTCAGCTGATACGCATGTGTATAGAAAAGAATTTTGGGGTCACAATGGTGAATGCATTGAGGGTAACTCAACAAAATTGATAAGGCCAAGGAGAGAGGAAGAAATTCTCCATGAGGGATCAAGGATAGCAATGGGTGAAGTTGCTGGACTGTTATCAACAACAGTCAAACGTGGGAGAATTACCAATATATTCAGCCATAATAAAGTTCCGTGCATGAGTACCATTACTAGCTTGAAGAAGCTAAATGATAAAGTGAAGGTAAGCAGCCCTAGACCTAGAGACAATTCAGATTTATTGCCTATCATTGTACCATGTCAAAATTATGGATATCATGAACAACTGGGAAGAAATGATAACTATGTACTCTTTCTTATGTCGCTGCCATGTTTTCACCTCCACAATCCACAAGACCAATCAGTTTTGCAAGGAACCCTCAAGAATGACACTAGGGAAGAGCAAGTTTGTAATGTCCCATTTTTGAAGACCCTTAGCCTATCATTCCCCGTGGGCTTTAGGGATGTTACAAGGGGAAAATTATATTAAATAATTAGAAAATATTGCCTGGAGAGTGATTTTAATCATTTGACATTATAAAGCAATATTTATTTAATTATTTAATATTTATGGAGCAAGTAATGTATTTAATTAAATTCTCAAAATGCAAATTAAAAAGGGGAATTAATTAAATAATATTTAGGTGGCTTTTAAATATTAAAATCACCCTTTGAAAAGGGGACGCCACACCTAGGGAAAATAAACTACTTTTATTTAATAATTTCCCTCTCCTAGGGATTTCGAATTTTGTGCCTCCTTGCTTATAAAAGGAGTGCTAGGATCATTGTTAGACTTATGTTATGATGAGATTTATTTGATACTCCATGCTTGGAGTTGGGATGCATGCCCATTAATGCTTTCTCTCTCTCTCTTGTGGGAAGTTAGTGAGCTGGTTTTGATCAATTGAAGTATTCTCTCTTGTTCCATTTGTTGAGTTCTCGTGTTGAAGTATGTTCTATGCATGATTCATACTTGCTAACATTGGCGACTTGCTTTGGGATGTGGCACATTGTTTGATGAGGATATTTGAATGATTAGTGGTGATTTTTGATGTCTTTATGGTCTGACTTTAATGCTGTAATTATTCCAACCATGGCGACTTGATATGGGTCTTATTTTGGCATGTTTTAAGGGTAAATCATCTATATTCAAGATCTGATCTGTGTTGGCTTATTTTTGCTAAGTTTGGGCAGCTATTTTGAGTGTATTGAAGGGTTATTAAGTGCCGGAAATTATTTATGCAATTTATTCTAACCCTAGCGACTGGTTTGGGGATTTTGGGGGCTGTTTTGGAGGGGTTTCAGTTATCATAAAATTCAGATCTTTAGTTCTTTGGAAAGATCTTAATTTATAGAATTATCTGCATTTTATTTGAAGGGAAAATATGGAATATTGAAGGAGTTATGAATTTTAGAAGATTTCAGCTGTCTGCCAGCTATTTGGTTGCTAACAATTAAATATTAATTTCAGATCTGCAGTTTGGGATCAATTTAATATTGAATGTGATTGTAGCAATTAGGAGAAATAAGGAGAAGGTGATTCTATAATTTTTGGAGTAGATTTGGTGCCCTAAATGTGCTGGGCGACCTACTTTTTAGGGAAAAATTAGGGTTTCGTGTTGGCTGTGCGAAATCTGATTTTTGCATATTATTCTTCATATTTTTGTGGTCCAATATCCAAAATTTCAGCTCATTTGGACTTCTCTAGCCAAAGATATGAATTTTTGAAAATTGCAGCAGTTAGGGTTTGAAAATTAATTATTTTCCAGCAGTGTGTGATCAGATTTATATTATTTCCTAACTTGTCCTAGACAGGGACATTACAAAGTCCATGGAGGTAAGGTGTCTTTGAAATATTTTCCAAGTGTCTGATTCTAACACAGAAATTTCAAAGTTGTAAGAAGGTTAGGGACAACTTATGGCCCAAAAATTTCAGCATTTCTTACCAACATGCCAAAACAGTTCGGTTTTCACTATGCACAATCAGACAGGTATAATGACTATGTTGCATTGCTCCGCTCCATGATACTGCTGTGTTTTACTCTCATGATCAGCTTGTGCCAAGTGGAAAGAAGGTAAGAAGTGAATGGTGTAGCAAAAGGTGCAAGGATGCATGGGTGCAATACCAAATTTGCTTTAGCATATGTGGGGTTGGTACCATTGTGGGCCTCAAAAGGGGAAGAAGGTTTGATTGCAAGATCAATTTGATTTATAATCTCATCTTTGAGTGTCTGGGAATGACTCACACCTTTGCATTTTGGTTCAGCTCTCATACATACCAACTTTCCCAGGTAATTGGTTTCTTATTTGGCCATGGAATAGTAATGCTCGTAGATAATGGCACCACTCATAAATTAATCAGAGGAGAACTTACAGTTAAGCATGGGCTGAGCATGATTAACTTTGGAGGCTTCAAGGTCACCAATGTCAATAGTATTTTCATGCCTTGCAAAAAGAACATAGTACAACTGTCAAATTTCATGGGAAGGTGCAAGGTATGTAATGTTTTTCTTGAAATTAAGCCAACTGAAGTTACTGTTGTTTGTGGGATGCAATGGTTTCAGTTTTTGGGAAAATTTCATTATGGTTCTCTTCTTCATATATCAGCTCCTTGGAAGAACATAATTATAGTTGGGCATGCACAAATTCAGTCACCCAATAAGTTTATAGGAGAATTTAAGTTGCTGATTTTGATACAATCAGATTATGAGTTGTTTCCAGATTTGAACAGCTATAAGAGTGTTCATTTTGAAGTCATTAAATCATGGGAAAATAGTGGTAAATGGTTTCAGTTGGAGGAAACAACTACTTCAACCAACATAGCTCCAAATTGGGGGAAAAATCAGGTGATTTATGACTGTCATACCTTGTTTCCAGCCACCTACATTCTGATTTTTGAGAGGAAAACACAAGGTTACAGCTGTTTTTGGGACAACATTACTGAAGTATTGGGAATCCATCATTTGGGTGGAAATTATGAGATGATGACAAGCAAAGAAAGGGGCAGTAGAGGTATGAGTTTGTTTGGGTTGAAGCTCCTTCATTTAACAAGCACGGGATCCAGATTATGGGAGCACTACAACATGTTCCTTCACCTTGATATGATGATACTTGGGCATATGAGTTTGCAATTGCTTGAGGGCAAGCAATTTTGGGAAGGAGGACTGTAATGTCCCCTTTTTCAAATTAATGCCAAATGAAGACTTTTTGCCCATTCTCTTCCCATGGGCAAGAAGGATAAGTAAACAAGGGAAGTAATTGAACTCATTTAAGTTTTCTTTAATTTTTTTTAATATTTTTATTTGGTGTTTCACTCCTTAAGGCAGGTTGGCTAGGGTTATGAGACCCCAACAAGAGAGTAGAAGATAAAGTGAAACTTAACGAGGTCAGTCTTCACCTATTTGGCCTTTGGCGCCAACCAAGGGATATAATATTGTATGACCTCATTTGCAAATCATCTTTTGGCGCATTTACACATATACTTGGTTTGTTGGGCTGATTGCTCAATACCTTTCCACTTGAGGACGACAACCCTCTTGTGTGGCATCCAAGGAGGATGAAACCCTTCCTTGTGGTTTGGTGGAGAACAAAAACTCTCCATGTTGGTGAATTGAAGATATCTATCGAAGACTCTCTTGCTGATTTGGATTGAGGACATCAAGAAGAAGACCTACAAAAGCTTTGCATGATTTTTGGAGCCCCTCTCCTAGGGAGCGACTAGGGTTTGGTTGTGGTTCAATGCCTTCTAGGGCACATAATTCATATATTCTTTGATATTCTAATTTACCATAATTTATAAGGCTGAAATCCAAAATTTGGCTATTTTTGGAGGAGTTTATTTATTGTTTTCAACCCATATTTGTGGCTTACTTGTTGCTGTCACAAAATTAATTACAACAGTGTATCTTCGCTGATTTTTTGCATTTATTTGTGGCTAATTGGATGGATATTTGTTTCCGTACTTGAAATAATTATTTAGAAGTATTTTTCAGCTGTTGTGCATGACTATATGGTGAATTTAATGTCCCTATACAGTCACTGCTAGGGTTTCGAAGTTATAATTATCATTATCAGAATTCATTTCACTTGGGCTTTGTGCTATTTCCTTGTTTTTCAGTTTCAACCCCAGTAAGGGATATTACAAGACATTCGTTTTTAAAGATGACCTCTCCGGTGGATTATTGCAGTATGTATGAGAGGGATATGGTTCAAATATTTATAATGTAATTAACATTTATTATGGACAATATAAATTAATGACTCATGTTAAAAAGTTGATGAATTTGTTGGGAAGAGTGAGTTGTATAAGGTGGTTTTATGTTTTAACCACCAACCGTCACCTCTCCTCCTGGATTATAAGTATCATTTGGTTGATGAAAGAAGGTATTAAATAAACATATAAAAACTTATATGTGATTTTTTGCTTCATAAAAGAGAGCCCAATTACCACATTTTGTGTCAAGACGTCATTTTTCTAGAAGACACTTGGAGGAATTGCTAGGAGGCAGGGCCCTACTTGCCTGTAGAGGCATAAAGGGAGAGTCTCTGCTAGATAGACATGATAGGTTTGTAGTTTTCTCTCTTTGTAATAGTTTTCTTTATGCAACTTACATTCCTTTTCATTTCTTGACATATTGTGTGTGCCCTGTAGACATGTAATGTACATAGAGACTAATGAATAAATGATTGGATAATAATGAGTATCATGTTCTACAAATAATTTTCTTTCTTAGCAAGAGTTTTATTTATGCAACTTACTTTCCTTTTCATTTCTTGACATATTGTGTGTGCGCCTTGTAGACATTTAATGTATGTAGAGATTCATGAATAAATGATTGGATAAAAATAAGGAGTGTTATGTGATGAATTGTGTTAAGAATAGGAGTCTAATTAATAGTAGTACACGGGTGGTTCCAATGGATTTGGGCTTTACCCATTGCATATGTTCCTCCTAGGGTAATGTCCCTTTTTCAAATTGAGGCCCTAAAAGTGGACTTCTTGGCATCTCCTTTTTCGTGGCAAAGAAGTATGAATGAACAAGGGAAGGAATTGCATTTCATTTTAGTTTTCTTTTATTTGATTTAATGCTTTCTTTTAGTGTTTTTCCTTTAGGAGACAGTCGATTGGTTTTGGAGAAAAGAAAGAAGCAAATAGAAGATAAAGTAAGGCTTAAGAGGTTGGTCTATTTCTATTTGGCCTTTGGCGCCAAGGGAAGGATATAAAAGGGACTTAAGGACTTCATTTGCAATCATTTTTGGTGCATTTTTCATATACAATTGGTTTGTTGGGCTAGTTGCTCACTACCTTTCCACTTGAGGACGAAAACCCTCTTGTGTGGCATCCAAGGAAGATGGAAACCTTCCTTGTGGCTTGGTGGAGGACGAAAACCCTCCATTTTGAGTTGGAGACATCAAGAAGAAGGATTGCAAAGGCTTTACATCATTTTTGGAGCTCTTCCCTAGGGGAGCGACTAGGGTTTGAAGTTGGTTTGGTGCTTTCTAGGGCACAAATTTCATATCTGATTTTATATTCTAAATCTCCATAATTTATAAGGTCGGAATCTATATTCTTGTGATTTTTGGTGGAGTTTATCTATCAGTTTACCTAAGAGTTGGAAATTGGTCTTCTTGCCATCCCTTCTCCATGGCAAAGAAGCAAAAATGAAGGAGAAGACCCTTGAGCATCTTTATAATATATTTTATCTAATATTTTTATATTTCCTTTAGTGTTTTCTTGCATTATACAGGTCGGCCTTTTCTAATTGAGCATTGGCACCAAAAAGGAGGATATAAAAGGAGATTAGAGGCATCATTTGTATCTAGACTTGGCGCATTTTATTCTACTTGGGCATTGTGAGCTTGTTGCTCCTTGTTCATCCACTTGAGGACGAAAACCCTCTTGTGAGGCTTCATTGAAGGATGAAAACCCTTCATGTGGCTTGGGTGAAGGACGAAAACCCTTCATCATTGTTTGGTCTTGAAGAGAAGAGCTGATTTGAAGATATATTTGTAATTTCCAGCTGATATTTGAATTATTTAGGGTGGAGCGACCTACCTTGGGTAGGGTTTGGGACTATTTGTGAAGAATTTGAGAAATCTGATTTGTAATATTTTTAAAGGTTGGAATCTGAAGTTTGATGAATTTAGAGGGTTTCTAGACCCATATTTCATATTTTTCTTGTGGCTGCAATTTCCAGTTCATATTTAATTTCCAATAGTGTATTCTTTAGCATTTCTTTGTGATTTTGGCTTCTAATATTCCATAAAATATTGGTGAGTTGGTTTGTGGTGTTTTGTGGTGATTTTTGGCATTTTTGGTGATAGTTCAAGTCGCTGATTTTACTCTTTCAGTCTGCTGCAATTTAAATTTCAGATCTGCATTTGGTGTGTTTGGTTGAAACCCTCAAAAGGGTTATTACAAAAATCCTCCACTTTGAGTTGGAGACAACAAGAAGAAGGATTGCAAAGACTTTGCATCATTTTTGGAGCTCTTCCCTAGGGGAGCGACTAGTGTTTGAAGCTGGTCTGGTGCTTTCTAGGGCACAAATTTCATATCTGATTTTATATTCTGAATCTCCATAATTTATAAGGCCGGAATCTATATTTTTGTGATTTTTGGTGGTGTTTATCTATCATTTTCAGCCTTGGTTTGTGGCTGTTCTGCTGCTGTCCTAAATTTAATTACAACAGTATATATTCGCTGATTTTCTCCATTTATTTGTTGCCAATTGGATGGATATTGATTGCCGTGGTTGAAATAATTATTTACAAGTATTTTTCAGCTGTTGTGCATGGTTATTTGGTGAATTTAAGCTCTATACAGTTCGCCCTAGGGTTTTAAAGAATATTACAGCTGCTGTTATTAAAAATTAGATTTCACTTCACTTGGGTTTGTGTGGTTTTCCTCCTTTTTCAATTTCAGCCCTGAAAAGGGACATTACACCTAGATTCCTATATATGTACATCACTCATAGAAGATAAGGATATCATATGTGCATCATCCATGTTGTGGTCATCTGATATACGTACTTAGAGCACTTTATATGACTAGTACAGATATCTTAGATAAGTCTCTAAAAAATGCTGAGAAATATCAATCTCAAGGTCCTTATCTTAGATTTTTCACATACCATATTGATTAATGACAATTTTTGAGAAAAGGCCATTATCTTATCCACGATTTTTCCACTGATTAGTGACAAATGGCAAAAAATATTTATGTGAAAAAAGATGGGCTCCTAACTCCACTATGGCCAAGATATTACAAGTTTTCAACTGCCTTCTCCAAGAAAAAAAATTCTTAGTGACGGTAACATAGGTGCCAAATTTAAGGTTAAAATTACTTATGACGGTCCAATAGATGTCAATTTTAATGTGAAAAAGTAATTGTTAACAAGTCATGGACATTACACCTCACCACCACCACCTCCCTTTGCCCTTGTACAATGCCTATTGGTGTAATTACAATATGGTTTGAGTATTTCATGTGTTTTGTTTATTCTAAGTGATGAACTCATTTCCTATTTTTATGTGGTGTTTCTATTCTACAATTTGTTCTATACATAATGCTCTTGTATGAGGGTTACTGTTTGTGTGAAGTTTCCCTCCTCCATGTGTTATATGTCTCTTGATATTGAGTGAAGATTTGTGGTAATCCAGTGTTTGTATACAGCACTTGTTTCCTTGAAGTTTTACTAAGCCTACTTGACAAATAAAGGGTTTGATAGATAATTTAGGGAAAAAACCATTAGAGATGTTAAAAACATTAGAATAACCTAGACCTAATAGTAAGAAACAATGAGAGATTGAATTCAAATGACTGATCTTAATTGTACTAAAGTAAAAATAATGAAATAAATTAAATCCAAATTGTTTAGGAGTGATCTTTTTCAACCATAGCTAGCATGAGATTTTTAATCAAAATGTAAAATTCTCAAAATTCTCAGGTTTGGCTTGCCAGCCCTCAACCTCATCTACGATTTTGTAATTGTACTCCTACAAGTTCTCCTTGTCATGTGAACCGTAAAGTATGCATATATTGGCCCAATTATTTTGTATTACAGTCTCATTGAAGTCGGTATTGTTTTATGATATGGCGTTTCTTGATTCAATTTGACAAAAATGGTTTTATTACTGAGCTAATTGGCTAATTTTGGTTTTATTTCTGAGCTAATTTGCAATTCTTGAATATGATGTAAGATTATGACTGTCTACTTTTCCTTTCTAAAGATATAAACTCGTGACTTTCCGGAGATAAAAATTAGTAAAATGTCAATTACTGGATAGCATATCGTTTGGTCATTATCTCTTGCTAGAAATGCTAGCTTTTAAAGTAGTTCATGCAATGCATTTGTCGACAGGCAAAGGACGGAACATTTGCTCAAGAGCCTGGATGTGGTGCAACAGCAATTGTAGAAGAGAAAAGGGTTTCAGTTGGCACATTTGAGTGGCTTTGCAGGTACTTCTCATGTGACACAATTTAGGATCTGTAAAATTGAAAATGATGACCCTATTGAACTAAGAAAAGAGACTAAATATCAATATAATTTTCCTTGCATACTTTGCCAAAGGATCATGAATGGATTTTCTACCTTTGAAACATGCATGCTCATAGTATGGTTTTAAATCCTGTTTGTGATTGCTGAATATTTTATCTTGTATTTCCAAACATCATGAATGCCTATCACAATAACTTTGTAAGTTTGCATTCTACCAATTATAATCGTTAATATCCAGTCCTCAGAAATTGCATGAAATAGCACTTTTAAATTAAATGCATATAAATGATTTGGACAAGCAGCAAAAGTGGTCAGCATTAATTTTTTTCCAAGAAAATGACCCTGTTTTAGTTTGCAATATCTCATTGTTTAAGTGCCAGTTGGGAAGATGTTCACACCGTGCTGAGAATTTCATAGAGTTGTTGAGACGTGGTCGTAATAGTCATTCAGAGGTGTGCAGTACATAAAACTTAAAAAAGTCAACCATTTAGACCTGCCATTTCTCTGTCGAAACCAAAGCCTTGTATTGTGATGTGATTTTCTCTCCACTCATGTCAGTTTCCGATGAAGTTAGAGCCATTTCAGAAGAGAATTTTGTGCCATTTCCAAAAAGTAGTCATAATAGAATTCTGGGCAGGATCAATGTAGATATCAAGTCAATTTCAAATGAGGGTAGAGCCATTCAGAAGAGAATTTAGTGTCATTTCCAACAAGTGGTCATAGTAAAATTCGGGCATTATCAATGTAGATATCACTTGAAGAACCATTCTTATAGTTTGCCAGAAAGGGAAAACCATCATAACTTTCATATTGGATAAGAACATTGAATTTTGTTTTTTGGAACTTGTAGAAAGTTCAAATCTACTTTTCTATATTCAAATTGTCATTAGGAAAGGAGATCCATTGAATGGAAGTTATTTTTTCGCATAAAACCCTTTCCTTTAATTGAAGAGTGATCTGTGGAGATTCTACCTGATCAAAAGAAGATGATATTGATATTTTAGAGATTGCTAACCCAAATTAAAAAATAAATTAGTTCTCAAAGTAGGCATTCACAAGGTCATTGAGTATGATGTTGTGGAAGCAAATCCTCGAGGATAAACTTGAATTGACTTGACAAGAAGGTAGGTAGGTTTTCTTTGCTAGATGGGAAAGGAGAAAATATTAAGAAGGAACCTTATCCTTGGATCAAGAAAAGCATGAAAATGGTCCAAATGTTTTGGTCCCAATCAAAGAAGAATCCAAATTGCAAATTCAAGTATGCATTCAAAAGGAGAAAATCATTATCAATGGACGATTAAATCATAGGAGTATATGTATACCTTCATCAAAATTGAGTTGGCAAGACAAATGAAACTTCAAAAAAGGAATTTCAAGGAGATGATGATAATGTGAGAAGGTTTTGATTGAAGACATGGAGCTCACTATGGAAAAATATATTTTGTACTCCAATTTTGATGCCATGAGTATGTGATGGTGCATTTGAGGGTCAGGTCAAATGAACAACTATTAAACACTTATATGCCTTCGAAAATATGCTCTTCTTCAAGTGGTTGTTTCTCTACATTCCCTTGTTCTCTTCTCCAGCATGCAGGAAGGAATGAAAGTTGTGTGTTTGAATGACGGTACACCTATATATTTCCATTGTTTACTCCCAAGGGTTGCGACCCACTTGTGTGTTTGAATGAGGGTACACCTATATATGTCCCTTGCTTATTCGCAAGGGCTGCCACCCACCTGTGTGAGCTGCAATTTGCACATTCAAGGCCCATGCATGGCTGCACCGCGGTCTCCTTTCACCAAATAGGAATGATGCTTCCATATGCACCAACGGAAGTCTCTCTTTCCAAGCTAGTTAGTTCTTCCATGTTAACATTTTTGAGATCAAGGATCTTATGTCCATTCATGGATTGTAAGAGAAAATGCATTATATCCGAACAAGTAACATTGCTTTCCTACTTTTTTCAAATTCAAATTCACACACAAATATTATATTCACCTTTGGAAACCTCAAAGATCTAATTAATATGAATATACACTTACCATAGGATTTGTTGTCATGCTAAATGACTAGCATGCAAAATCAAAAATTTTGGCCATGAAAACTAAGCCAACACTTGTAAATTTCCTCTCTCGGTCATTGTGAATCCTTCCTCAGGCTAGCTTGTCCTCAGTTTCATCTTCATTTTGGCCTAGAGGAACGTGCTAACAAGATTTCCTAGTGTGTTTCATGTGCAGGGATGTACTCCTAAGGTGATGGAAAAGATCACTGAGATTCAAGGAAGAATGACTATCCTCGAGAGGCCTAGGAAGGGCCATTTTTGACCATTTTGCAACTGGTGAACACCCTTCAGAAGTTGACAGGAAGATTCAAGCCACTTGGGAGCTGCATAGGAGAGTTCTGAATGCAGCCAAGGTAGTTTAGGGAGAATTTGTGGAAGAAATTGATGTTGGGAATCAAGCAGGAAAATCAAGTCATTTTGGTGCTATAGTGATCAAGACTCCTCATGAAAAATAAATTCAAAGATCAATGGTTTGCAGACATTTTTCAAGTCATGGGCAAAAACCTTAGTGTTTGGTCCTTGTTCTCCTCTTGCTAAGCCTCACAATCTAGGAGTTAGCCAAAATTTATAAGTTTTTGGGGCAATCTGGACAAAATCGGCCTTCAAAGGAACATGTGGAATTGTTCTTCCATTCCACCTGTTCCCCTCATCTCCGCCTTATCCGCATTGCATGGAAGTTGGTGAAATCTGGTTTGGATGGCACTTGGGGCACTGTTCTCATGTTCTTCTTGTTCCCCGATCGCATGCACACGCCGATAAAGGAACAAAGTGCAAGGGGATCAGATATGTCGACCAGTGGAGGAACTCATGTAACTGTTCCGCTTCGTCAGTACCTCGACCGCCCGTAAATACCGATAGAGGACAATGCATGGATCGGTTAATTGGACGAATGAGGAACTGGGGGAATTGTTCATTCGTTCCCTCTTAGTTCCCCGATTTACTGCCCAACCCGCAATATAAAGGAAAAGGTCAAATTGGCTTTTGAAGGCCCATAGGGAACGTTCCACTGTTCCTCCAGTTCTCCACCAACTTGTTCTGGACCGACTATTTGGCTGATTTTCACAATAACTTCCAGATTTTTGTCAAGAAGAGGAATATGAAGGGTCCTAAACTTCGGGTTTTGGAATGTAATATTGTATTTGTGCAAATTGAATGTATTAACTCAAGTTTAGGAGATGGAAGGTCACAAGTGATAAAAAAGTGAAAGGTCATGTTGGGGAAGATGAAAAGTCATATTGTAAATTTATAAATTGGAATGACTCCTCCATTCGAAAAGGTTGGCAATTTTTGATTGTTGATAGTTGTTGGGCTTTGTATCACTACTATTGCAAGCAATAAAGCTACATTTCCTCTATCTCTTTGTCTATGTTCCTATATCCTCTCTACTCTCAACTTTGCAAGTATTGTGATTTTGTACAACCAAGAACGAACTTTGTGTCCTAGATTAATGGATTTGTAGAACTCTGATTTATTAGTCTTACTGATATCTTACATTGTTGTGTTCTTGTAATTGAATGTGGACCTACTTTGGCTAATTCATGTGAATTCTGTAAGTCTACTCACAACATTAACCCCTCTCCTTATTTCTCCTACTCCCCTTTACCTCCTTCCCAAGAAAATTCATCCTTGTACACTATAGAAGCACTTTGCGACAGGTTTAGTGGAGTATTCCTGTGTGATCCCGCCTAACGGCCACCCCACAGTTTTTAGTTAGTTTACATTCAATAATGGGAGCCTCCCCATACCCAAGGAGGGGCTTAGCCTTGTGACCGTTGGTGAAAACCAATAATTTGCATTGTGACAAATTATTTCACCAACATGATTGTTATAAGTCATGAACTATTTAATGCTCTTGTCTCCTCAAAGACCAAGATAAATATTCCATTTCATGGCAACAAACAATGGCACTTCATTTTCCAACAAGTATTACTAGCCACCACTATACTTCTACCGAACAATGCCATGCCATCAACTTGGAGAATAACCAACAATGTGATGTATAGAAAGAGTTTTATTCGAGTTCAAATATATGTTGGAGTTATATATCAAAAGAACAAGCTCGAGAAGGACATGATCTCTTACTAAAAAACCTAGATTTTAGTTTTTACCTCGATGTGTATGTTGGAACAACCCTTTATGCTCATTCATCACCTATGGCTTGTGTATCCCTAGAGCTCATATGGATATCATGGATCCCTGTATCCTGCACATCATTCCACAACACTAGATGAAGCACCACTTGCTCTATAAAGGATAATAATAAACATTAAATACTCAAGTAAAATTTAAGCGACTAACAAATGACTAAGTCGATATCATTAAATATTAGAATGTTCACACTGTCAATCCTCAATTCAAAGCATCAAATGAAATGAGATATATTTTATCATCAAATAATAAAAATGCATTATTTAAGTAAATATTATCCATATAGCTACTGTAAACCTAAAATTGTGGAGTGTGATATAGTGTTGTCAATGAGCTTGCACCTAAAAGAGTAAAATACATAAATAGTTTAAACATGATCATGTTGCGACAAGGTAATGTCTCTAAACAAGGATATAGACATCAAATATTGGCTATTGAATCACCTTGGCTAGCTCACAAATTGTAATGTCCCCTTTTCCAAACTAGTTGGATTTGGAGACTTTGAGCCCATTCCACTTCTTATGGGTAAGAAGGAAATGAGCAAGGGAAGTACTTTTCATGTTTTTCAGTTATTTTTGTGAGCATTGCATTCTTCTTTAATAGTTTTCTACATAAAGTCAGGTCGGCTGGGTTAAGAAGGTGAAAAGCCAAAGAAAAATAAAAGAAAAATATCCATTATGAGGTCGGTCCTAATTGGAAGCTTTCTAATTGGGTTTGTGCCACAACAAGGTATAAAAGGGGTCACTTGGCTCATTTGTGCATCATGATCTTGTCTAAAAATTAACTTTGCATGGTTTTTGGGCTGATTGCTCAATTACTTCCACTTAAGGGCGAAAATCCTTTGGTGTGGCCAACAAGGAGGACGAAAACCTTCCTTGCTTGATTGAAGAATGAAAACTCTTCAATTTATTGAGGATTCTCCATCCCTGGGGTTTCCAAAGTGCTTCAAGAAGATTGATGTTGCAGATTTTCAGCTAGGGTTTGAGTCTACAGTGATTTTCAGCCCCTCCTAGGGGAGCGACCCACCTTGGGGAAGAGTTAGGTGGTTTCTAGGGCATGGCAACTTCCAACTCAGCCATCATTGCATTCTTCATATTTTTAGCAGCTGAAATCTATATTTAGACTTCATTTTTGGGCTTGGAATCATTCATTTCCAGCCACTTTGTAAGGGTGTTCTCTGCTGTCATTTATTTAATTTCCAACTGGGGTTTGAAGGCTGATTTCTTGGTTAATATTGGTTCTAAAATATTTCTAAGTGTCCCTACATGTTTTGGATGGTGTGAATGGTGCAATTTTGTTGTTGCTGTTATAAAAATTAGACTGCTGTTTACTGCTGTTATAATTTTCAGTTAGCTGTCATAAAATTCAGTTTACTATCAATTGGGGTGAAAGTGCTGGATCAGATTTACAGAATGATCAGAGATATAGAAAACAAATAACCAAGAATGATATTTAGTGTTCTCCGTACTCAATAATATGAAGCTTACAAATATATATAGGAAATGAACTTCCTATATTTTAGGAGGTTGTTGCAACTCCTCCAACTCCCTCAACCTATTTACGTGGGTTGTTATAACCCCATTAACAATACAATATTATATTATCATAGATAATATAATTTATCACACATTACAATATTAATCAACCAAGGAGCACTAACATAATATTCCTAACATTCCCCCCTTAGTGCGAACATGGGGAAAACCTATCTTTGTACTTGCACTTGCTTTCATGATTAGGTGATTTTTATTGTAAGGATGATCACAAACCCGTTGTATGGTTTTCAAATGGTTAACCACGAACCGAAAATGGTGGTTTTCAATTGGAGTACCACAAACCAAAAATGAAGGTTTTCAAGTGGTTTACCTACAACCACATCATGATGTGCCAAGTACTATTTTCAGCCCTCATCACATTTCACCGCAGGGAATAACATAGGAAGTTCTGCTGAATTTCATTTGCTCCTACACACAAACTAAATACTAGAAATGGAACATTGGATCATGTTCCCCCCTCAATGTGAAATTTCCACTTATTGAAAACAAGAATGCTGCAAACAGGCACACAACGGAAAGCACAATGCTCAAACTGTAAGCAAACACACACACCACAAAAATGCCACCATAACTAATATGCGGCATTGTCGTAGGTGACTAACGAGAGGTCGCAGATTGACCTCCTTCCTCCGTTGCCTCCGACCTCCAGTGAAAGGTTGCTAACTCAGCTTGATTTGACTTTTAGGCTCTTTAAACAATTCACCCCCATAAGGTGGACGTCGGTTCCAAGTGAAAATGCGTCCGTGAGGCAATTTTTTTATTTTTACAACTTTTGACAGTAACAAGATGATAAAAATATTGACAACTCTATTATTGACACTAACATTTAAAATTTTATGACACACATTGAATGGATAACATGGGACTTTATAATGAATGACAAGACATTGATGAAAATTTGAACAAAGTGACAATAATATAATGACGTGACTGACTCAACTTTAACAATGGAACTGTATTGAAACACTATACAAACCCCATTAAAATGTGTATCCTATAGACCTAATAACAAATTATGGTAATAACCTACATACAACCTATCGACCATATAGTAATAATAGGTATTAACCAAAATAACTATTAATACAATGTATAAATGTGAACCGTATGAAGATTATAACTTACAAACCAGTTCAGCAGGTAACATATAATCGACCATATTCAATGGAAAGTCGTATGAAGGTGATTGAATGCCAAGTGTTGGCCAATCCCATGGTAACGAACATATCAGGAACAAATAAAAAGAAATCACACGTCTCTTTTACTTAAATTGTTAACTGTATGGTCAAATATGTTAGCGAAGAGAGGTGAGTGGAGACCACGTGTGGAAATGTTATTCTTCCATTTCAGAGCACTAGTGAGTCTTAACAGAGTGCAAAGAGGATCCAAAACAAATGAATTTAAATCAAATCTGAATAAAACTTTCCACGAGGATCAATGAAGGACGACTATGCAGAGTTGATGCACGCAGGTATGATTGACACCTGGGTATGATGATAGCAAAAACTGTGTGTGAAGTCACTGTAGTTAATTAGATAGGGGAATGAAGGATTGGAAGGTCGCTGTACACATGCAGGTGAATACAAGCTAAATGCAAATCAAAGCGGATGTAGATCTAAAGCAAGGACCAATGCGCGAATCCATCAAATCTGACTAGGGCAATAGAATATGCATGGGCATGTATGCACTTGATGAAGTCAATGAAAAGAGTACTACTGTACGGGTCTGAATCAAAGACTGCTTCTATTTCTATCCTTGATATTAGCTTTCACTACGCATGCAGATGAAAATCGCTTAAGCCTTTAGGCGATGGAATCACTCCACACACAATATACTTTAATCCCACCTTATACTGGATTCGCAGGTCACATAGATAGACGGCCTGCACGTATGGTAGAAAAAAAAAGAACTTCACTCAGATTTTCTCATTCATAGGGGCATAATAGTAGTAGAACTGCCCCTTTAAAATTTATTTTGCTTCCATCACAGGCAAGATTACAAACTCGCTCTGATACCAGATGAAGCATCTATTAAGAATTGGTTCCATATTTAATATGTTGATGATTCTTTTGTTATGTAGGAATGATACCCAAACATCTAGATGAAATAGTAGTTTTATACCCAAAGTTATGGGAGATTTGTGCAAAATAATGATGGCCATTGCTTTAGAGATAGAAATTAAATGTATCTACCACACCATGATTCACTCTGGTGGCTGGTATGCCATTGAGTATTCCTTCTGCCTTTCCTATTTCATGCCAATCTAATATTATCTCTCTACAGCCACGACCAAGTTTGGGTTGTTATCCTGTGTCATTTGGGAGGCATTACTTGATCAATTTCCCCACAGGATCATCATTCTATTTCTACATATTTGCACCCACATGGCATTTTTCCAATGAAATGTTTAGACAAGAGTAGTGTAAATCTATGTAATGGAGATTTTGTTTCTTCTTGGCCCATGACCTTCCTCACATAACCTCCACAAGGACTATCAATGTGTTTTTTGACTGAAGAAATGTGATTTTATTTTGAGTAGGAAACACTAATTCATGCAAGTTGTCTTTCTCCAAAGAACTTTTTCATTTTGCATGCCCTATTTTTGAGGAAAAGCCACACTTTAGACATTAATCCCCAGGGCTAGGTATCTTATGTTGGTGCGCTCTACAATATTCTAGATCAGTTTGTTGACTGTGTGTCTTATGCACCTCCTTGACTTTTATTCTATTTACCTGACATTAAGAAATATATTAGAAATTTTTGAACTAACGAAGTTTTAGATTGTGAGGGGCTTCAAATAGAATTTCTCAAAAATGGTGTGGTCACTTGCCTTACCTATGGTAATGTTATTTACTAAGATGCAAAGATCGCTTACAAGGCCCCATGTTTCGCAATGAAAATGTTCCAGAACTTAAATGATCTGAAATGTCTTGGAAATGCTCGGGCATGTATCGATTCTGGGCAGTTCTGGTGGCAGCTTTCCAACAAAAATCACAACAAAAAACTATCACTAACCTTACCCATCCTTAACCCAACCCCTTGCCACAGTCAAACACCCCAATAAAGCATGTTGAATGTTTTGAATTTTTGTGAATAGTATATTTTTAAAGTGTTGTATCTTTTAGGGACTAAACATGAGTATTATATTTTCTATATAGATATTTATATTTTTTATAATTTATTGTATGGACATTTCTGCGCCGTTTCATTTCCAAGGGTTTTCGGAAAATGGACGTTTCCACGATTCAGATCCGTTTCCATTTCCATTCCTGGCAACTTAGGCTATTTAATGAGGCTGTTTGGTCAGAGTTTCCCCATCTTAGTCTCTGATTTGGCAACTCTTAAGTGCAATTGCTTAATGGAATTTTCAAAATCACATTATATCATCCCATTTGGTATCTACTTCAAGTTGATGTGTTAATGCTTTAAGAACTTAGAATTAGTGTTGTGTTGTTGGAAATATAAAATGAACTAGCAAGAAGTAGTAATGAATGTAAACAACCTTGTGTTGGAAATATTGTCATTGATGTCGAAGGGGTTGCTGATGTCACAAGAGAATGCACAGTCATTAATTAATGCCAAAAGAGAATGCACAGCGATCGGATTTAATAGAATAACAGTAATGTACAGCAATCACATTGTATACCAGTGATTTATTTATTCAATAAAGAGCAGCAATTTATTTAAGGGACAACATTTAATTAGAGGGCCCAAGAGAAATATTTTTAGGCCCCCATTTTGGTGCTCATGTTTGGGACAAGTCGTCCAAGTTAAAAAGAATTCATTTTGGCGCCCAAGGATTTTTAAAAATGAAGGGTCACCTCTTTTTAAAAAGATGTGTCCATTGAAAAGTCATATCCCTCCGTGAAGAGGTATCAAGGGGCTATAAAAGATAGATGAGAGGATGAAGAAAAAAAGGCAAGCGAAATGAATTTGATACATCATTGAAGAATAAGAAGCGTGAGTGAAGAGAAGAAGATAATGGAATAAACTGCCTTATCATTCAAGTACAAGCAAAATGTTAGTGAAGAACATATTTTTGAGAAACATAATTTTTATGAAGGACAAATTTTTATGAAGGATGGATATCATTGAGAGAAGAAGAAGAGAAGCAGAATAGCCATCATCTAGTTGAAGAAGCAACTACAAAAGGTGGAAGTTTATATTGTTGAGGTTGGTGCCTCACAAAATTGGGGATTGGTGTCTCCAGTGGGTTGGTGCTCACGAATTGGCTGAGTTGGTGCTTGGCTTGAGGGATTGGTGTCTCTAGTAGGTTGGTGCCTACGAACATTTGTAAAACATTGAATTTTGGGCTGGATTTGGACGGTAGATCCAAGCAGTCTTATTTTGTGGTTTTTTCGAGAGAGGGTTTCCACGTAAATCTGGTGTTGCATTGTGTTATGTTATTTGAATGCCTTTGAATGCTTTATTTGTGGATATAAGTTTTAATAAGTAAAAATTTATCTTATATTGATTCACTCCTCCCTCTCAGTATAAGCATGTGCTTAACAATTGGTATCAGAGCCGGTTCCTTTGGATATAGTCTAACTCTAGAAGGTAGATCTCGGAAGCACACATGGCTAGTCATCATGTTCAAGAAGGTTTCTCCACAAACAAGGCTCCATTGTTCGACGAAACAAACTATGCATTTTGGAGCATAAGGATGTGAACATATCTAATGGCCCTTGGTTTTGATATCTAGAAAGCAGTAGTAATTGGATATATAACACCACAAACTCCACCAATGGATACAACCAGAAAGAAGGCTAGTGAAAATAATGCAAAAGCCATGAATGCAATTTTGTGTGGCTTATCAGAATCAGAATTTGTCAAAGTAATGCATTGCAATTCGGCAAAGGACATCTAGGATAAACTTCAAACCATCTATGAGGGTGACAGCAAAGTAAGAAAGGCAAAGCTCCAAACTCATAGGAGACAATTTGAGAGCTTGAAAATGAAAGATGAAGAAAATGTTGTGGCATATCTTCTTCGTGTGGATGAGATTGTTAACACCATCAAAGGGCTTGGTGAAAAAGTTGAAGAATTTGTAATAATTCAAAAGGTAATGCAAAAGTTTCTGCTATCGAAGAGATGAAAGACCTAGACCAATTGAAAATGGACGAGTTACATGGAATTCTCATAGCCTATGAGATGAGGACAAAATCAGAGAAGCCATCAAAAAGGGAAGCAACATTCAAAGCTTCAAAGAAAGGAAAAATAAAGAGTTTGCATCAAGCAATGAAGAAGATGAGGAGGCCTTGTTCATCAGAAAGCTTAAAAAGGATCCGACAAATACAAAGGTAAGCTACCTTTCAAGTGTTTCAATTGTGGTAAAATAGGACATTTTGTTGCTAAATGTCCACATAAGGATGATAGTGATGATGAGGAAAATCATAATGAGGAAAGGAATAAGAAGGAAAACAAACCTCAATACAAGAAAAGCTTCAAACAAAACAAATATAAGAAAAAGTTTGGTAAGCACAAGAAAAGCTTCAAATAAAATGAATATAAGAAAAAGTTTTGTAAGCACAAGAAAAGATTCTATTCCAGAAAGGATAGTAGCTTAGTTGAGGAAAGCAATGAGAGCATATCAAACGGTGTGGGGAAGAAACTCACAATGACTATTGAAATAAAAAATGATGCCTCTACAAGTAAAGACACCTCTGGAAGAGGAAGAAGATGTCGAAGATGAAGGAGAGGTAGATCTTGAAGAAGAACTCATTTGTGCTTTAGGTGAGATAAAAGTGCTTAAGAAAAAGAATCTGAGACAAAGATTACAAATTCAAAAATATGTAGAAGAAAATTGTGGTTTGGAAACAAAAATGTCACAAAGTCTAGAGGAATAAGAAAAAATGATCATTAACCTAAAGATACAACTTGAAGAGGCAAAGAGAACGGTAAAAATGTGAGGATTCAATTGAAAACAAAGGAAGAAGATTGTAAGAAGTTAGAATCTGAAATTGTTACCTTGGGGAAGGAATTGGAGAATGCAAATTTTCAATTAAAAAGCAATTTAAAATTTGAAAAGAGCACTAAAGTTGTGGATGATATAATCAACCATGTCGAGGTCACCATTCATCAAGATTGGTGTTGGCTATGAGGAAAAACATGTGGTTAGTAAGAAAAACTGTTGGCTAGATTTCCTACATAGTTGAAAACCTAGGCAGTCATGAGATAAATCTTCCTCATTTACCGGTGAGGCTCCCGTGTAAGATTTGTCAATTAAATATGCTAGTATCTATATGGGGGTATTATTTTAACCATGCAGCTCATGAACCATAGCTATATAGTTTTGCAGCTGTTAAAGAAAGGAAATATCTAATGAAGAAGGAAATAATATAAACACAGGAAAGAAAGAGGGAAGATGTGCAACCCAATCAATAGATTATAGAGTTGATTGCATGCACATAGACAGAACCAATAGATATTAACACACAGAATTATAAGCAAAGGCAGCTTTCAGATCTAGATCTAGAATAACACAAAGTTTATAAGTAGATCTAAGACAAAAAGTTAGAAACAAAATGCACCGTCGACACAAAGTTCTCGAAAATCTGCTCCTTTCTATTCCTTTGCTTCAAATAGCTATCAGGGATTTCAGCACAAAGTCTAGAACACAAGAATGTTGCTTACAAATTCCGATCCTTTAACCCGTAGGTTCTTCCTCTACTTATAGAATGTAGAGGGGCAATTACAAGTCGGAAGCTTTTAGTGAACTGACACATGTGGAAGTAGAAAGGAAACAACTGGCAATCTCCCTCCTGGAATTCCTCTTTGCATGACATGCATGATTTGCAACTGAAGGTAGAACCTTCTATTTTGCATGTTTGCCACCTATTTCAAGTAGTTGACTTCTTCAAGTAATGGCTTTTAAACCAATCACTTAGGTTTTATAATTTAATTGATCGCTCAATTACTTTGTCGGAGGAAATAAGAGAAAGAAGAAGAAAGAGGAAAGTTGTAGTCTTGTCCTTTTTCACATTCTGTATGTAGTTGATTCTTCTGCCTTTGATTCTCACCAAACTGAATCTCGAAGAAATTTGGATCTGGGCGCTTGAATTTGGATCTGGAATTTTTCTTATGGGTGTTGCCTTTGCCTTGTCTTCCCTCTTATCCTTGAAGCTTTTGCAGTTCTTCTCCTGTACATGCATCAGTGCAATGTTTGCCGTAAATAACTCATCTTTTTTTATTTTTAATTGCATATGAGCAATTAAAAATTCTAGAAAGCACTCTGGGTGAATGCAACTTCAATGAAGGCTTCAATTGGAAGATTGGGAGCACATGCACAAGATCTTGGAAGGAATTTTTCATGCACTGACTTCTACACGGGATGCATTAGAAACAAGAGGATGAAGCCTTTGCAATTATGGATCTGGATCTAGATCTGGATGATGCTATGCATGATCTCTTGATCCTTTTCTTTCATCATGCTTTGCCATGGCCGGAGCAATCTTTGTCTGAGCAATTCTTTTTCTTTTAATTATGCCGGAATTCTTTGCAATCGGTGCAGATCTGGAGATTTCTTCAGATTTGGAGGATATGTTCAATGTATTGGACATTGATTTAAGCTCCCTTTCAATTATATAAGCACCTGTAATGAATACCTGCAATTAATTTAGACAAAGACAGAATCGGAGCATGACCACTTGATTTTTATCATAAAAATCTGCATATAAAGTCCGCTGCCCTAAAATTTGAGGCTTTGCTTGCATGCAAAGCAAGCATAAATATTTGTAACTTCACCTGGGCACCTGTAATACTATGCAGACAATTAATCAGACTTAAATCAAGCTCCTTCAAACCTAGGCGCCAAACTTTGAAGCTTTTAGCAGTGAAAACACCTTCCTCTGAGCAAAATTCCTCCTTTGGGCGCCAAAATTGCCTGGGCTGCACTTCCTTGCTAAAGAATTAATAACTCCATTAATATGGCAGCCCATGCTTATATAACCTTCATCATTCTATAATTAATAATTGCCCTTCCTATTTCTGGCAATTAATTAATTAAAAATCATGTTTTTCTCTTCAATTTGGGCGCCTATTTTGTGCATGCTCATGGCTGCCATTAAATAAATTAAATTTATTTAATTTTAGCATGCTACATTCAGTTCACTTTGGCTTGTCTTCATGCATTGACTTTCCTTCTATTTATGGTGCCAAAATTGGGTGAATAAACATTAATAAATATTATTAAATGCATTGATTATTCACCCAAGGTGGGTCACACTTTTTGGCAAGGGTGAATTCTAAAAATAAGAAGTCAACTTCTGATGGGAATTTTCACCCTGCACTGCAGCTCTAAAAATCCCTTCTTCCACTTAAGTGATTTGACTTTCATCATGGGAATTTTTACCCTGCAAGGCAGGTAAGAAATTCTCGCTTCCTGCCACATCTAATATTCCCATTGCAGCTTAAGTGACTTTGACTTCATGGGAAAAATTACCTGCAAGGCATATAAGAAATTCTCATCAATGCCTTAAGTGATTTTTTTTATTTCACAATGGGAATTTTCACCCTGCAAGGCAGGTAAGAAATTCCGCTACATGTCTCGCTTGCCTCTAATAATCCCATCATGACTTAAGTGGCTTTGCCCCCATGGGAAAAGTACCCTGCTAGGCAGGTACAAAATTCCCACCTGCCTGCTACTACCAAAAATCCCATTGTAGCTTAAAACCTTCTTTTCCCAAAAATGTGAACCTGCCAGAAGAAGCTTTTTCGTGCATGACTTCGTTTTTAGAGAGAACCAAACCTCCTGTGGCAAATTCCTTCTGGCATAACATCCATAGATGATCTCCAGATACTCCAGGAAAGAAATCAGACTAAACCGACAAAGGAATTGACCTAGAGAAATTTCACAGAAAACAAAATGGGAAAACACCAAAAACGCAAAACGTTGCCAGAAGTCACAGATAAAGCCCAGGATTCATTCCTGGTTAAAACCCTACTGGTATATGGGAATATTGACATGTAAGACCACAATAGGGTTAAACCGGAGCACAATTTACCTCAAACGGGGCTCAGATTAATTAAATAAAGATTTCCGCAGGCAAACCCCAGTGATAGAATATAACAATTTTGGGCATTTGGGTATTTGGCGAAATTGGCTAATATGACTCTCTGGGAATATCTTGACACAATACAGACACTTTTTGGCAATAGAAACACAAAATGACCCATTACTTTAAAAGTACGATTTTTTTTTACATAGGGTAGTCCCAAATTTCAAGGTGAAATCTGGGGACACCAAGAATTCAAATTCAAAAGCTAATGAGCTACCAAAGAAAGAAGATAAGTTTTCTCAAAAGATCAATCCTCCTAAAGAAGAAAACAAAGGTGAGAACCAATGACATGATGTTCCCATAAGAAATCATAGAAGATCATTCTTTCTAAAACAATCTCATATGATTAGGAACCAAAGTTCATTTTATGGTTATTGCTTTGCGTGTAATGATTTTGGTCATAAAGCAATGGAGTGTAGGACACATGCAAGAAATAGGTATGCATGGGACAATGGCAAAAGTACTTATGAAATTTTAAGTAGAAACTATAACTCATTTGCCTCGTTATCGAAGTACAAAGAGAATAACATTATATGTTATAATTGTAATAATTATGGACATATAGCATGGTTTTGTAGAATTGTTGTTGTAGAACCCCCTAGATAGAACAAGAAATTGAATGCTCCTATGGTAAAGAAAAATTGATGACGAGATTTATTTTTCTTGATCCATAAGGATTAGTGACAACACATCATTCATGCAATTCATAAGTTGGGAGATAACACTACCCCAAATAACTATTCGAGTATTATTATTAGAATACCTTTTCCAATCTCTATTCTACAGTGTTTCATGTGAATCTTTTTGAGTTGTTGAATAAAACCTCAAAGGGAGGGGGAAAGCAAGTTCTAAGAGAGATTTCCAAACTATTGACCATATTTTTGCACTTGATATTATCATTGAGGATCCTTGGTAGTGGTCTTCTAAGGACAATTGTTTAATAGACTTTTAGATGGAATTATAGTAAATTGAGACATCCTCTTTTCTAGATGCTCCGTGACATCTTTCTAGAATTCAGTTCCTCTAGAAAAGGGAGTTTACAGAGATCATGAGAACTTGTACCCTCTTAGATATTTAGTTCACTTAACCGTATTTTAGGTTGAAGTGTGACTCACAATGACATATTTGCAATGGATATGACTCACTTTTTTGTCTTGGATTGTAAATGTTTTCAATTTTTTTAAAGATATCGTAATGTCCCTTTTCCCTCGCCCATGGCCTAAGGGCCAATGCGTGCCCTAACCCTAGTCATGCCCAAGGGGTTACGGACACTATTTTGCTATTGGGTATGGGCATCTAGTCCAGTTATTATTTTTTATTGACTGGGTCATAAAGTACTTTTAAAAAGGGACTAGATGTTATGTTTCATCATTGGGGCCACTTAAAGTACCTTTTTGGCGACTTGAGAGGACATGCATGGCATTAAATGTTATATTTCTTCATTGAGGTTACTTTATGGGCCTAGGCGCCTAGGAAGGGAAAAGCAACTTCAAGTTATTTTTAATAAGGCCCTCTTTTTGGGAAAGTGCGCCTTGAGTGGTTTTAGGGTTTCTTTGGCATGAAAAGGTTATAAAAGGAGGTGAGGGGTGAAAGGATGATCATTCATACATACACTCATATTTTCTTTTCATGGTGCAACTGCTGTTTGCCACTTTTAGCTTGTGGAGTAAGATCCCACGGGAACCCTAGCTTCGGTGGTGAAAGATTTAACCCTAGCTAGTAGGGCATTCTTCGGTAGTGAAAGATCTACCCTAGCTTGTCATTTGGAGTGGATTTCAGGGCTGTTTTACAGAGGTATTTTCAGGATTTGCAGAATTAGGGTTTGAAGGGTTTTGAGAGTTTTTGTGGAGATTTTCAGCCGGTTTTCGGATCAGACCTACGGCAGCCATAGAAGAAGGATTCGGCATCATCTACAGAGGGTTTCACAAGGGTTTTGGCTGTTTTCCAAGGGGGCGACTTGTTTGGGAATTTGCAGCCCTAATTTCTAGGGTTTCCAGCAGTCCTTTTTCAGATCTGAAGGTTGGAGAGTTATCTACTATTTTTATATATATTATTTCCAAAGTTTCATCTTTATTGCATTTGTATTCGAAAAGATATTAATTTTCGAAGTTTTCCGGCTATTCTAGGCATGCTGTAAATTTCTGGCAGCATTCTGTTATCTGAAAAATTCCAAAAATATTTCCCTTGTGTTCTACATATTATTATCTTGTTCCAGTTAAAATTTCAAGTATTTTGGACGGGTATTTTAAGAGTTATTCACATTTTTCTGTTCGCTGCCCTAGCTGTACTTTTCTGTATAAAATCTGCAAAAATCAGATTTAGTATATTGCTGCAATTTTCTGTGTTTGTCATTTTTTGTGGTAAGATCCCAACAAGGGATATTTCAGTGGTATCAGAGCGGTTGTTCCTCCAGCCTGTTAGGGTTGAAAGATGGGAGACAGAGACAGAGACAGTGAAGAAATGGGAGTAGATCTGATGAGACAACTGTTCACCAACATGGTGAAGCAGCAGGAGACTACCAACCTCTATTTGAGCCAGCTTACTGAGAGGTTAGCACTGGGTAGGATCGAGACTCATGCGGAGAAGGGAGAGGCCAGCAATATGGGTCAACATGGTAATAGAAGTGAGAGTCGACATTCGGGACAAGGGTCCCCTCATGCATCTACCAGGCCCTTGGGACTCCACGAGCCTTCATTCTTAAAGGATCCGGAAGTTTCGCAGACACGACAGCCCGCAGACATTGTGGATGAAGAATCTTGCTGGGAGAAGTACCGGACTTTGAGCGAGGGTTTCCGAGACAACATGCCATTTCAGGAGTATTGCAAAATGAAGATTGGCAGCAGGCCTAGGAGAGATTACCAGCCACAGGTACCTGAGTTTCAGAAGAGGTTAGGGCAGATCTCTATTCCACACTTCGATGGCTCTAGGAAGTGTACCGCCCAGTCTTGGATTCAGAAGTTGAAGACTTACTTCGACTTGAATCCCATGCGCGAAGAAGATGCAATTAAGTTTGCTATCCTACACCTCGAGGGAGATGCCCATGACTGGTGGCATCATGGATTGATCACACAGGGGCACATGCATATCACTACATATGCAGATTTTACACAGAGATTGATGAGCAGGTTTGACAGGAGGGACCCAGATAGGCACTTCAGGGAATTGACCCACTTGAGGCAGACAGGTTCTCTGGATCAATACATTGCAGATTTTCAGAGGTTGTCAGTGATGGTATCTGATGTTTCAGAGATGAGGTTGACTTCACTCTTCATGGCGAGTTGTGAGATGCTTGAAGCGAGGATTTGTGAAGGCATTTGAGCCTTCCTCCCTACATGAGGCGATTAGGCGAGCACGAGATTTGGAGTTGTCCACTCCAAAATCGAGGTTTCCCCCTCGAAATCAGCCTAAGGGTTTTCCTTCGAAAACTGAGGGTTCACAGCCAAAGGGGCCCCCACCCAGGCAGGATACCACAAGGAGACCATTTGTATCGAGAGAGGACCGGGAGGAGTTGAGGCGAAAGAAACTCTGTTTCGATTGCCGCACACCATGGGTTCCAGGACATGATTGTAGAGGGAAAGGAAGGGCCCAATTCATAGAGGTCTTTGAGGAGAGTGAGAACGAGGAGGAGCGGTACCAGCAGGAGGTAGAAGAAGAAGATGAAGAGGCATTGGATAGTGCAGGATGAACAGAGGAGACTTTTCCCGGGAGACTATTACACTTTACTTTGTCGAGCACCCGAGGTACAAGGCATTTGAGTTAGGGGAACATTACGGGGCGAGAATCAGAGTGTAGTACTCATGATAGTGTGGCCACCCACAATTTCATTGATGCATCTTTGTAGAGAAGCGGGAGCTGACCGCAGGCAGAGAGGACTTTGAGGGTTTGATGTAGTGGTAGCCAATGGTGAGTCCATGAGATGCATGTACAATGAGTTCGCATGATTGAGTATCACCATGGGTAACCATACAGTCACCGATGACTTCTATGTGGTTGGTATTGGAGAGACCAACCTTGTGCTCGGTGTACAGTGGCTCCATTCTCTTGGAGAATTTCGGACTAACTTTCAGACAATGGAACTCAAGTTCAAGTCCGAAGGAAAGAATGTAACCTTAAGAGGTTTATCTTCAGAAGCACCCAGAGTTGTTTCAGCAAAGAGGATCGAGAGGATTCACAGACACAATGGGGTTGATTGGGCAGTACAGTGCTTGGTTTCTACCAAGAACTCAGAGGATGGACAGCCAGAGTATCATGTAGATATACAGGGGCTATTGGACAAGCACAGTACAGTTTTTAGCGACATACCACCTGGTGTACCGCCAGAGAGGGGATTTGAGCATGTGATTGAGCTCGAGGACACTAGACCAGTGGTTACTACTCCTTACCGTCACCCCAAACGGTTTAAGGACGAGATTGAGAGGACCATCCATGAGCTTATTGACATGGGACACATTAGGCCGAGTTCTAGTCCTTTCGCTTCTTCAGTAGTGTTGGTGAAGAAGAAGGATGGGACCATGCGGATGTGCATTGATTATCGGGCATTGAATAAGAAGACAATCAAGAACAAATATCCAGTGCCGCGTATTGATGAGCTACTAGATGAGCTACAGGGAGCAATCTATTTTTCTAAAATAGATTTGCGATCGGGATATCACCAGATCAAGGTTAGGGAGCAGGATGTGCATAAGACCGCTTTCAGATGTCATTATGGACATTTTGAGTTTTTGGTGATGCCCTTCGGTTTGTCTAATGCACCAGCCACATTCCAGTCTTGCATGAACCACGTGTTCAACCGCCACTTGCGGAAGTTTGTTTTAGTCTTCTTTGATGATATATTGGTTTACAGCAGGACTTGGGAGAGTCATATCCGCCACCTTGACGAGATATTGGGAATACTAGGAGCTAATTTGCTATATGCAAAGGCTTCTAAATGTGAGTTTGGCATGACAGAGTTGTTGTACTTGGGATATGTGATTGGCGGAGGGGGAGTCAAGGTGGACAGAGTGAAGATACAGGCAATTTTGGATTGGCCTCCACCCAGGACGTTGACACATTTGAGGGGATTCTTAGGACTATGCACCTATTACAGGAGGTTCGTGAAGAATTTCTCACGATTGACTGCCCCACTGACAGACTTGACCAAGAAGGGAGCCTTCGCTTGGTCAGAAGCGGCACAACAGACTTTTGATCATCTCAAGGAGGTGATGAGCTCATGCCCCGTCTTGGCATTACCAGATTTTGCTCGTCCATTTGTTCTAGAGTGTGATGCATCAGGTGAGGGGGTTGGAGCAGTGCTTATGCAGGATAGGCACCCCATTGCTTACGAGAGTCGGAAATTGAGCCCCGTGGAGAGGGGGTATTCAATCTACGACAAGGAGATGTTGGCCATCATGCATGCTTTGGCCAAATTCAGACAGTACCTTGTGGGCAGCAGGTTCGTGGTACGTACAGATCACAATAGTTTGAGGTTCTTTTTGGGACAGAAGGATCTCAACGACCGCCAGCAGAGATGGGTGAACAAGGTACAAACGTATGACTTTGATATAGAATACACTAGAGGTAAGAATAATGTTGTTGCTGATGCTTTATCTAGGAAGCCTTACCTTACTACTATGTTGAGTTCTATGTCCGAGATTTCAGCAGATTGGAAGGCTCACATACTGGTTGAGTACTCCAAGAATCAGTTTGCATGCGAGATCATGGATGGTATTATCAAGGATGACCGATACAGGGTGGTAGATGATCTCATTTTTTATAAGGATCGGATTTTCCTTGTACAGGGGTCTAAGATGAAGGACAAGATCCTTCGTGCAGTACATGACACACCACTAGCTGGACACCCCGGATATTTCAAAACATACAGGTACATCAGGGAGAGATTCGCTTGGAAGGGGATGAAGGATGATGTCCTTAATCATGTCAGAGAGTGTATGGTTTGCCAGCAAACCAAATCAGAGCATTCTTTTCCTGCAGGTTTACTTCAGCCTCTTCCCATCCCTGAGCAAAAGTGGGAGAGCATATCGATGGACTTCATCACAGGACTCCCTCTGGTGCATGGGCACAATTGCATTTATGTGGTAGTTGATCGATTGACCAAGTATGCGCACTTCTTTTCTCTACCCAAGAAGCATGAGGCAGCTGATGTGGCTCAGGTATTTTATACAGGGATTTTTAGGCTACATGGGTTGCCTAAAAATATTATCAGCGACAGGGACAAGATCTTCATGAGCACTTTTTGGCAGGAGATTTTCAGACTTGCTGGTACCGAGTTGACTCAAAGACGAGGTACCGTGGTAAAGTGGACCTTGATTGAAGACGGAGATTGTCAACAAATGGATAGAGGGCTATTTGCGGAGTTATGTGACCGGACATCAGCAGGCATGGATCAGATGGTTGCATATGGGTGAGTATTGCTACAATACCACATATCAGATGAGTATTGGCATGACGCCTTTCAGAGCTTTGTATGGATACGATGCCATGTCATTTGCATTTTTAGTTTTATCGAGATAATCGAGCTCCCAAAGCTCGGGATTGGTTCTGAGAGAGAACCAAGATATCCTACGAGCTCTTAAGGAGAATCTCCAGAAGGCGCAGAATCAGCAGAAGGTTTATGCGGATCGACACAGGGTAGAGAGGTCCTTCGAGGCAGGAGACTTGGTGTTCTGCGTCAATGACCGTCTGACTGCATGGCATCATCACTCAAGCGAAGGGGCGGAAAAGCTGAAACCCGGTTTTATGGTCCATACAGGATAGTCAGGCGAGTGGGTGCGGTTGCATATGAGTTGGATCTTCCAGAGCACAGTAAGATACATAATGTTTTCCATGTGTCATGCCTTAAGAAGGCCTTAGGACAGCACATTGTACCTTCTACAGAGTTGCCACCATTGGATGAGGAGGGGAAGCTGGTTTTAGAACCAGATTCTATTATTGAGGTCAGACAGAGGAAGCTCAGGAACAGAGATATCACAGAATATTTGGTACGATGGAAGGGTTTGCCTCTTGAGGATGCTACTTGGGAAGGAGAACAGATTCTACAGCATCCTAGTCTGCATTTGCTTGGGGACAAGCAAATTTTGGGAAGGGAGGACTGTAATGTCCTTTTTACCTCGCCCATGGCCTAAGGGCCAATGCGTGCCCTAACCCTAGTCATGCCCAAGGGGTTACAGACATTTTTTTGCTATTGGGTATGGGCATCTAGTCTAGTTATTATTTTTTATTGATGGTGGGTCATAAAGTACTTTTAAAAAGGGACTAGATGTTATGTTTCATCATTGGGGCCACTTAAAGTACCTTTTTGGCGACTTGAGAGGACATGCATGGCATTAAATGTTATATTTCTTCATTGAGGTTACTTTATGGGCCTAGGCGCCTAGGAAGGGAAAAGCAACTTCAAGTTATTTTTAATAAGGCCCTCTTTTTGGGAAAGTGCGCCTTGAGTGGTTTTAGGGTTTCTTTGGCATGAAAAGGTTATAAAAGGAGGTGAGGGGTGAAAGGATAATCATTCATACATACACTCATATTTTCTTTTCATGGTGCAACTGCTGTTTGCAACTTTTAGCTTGTGGAGTAAGATCCCACGGGAACCCTAGCTTCGGTGGTGAAAGATCCAACCCTAGCTAGCAGGGCATTCTTCGGTAGTGAAAGATCTACCCTAGCTTGTCATTTGGAGTGGATTTCAGGGCTGTTTTACAGAGGTATTTTCAGGATTTGCAGAATTAGGGTTTGAAGGGTTTTGAGAGTTTTTGTGGAGATTTTCAGCCGGTTTTCGGATCAGACCTACGGCAGCCATAGAAGAAGGATTCGGCATCATCTACAGAGGGTTTCACAAGGGTTTTGGCTGTTTTCCAAGGGGGCGACTTGTTTGGGAATTTGCAGCCCTAATTTCTAGGGTTTCTAGTCCTTTTCGAGATCGAAGGTTGGAGAGTTATCTACTATTTTTATATATATTATTTCCAAAGTTTCATCTTCATTTCATCTTCATACCTCTCTTGGGGTCTTCATTTCTTTGTTGTTGTTAGTAAACCTTGATGACAATGCTTCTCATTTCTTTGTTTCACTGCTTATCGAATCTATTGCAATAACGCTAGAGGATTTGTTGTCTATTGTTTTCTCGTTTTTATTCTTCACACTTTGGTCTTCAAAATATGGATTGTGATGTGCTAAAAACTTGAGGAGGTTGGAAATCAATCTCTTTGCAGGTTCTATACTCAATCTACTATGGGGTAGGGGTGGTTTGGGCCCCTATGCATATTCACCTTGAAATGGATACCTGACCTTAGTTGGTGTGACGTGTAGTTATACAACTTCTTGTCATATGTATTGTCTGACCATGATATTCTACAAGGAGAATTCCTATGCATGGTGGTCTTCTCTTTCTTAGTTATATTTTTTGTAGTCCAATTCTCTATCCATACACTCATTTGGCTGTCCTCCAACTCATTGTTGGACAAGTCCCCTATAGGTCACCTCATTGACTTGGGATCATATGGGCAACTACGCTAGAAATGTAAGTTGCCTAGTCTAAAAATATATAATGGTACTAGGGAAGATTTTATAGTATAAATAGCAACATCATTACAAATAGAGAGCAACATTGATTGTATTATGTCAACAAAGAAGCACATCAACAAATAAGGCCAAGGAGTTTGCACACACGAGAGCTTCCTCTCCAAGTCTAGTCCACAACCATATCTACAATGAAAAGGCTGGCAGTTGTGGTAGGTAAGGTAACTATTTCAAACCGCCCAACAACCTAAGCTAACCAAAAAATTAATAATAGTCATACACTAACATATGTTAGACTTTGGTCAATGCAACTAACCATTAGTTTGCTTTATTCTAAACATAACATTATATAGTCTTTGTGGTCAACCTACTACAATATGTTTGGCCACATCTTACATCAACATCAAATGCCTAAACTAATTAGGACGTGAGCTAGGATGCCTACAAAGGAGAGGGAAGGACTGTGTTTGTGTAAGATTTGGCACCAAGTGGCAACGCAGACTCAGATATTGCACCCAATTTTCTAGAGGATCATGGTGTGGAGATCCAGTGTGAGGGGAGAACTAGCACAAGACAACCTAACTATCTAGAGGAGGAGTTGACAAATAGGCTAGCTTAACTAAAGAGGAAGAATACGATCGAGAGCACCAAGAAAATTGATACAAAATATAATGGGATGTGTATTCGGTCAATAGGAAGGTTGAGGATTACAAGTGCTGCTCAAAGTCTAGTAGGAGTTCGGAAAAATGGAGCCTTTACTGCTTACGTAAGAGTTCCAATAAGGCCATGCTTCACAAATTGGTCCGTCTTTCACATGGCTATTGTTTCTTGGACTTAGATCTTATGGTGTAATCACTTTTGGTTTACCCTCTCTTGTTCTGCTTTGTTAGCTTTAGCACTCGGTTTTTAGTTACTTTTCATAGGATAGGGTAATTTTACTCTAGTACTTCTCTATTGTAGCTGAATGTACTCTCGAGTCTTGTTGACCTATTTTGCTCATTTGTGAACATTAATATAATATCTGTCTTTCTTCTCTCTAAAAAGATTATTTCAACTTGCCATGCACATCATTTTGACCACTATGTAAACAAGATACCCTTCTTAATGTAAATGAGTCTGATAAAGTGATCATCTTTCTTTACACATTTTAATCTTGAAAAATCAAGTTTGGCCACAAAAGCAAATGTTTTTTCCTATGATTATTATCTTTTAATATACCAAGAATACGAGTGAGGCCTCTAAAGCAAAACTAAAGTTTTGAACATGTTGATCAGGATCAAGTTGTTGGCCATTTATTGTGCTATATCTGATTTACTCCTATTGTTTTAATGAGGCCTTATCATCAAGAAACCATAAGCTTGCTTGAGAGCCATTCAAGGACACTATTATTGCCCTTCATTTTCTTTATCATCCATTTAGATTTTACTGCCATCAAAAGATGTAAAGTATGCAAGAACTATAATATAATACAACTTACAATTTAGATAATCTAAAGGCTTCTCTACTTGTATTCTGGTTTAAACTATGTTCCACTGAGTTCCTTTTTGGTGGGACACGGGACATAGGACTGCAAAAGGCGACTCCTAGTACTGCTCCAAAAATCCCTGGAACGGTAATTGAATAGAAAATTAGAATGGGGACAAGGACAGAGGGCCCAAGGGTGAGGATGAATCCCTATGGATCATAAGTTCATCTTTTGTTTGGAAACAATCATTTTGTTTTCTTTTCATGGCATATTTGGCATAGGTCCCCTTATCAGAGCTATAGCTTGAATAGTTGTGTTGTCGATGCAAGCCTGAAACCATAAGTCAGGGCATCTATTTATGCATCTCTTTTATGAAGAAATAATGAAAGTATCTTGGAGACAAGAAGTTGCATTAGTGATAAAACCAAGAAATTATTTTCTTTTAGTTTTTATTTCTTAATTTCTTGTTCTGACTCATGCTATATATACACATACGATATCTTTTATGTTTTTCCTTTTTTGAGGTGAATGGGACAGGTGGGTTTAGGGAAAGAGCACTTGTCCGCTCCTTTTGGTCAAGCACATAACCAATCCTTATTGGTTGAGATAATGTATGCAGTCTCCCTGAATATATCACTCAGGGAGGCTGAGTCAATCATAGTAATTGGCAGGGGGGTTGAGGGAGAGCATTTTTCCACTTCCTTTGGTCAAGCACTAACCAACCATTTTTTGGTTGAGGTTATTTATGCAGTCTCCCTCAATATGTCAGTCAAGGAGGCTGAGTCAATCATATTAAAAAAAATTGGTGAGCAGTTGGAAAATCTTGTCAGTAATTTGTACTTGGCACATAAAGCAAGTTGAGACAGATGGCCCCTCAACTCAGTCATCAAAAATGGAAAATTACTTGCTCAATGTTTGAAGAAATAATTGATAGTAAATTAAATACTCAGGAAGTACTCAGAAAAATCTTGAGAAAAACATATATCAATAACCTTCCTGGGAAAGATATGTTGTCTGCCCCTTCTTTCCTTACAAGTGCTGGTGGTGGTGGTAGTGGTGCTCTACTTTGTCACCGATGGTGACCTATTTTTTTACTTCAAATGATGTCGACCCACCTCAATGTGACACCACCACTAGCAGCACCGTCTTCATGTGATACCTCCACTTGTTGCACCTGTGCTCCACCATTGCTCAGCCTGTGGAAAGATTTGTTTTCTTACCTGGGAAGTACTCAGAAGATGTGTTCTAAGTTTTAACCAACCATAACGTTGTCTAGCTTCCTCTCCTAGAAAGATGTCTATCAACAACTTGTAATGCAAATGCAAAATAACTCTCTCTAGCCACTGGATGCTAGCCAGATGCAATGCATATTGTGAAATTGTGATGAACCATAATCTCTTATCTTCAGTTGAATGAATTAGAAGGTGGGGTCTGAAACAATTCATTGTTATTTAGCTCTAGTTTGCATATGATAATCAATCAATGTACTTTTCTTGTCCAGTAATGTCTTGAATACCTCTTGATCTTTAGAAACTTGTAGATTACAATATCCTTGGAAAAACAGTCTTAAGTTTCATAAGAACTGAAAATGTTACTCATCTAACTTGTGAATGATATTTATGTCCCTAATTTTAATTATCTCTCCTCCCCCCTTACCCCTCTCTTTCCCTTGTTCTCTATCTGCCCCTATCCCTCCCTCTCTCCCTCTCTCTCCATCTCCGTCTCTCCGTCTCTCCCGCTCCCTCATTCTCTCTCTCAATTTGTTGATCTTTCCTACTCATTTTCCCAGAACTTTGCCTCCTGCATTTGACTTTTTAGTTTTCTTATTTTTAAACCTGCTTCCTACTGGATATTTCCAATCCTTGGCTTGAAATACTTGTTGATGGAAATTTAATGCAGATCAGATGCAGCAACTTCCATAAGAAATGTCATTAACAATGTATAATATTTTTCATTGATGCATTGTTCTGAATGGTCTGTTCCTGTTAATGATTAAACTCTTACCTTTAACCAAGGAATGATCTGCATTAAATTTCCATCAAAAAGTTTTTCAAGCAAAGGATTGTAAAAGTCCTTAAGACCATATTCTATATATCTGTAGGGAATGGCATGAATAATGTTCAATACTTTTTGTTGATGCATTGTTTTGAATAGTCTGTTACTTTTAATGCTAACTTTATGACCTTTAATTATGATTAATTCTTGCTAAGGAATGATCATGGTTTATAGGCAAGGACTTTTACAATCCTTTGCTTCAAATAGTTGACGGAAACTTAATGCAGTTCAGATGTGGCAATTTCAGTTCACAAAGACAAGACCATAAAGCTACATAGGAAATGCCATGAACAATGTTTGATACTTTTTGTTGATGCATTGTTTTGAATGGTCTGTTATTGTTAATGATAAAATTCTTACATTAAATTATAATATTTTCTTGCTAAGGAATCATCATATTTTATAGGCAAGGAGTAAAATACGGGGATCCTCCATCTTTGGAAGTGTCAAATGATCAGACTGTGGTGTACGTAGGAGTGGATGACAGTTTAATTGGTGCCATATATATGGTGGACAAAGTGAGAGAAGATGCATCCACCGTTGTTGAATCTCTTGCTCAACTGGGGATTTCTACTCATGTGCTTTCTGGAGACAAGAATACCACTGCAGAATATGTGGCTGCAATGGTTGGCATTGAGAAGGAAAAGGTGAGTGATGCTTTTGCAAGGTAATATATGAAACTTAATTGTAAAGACACAAAGTATTGATAAAAAATCTGTATCTTGAGCCATATGCATGCTGCATATATTTTCATGCTTAGACAAACAAGCATAATTATAGTTGTGATAAATTAAATAGGAGGTACAATTAGGTAATGAGTAGTTTCTAATGGCTGGTTCATAAGCACCTAATTTTTATTTGTTGATAAGTTAAAAGAGGACACCAACCCCAGTAATAGTATAGCAAGAGAAATGCCTGAATAGATAAGGAAAGTTTATACAATGTTTATTACCATCTATCACTTTTTAAGTTTTTATAGAAAGTTTCTACATCCAACTGAAAAAACATAAAATTATCTGATCCAACCAGAAACATAGCAGGAGCAACCCAACAATTAGGTGTCGTGAGCCTCAACACCTTCACTTGAATCAGGAACAATGATATCAGGTCCCCGCTCAAGCTCCTCATCCTCGAAGATTAGTGCATCGAGAGTAGAGGCAAGTGAGCTGGAGTTGAAAGAATAGTTGATGCATAGATTTCTGCATATTGCAACGAGCTTCTTTGCCGTACAGTTTCTTCAGCCGTGACTGCTTTCTCAACCTTAGAGATAGTTTCCATTCTGCTCAGCTGTCTGTATTCCAACTGCTTCATATCCTCATGAGTTGCCAAAGTGTTATTGGCTCTGAAGAGAACAGTTTGCACCCCAATAATTGCACCTCCTGTAGAGTATCAAGCCATGTTCCATCAAGTTTCTGAGATGGAGATGGCAGCCGACAGGGGTACATGTTTACTGGACGGATCTTTTGGGAGGCCATTTTGTAGGGCACAACAGGAGACGACTATTAAAAAATAAGGGGAAATTTTAAAATATTAGGAACTTTCAAATATTCATATGATAACATTGATAAGGCATTCATCATATACATTATAGAACCTTAAAAGACTAAAAGTTAAACTTAATACATAACATTAGAGTTGAATTGAGATTTCACATAATATTCAATGTGGATTTATACATACATACAATAAAATGCCGGTTCAACTACAAAATGACAAAAACATAGAACATCTACTGCTGCTCCTAATCAAAATATGCTAAGAGTGCATTGAAATCTGAGTTTGAGTCTAAGCCACTGAAACTATGAGGGATTGTCCCATCCAATGGAACCCAACAAATCCCTCCTATGCCTCTGCATCAACCAGTGTTGCATCTTCAAGATCAGCATCCCAATGTGTGGGTGGAGTTTGATGATACTCAAGTGTCTGCCGATCCCAAAGTCGCAAGGCACTATGCACAACCACTAATGTCTCCGCTCGTTAAGAGGTAAGCCTATTCCTCTTAATTGACTGGATGACGTGTATGCAAAGTAAAAATCCCAAACCCCTTTTGTTTGAATATATTTTTTTCTATTATATATTGCTCAAGCTTGGATCTGAACTGATAATGTCAAAAGAAACCATAGAACACCATACTCAAACTGCATAGATAAATTAAATAAAACAAACCCCGCAAACCGGGTGAATATAGAAAAGGCGCCTAGGGTTTAAACTGACAAATTTCTTCATAAACAATTCAGCCGTGTATTGAATAATGATTTCTGATGTTAAATATTTACGGCAAACAATTATAAATCTGCAGATAGTTTGATAACAAAAGATTGTCCAAAACCCAGCCGTAAATGATTCAAACCAAATCGATTTGATATATAATTGATGCTGAAAGGTACAATAATTATCTAGCATGAAAAATACCTCAGATACTGCATAAAACAACTGTAGAATAAGTCGCCCCACTCTAGAAGAAGTCTGAATGCACACTGCTGCAATTTATTTCTCTTTGAACTGTTGAAATGATAAAAGACTGTGATTACAATGAAGATCCTGAATGGAAACTCTCTCACTTCTCCTGGGGTTTCGTCCACAAGAGGAATAATCTAGAGGGTTTCCGTCCTTGGATTTTGTCTGCAAAGCTCAGAGCTAACTGTTGGGAAGAAAATAATAATAATCTGCATAGTGCCGACACAAGTCGCACTTTTCCCTTATAGCCAAAAAACCCTTCCAAAATGCAAGTCACACTTTTTCCAAAGGAGCATAATTAATTTTTAATTATTTATTCCCTCTCAAGCAAGTTGCATTTTTGGCTTATTTAATTTCTCCCCAAAGCAAGTCACACTTTTTGCCTAGGAAAGCACATTAAATAATTTACTAGGTAAGCTTGCGGGAGTACACGGTGCGGGTGCGGGTACGGGGATCTAAGTACGTTGGTAATGTGCTTTACTTGGGAAAGTACAATATACATATAAAATATTAAAAATATAGCCAAATAAGCAAAAATTAGCCTTATACATGAATAGAGTAAACAAATTAATAATTAAGTGAAATAGCCAAATAATGTATTAATAATTCAATGCATTTTGTCATGATATTCATTGATTGAACTTGAACAAGTACATTGCTCAAACTCCAAATGTTCAATGTCAATTATTCATAAATAATAACAAATCACATAATTTGACTCGAATTAAGCTATTAAGCTCCTTCAATCGACATGATTGGATTCCTTTGGGAAGTTTCTCTTATTATTCCCGCATTAGTCTTACTTGCTAAAGGAGCATGAAACACATTGTGTTTTTGATCCTACATTACCCAAACGCATCTCAACTCTCCTCAACACCATGTATGGAGTTTCAGCCATTGCTTTTAGGTACTTTTGTGAAGTTTTACCATAGTTGAATCATTTACGTAATCGCATCTATTGACCTTTATTGACTCCCCAAAAACAAAAAAAAAAAAATTAAAAAAATTAAAAATTGTTGTTTTTACGGGTGGGTATGCCAGATCAGTGCAGTACGCCCAGGTACGGACGGGCTGAACATCCAGTATTAATGGATTCCCCCCACCATGTAAACTCTGCAAGTACCACGTCTTGGGTATGTACTATACCCGTACCCATGCCCTGGAGGGCACATCGGCTACCTAGATAATTTATTAATTTATTTACATGTACTTTCCTAAGTCAAAGTCACTTAAAAAGTCTATTAATTCATTATATGTGCTTTAGTGGTACTTTATTTTATTTTTAGCACGATATAATAAAATTAATAAACCGAAGTCACCCTTGAAATCACCCTTTGGCCATCGGGTAGACAAAAAGGGCCAAAGGTCTTCGATCGAACTATTCGAGAAAGAGGGACATTACAGTCCTCCCTTCCGAGATTGCTTGTCCCCAAGCAACTGTAAAGCTGGATGTTGTAATATAGACTCGCCCTCCCATGTAGCATCCTCTATTGGCAACTCTTTCCACCTCACCAGGAACTCCCGAATAACTCTATTCCTCAATCTCCTCTCTCGGCTATCCAAGATCTCCTCTGGCACTAAATCCAACCTCCCTTCCTCATCCAAAGGTGGTAACTCTGCAGAAGAAACAATGTGCTGCCCCAAAGCCTTTTTCAAGCAAGATACATGAAAGACATTGTGTATCTTACTCTCAGAAGGTAATTCCAGCTCATATGCCACTTCACCAACTCTCCTCAACACCCTGTATGGACCATAGAATCGCGGCTTGAGCTTTTCAGCTCCACTCTTCTTGAGAGTACTCTGTCTGTAGGGTGAAGACGTAGAAATACCATGTCTCCTACCTCAAATGCTCTCTCTACCCTGTGCCTATCTGCATACATCTTCTGCTGATTCTGGGCCCGTTGAATATTATCCTTAAGTACCTTAAGGATGTCTTGACTATCCTGTAAACTCTCCTGAGCCTTGGGAGCTCTACTGTCCCCAAACGCCAAATCAACAAAAGATCTCGCATCATATCCATACAATGCTCGGAATGGAGTCATACCAATAGACATATGGTAAGTGGTGTTATAGCAATACTCACATAAATATAACAACTTTACCCATGCCTTCTGCTGTCCTGCAACATAGTTACGTAGATAACCCTCTATCCACTTGTTCACAATCTCTGTCTGCCCATCAGTTTGAGGGTGATAACTAGTGCTCGGAGTCAACTCAGTGTGAACCAAATGGAAAAGTTCCTGCCAAAATATGCTCATAAACCTGCTATCCCGATCACTAACAATGTTCTTCGGAAGTCCATGCAACCTGAATACCTGACGGAAGAACAAATCAGCCACATGAGGTGCCTTAAAGCTGGTAGGGACAGCAAAAAAGTGTGCATATTTTGTCAACCGATCAACTACCGCATAAATACGATCATTCCCTTGCACCACGGGAAGACCTGTAATGAAATCCATCGAAATACTTTCCCACTTCTGCTCCGGAATCGGCAATGGCTGTAACAAACCTGCTGGGAAAGTATGCTCTGACTTGTTCTGCTGACAAGTCATACACTCACGGACATGGCGCAAGACATCATCTTTGAGACCCTTCCAAGAGAATCTCTCTCTAGTTTGCTTGTATGTTTTAAAATATCCCGGATGTCCTGCAAGTGGTGCATCATGGAAAGCATGCATAATCTTCTCCTTAAGCTCAGATTCAAGAACTAGGTAAATTCTGCCCTTATACAAAATCAAATCAGCTATTACCTTATATCGGCCATCCTGAATTTTTCCATCCATAATGTCACATGCCCAAGTATTTTTGGAATACTCAACTAACAATTGAGATTTCCAATTTGCTGAAATCTCGCTCAAAGAACATAGGGCAGCGAGATGGGGTTTCTGGAAAGTGCATCAGCCACTACATTCTTCGTCCCCTTGACATACTCAATGTCAAAATCATATGCTTGGATTCTGCTAACCCATTTTTGTTGCCTCTCATTGAGCTCCTTCTGTTCCAAGAAATATTTCAAGCTGTTGTGGTCGGTTCTTACCACAAATTTCCCACCCACTAAATACTGTCTGAACTTTGCCAAAGCATGCATAATGGCAAGCATCTCCTTATCATAGGTGGAATACAATCTCTCATTATCTCTCAACTTCCTACTCTCGTAGGCAATAGGATGGCGATCCTGCATAAGAACTGCACCAATCCCCAATCCCGAAGCATCACACTCCAAAATGAAAGGTCGTGAGAAATCTGGAAGAGCCAAAACTGGACAGGTGCTCATAGTTACCTTGAGCCTCTCAAATATTACTGTGCCTCATTTGTCCATTTGAATGCCCCCTTCCGTGTAAGATCTGTCAATGGAGCTACCAGCTGAGAATAGCCCTTCACGAACCTCCTGTAATAACCACATAACCCCAAGAATCCACGCAAGTCAAGAGATATTCCTGGGTGGTGGCCAATCCTGCATTGCCTGTATCTTCTCCTGATGAACCTTGACCCCATTGGCCCCAATGACGTGCCCAAGATACAATATCTCAGTAAGTCCAAATTCACACTTGGACATCTTAGCAAATAAAGACTGAGTCTCCATTATGCTAAGTACCTCATCAAGATGCCTCAAATGCTCATCCCATGTCATGCTATATATCAAAATATCATCAAAGAAGACCAACACAAACTTCCTCAACTAGTTGTTGAAGAGATGGTTCATACATGACTGAAATGTAGCAGGTGCATTGGTGAGTCCAAATGGCATCACCAAGAACTCATAGTGCCTGTAGTGACACCTGAAGGCTGTCTTGTGAATGTCCTCATCCCGAACGCGAATCTGATGGTATCCTGATCAAAGATCAATCTTCGAAAAATAGATAGCTCCATGCAACTCATCTAAAAGCTCATCTATGCGAGGAATGGGATACCTATTCTTTATGGTTTTCTTGTTTAGTGCACATGGTAGTCAATGCACATCCTCATGGTCCCATCCTTCTTCACCAAAACAATTGAAGAAGCAAAGGGACTAGAACTAGGACGGATGTGTCCCATCTCCAAGAGCTCTCTAATGGCCTTTTCTATCTCATCCTTATATGTCTTAGGATGGCGATAAGGCGTAGTCATCACAGGTTTAGCACCCTCCTCAAGCTCTATAACATGCTCAAACCCTCTATCTGGTGGTCTACCTAGAGGAATGTCACCAAACACTGGGCCGTGCTTATCCAGTATGGACTGGATATCTATATGAAAGGGCTGCTCACTATCTGAAGAAGGTTTGGATGAAATGAAACATTGGGCTGCCCATGCAACCTCTCCATGCCTGACTATAGATTCCATCTGCGTGTTGAAACAACTCTAGGCCCACCGTCAGAAAGAGCCCTAAGCACAATCTTCTTCCTATCCACCATGAACTCCAATTCCATCCTCCGGAAGTCCTACACATATCGCCCAAGGATCGTGACCACTGAATACCCAAAATTGTATCAATCTCACCAAGTCCAATAACATAGAAGTCATCGGTCAATGTGTAGTCCCCCATCTGAATACTAAGCCGCAGAATCCTCTTAGTGCAACTAATAGCAAACCCATCTGCTACTCGTACACTAAACCCCTCAAAATCCTCAACCTGTAATCCTCGCTTCGCAGCCAACCCCTCATCAATGAAGTTGTGCGTAGCTCCACTGTCAACCAAACAAACAATCCGTTGTCCCTTAAGCACTCCCTTCAGCCGAAAGGGATGGTACCTAGGAACTCCTGAGAGTGTAGCAATAGTGACATCGGATGAATCCAATGCCTCACCCTCGCCAAGCTCTACTTGGGGCTGCTCCCCCGTGCATCATGGCCGCTGCCCTCATCCTCTGCATCTGTATCTAGCGAGTGATCATCATCCTCATCTGAAATCACCTCAATGAGATGCACCTTGCCTTTACCAAGGCAACGATGTCCAGGCTCCCAATGATCTTTGCAATGAAAGCAAAGCTTCTTCCTCCTCAACTCATTACGAGACTCCTGATCCACCTTAGGAGGTGGTGCACTCTTCTGCTGAATGGTAGAGCTCGAAATGGCTTGGAGCTCGTGGGAAACTTCTTATTGGGCTGATAAGAAGTGGGCTGATAAGAAGTGGGGGATGTGTCCAAGTCCAATGCCGTCTGGATGGCCTCATGCAATGTCCTAGGCTTAAGAGCCTTGACCAATCCTCTCATCCTGTCATGAAGGCCCTCTATGAATAACATCACTACCCTCTTCTCGGGCATCTCTGGAACCATGACTGCTATACGCTGAAATTCGTTGATGTATGAATCAACGTGTCCACTCTGTCGGAGCTGTGCCAAGTCCCTGTAATAGAGCTCCACATCCTTGCGATCAAATCTCGCAATCAACCTCTCGCTGAAGTCCCTGTATGACCGCAAAAGCTCATGATTCTGTGTAACTAATCCATGGTGCCACCAATCATAAGCCACCCCCTCAAGGTGTAAAGTAGCGAACTGTATAGCCTCCTGTTCCCTCATGGGTTTGAGGGTAAGATAGGTGTCGAGCTTGTGAATCCAAGCCCTGGCACTGATCTTTCCGCTACCATCAAAAGTGGAGAGGGTTACCTTATTGGTAACCTACTGCAATTCCCTGTTTTGTTGCGCTCTAGGCCTCTGTCTGTCCAGCCTCATCATGTTATCTCTCTCCTCGAGCACAACATGCGTGGGAGGGGAAATACGTCCCTCACATGCTGCGGCAAACTCCTCCACTCATCACTGACTGCCATAATAGTATCCGGAAAAGCTACTTCTTCCGGCCGCACCTCAATCTCTGGTGGGTCATCTCTAGGCAGGAAGTTAGGCTGCATAGGCCTATCTGCAGTCCGTGTAGCCCTCCTCTCATCTGTATGAGTGTGCCTCCGCTCACGGCGTGGCGATCCCCTAACACTCCCGATCTCTGAAGGCGATCTTATGATCCCTGTAACCACGGGCGTAACTGATACGGATCTATCCCTCCTGCCGTGTCTGTCCCCGGCCTATCTAGTGCCAACCTGTCCAAGGTAGAGCCCATGCGCTCCATAGTCTGTAACAACTGCCTCTGAGTGGCTGCCATATCCCGAATGAAATCCCTATCTGGATCTGCATGCTCCTCTCGAGGAGGACTCTCCGGTCTATCACCCAAAAATCCATTCTGTCACCTCCTGCAATACCAAACAGAGTGCTGCTGCATGCGGGTGTAGTATCTTTGTGGACCGACCTCTCTATGTTGCATTCAAAGCTGATTTTTGTTTTAATATACTCTTTGCTTCCTTCCCACACAGGTTGGGAGGATACACTTCTCTGATACCACTTGAAAGATCCCAAACCCCTTTTGCTTGAATATATATATATATATATATATATATATATATATATATATTGCTCAAGCTCGGATCTGAACTGATAATGTCAAAAGAAACCATAGAACACCATACTCAAACTGCATAGATAAATTAAATAAAACAAACCCCGCAAATTGGGTGAATATAGAAAAGGCGCTAGGGTTTAAACTGGCAGATTTCTTCATAAACAATTCAGCCATGTATTGAATAATGATTTCTGATGTTAAATATTTACGGCAAACAATTATAAATCTGTAGATAGTTTGATGACAAAAGATTGTCCAATACCCAACCCTAAATGATTCAAACCAAATCAATTTGATATATAATTGATGCTGAAAGGTACAATAATTATCTAGCATGAAAATACCTCAAATACTGCATAAAACAATTGTAGAATAAGTCGCCCCACTCTAGAAGAAGTCTGAATGCACACTGCTGCAATTTATTTCTCTTGAATTGCTGAAATGATAAAAGAGACTGTGATTACAATGAAGATCCCTGAATGGAAACTTCTCTCACTTCTCTGGGGTTTCCATCCACAAGAGGAATAATCTAGAGGGTTTCCGTCCTTGGATTTTGTCTGCAAAGCTCCAGAGCTAACTCCGGAAGGAAATAATAATAATAATAATAATCTGCATAGTGCCGACACAAGTCGCACTTTTCCCTTATAGCCAAAAAACCCTTCCAAAATGCAAGTCACACTTTTTCCAAAGGAGCATAATTAATTTTTAATTAATTTATTCCCTCTCAAGCAAGTCGCATTTTTGGCTTATTTAATTTTTCCCAAAGCAAGTCGCACTTTTTGCCTAGGAAAGCACATTAAATAATTTATTAATTTATTTACATGTACTTTCCTAAGTCGAAGTCACTTAAAAAGTCTATTAATTCATTATATGTGCTTTAGTGGTACTTTATTTTATTTTTAGCACGATATAATAAAATTAATAAACCGAAGTCACCCTTGAAATCACCCTTTGGCCGTCGGGTAGACAAAAAGGGCCAAAGGTCTTTGATCGAACTATTCGAGAAAGAGGGACATTACATGGAGCAATTCCTCTCTACCACAGAGGAACTGACAACCTATGAAAGGAGGTGAGTGGAAAGAATCCTCAAGTTTGGTGCATCTTTGCCATGCCATGTCCGCCATCCGATAGGGTTGGCTTGAGCTAATGTAGCTCTATCTGTCCTCGCCTTTGGTTTGCTAAATGTTGGCCCACAAAGATTGACAAACGCTAGCCACAATGCTTGAAGTACAACAAACTCCTCATTTATATACATCTTTCGAAGGGCCTTCATGAGCCCTTCTTTCACCTCTTCATCATCACATGGAGGCACTCTCCTAGGTTGTGTTGAATACAATTTGAGATTTAGAGCATAGGCTGCCATATGAAGCGGGGTATTCATTGTGTACAACCGCTACTTCACAATGGGCCTGATATGCTCCTCATAAAATCCCAAATTAGGATCCCTCCTATGAATGGCTTGCTTAATTTGACTAAGCATGTTGTCAAATGTCTCATAAATCTCTCCAAGACTAGGAGAGTACTTATCAAAATATTTTATGACCTGCACAACAAGTGAGATGATGGAGCAAACATAGCTGCAAACAAGCTACAATTATTTTAGAAAAGATTAAGAATTTAAGACTCAAATGACAGACTTAGAGTGAATACTATTACAAAAATTGAAAGATTAAATTAATTTACAAGTTAGAAACATTAATAAATTAGTAAAATATCACGATTTCTTACCTCATTTGGACGGCCATCATTGCCAAGTTTCTTTTGTTTCACACTTTTTCCTTGAGCCTTGTTTGCCTCTAGCCATCTTCCCCACTCGGCTTAACAATCATTAGTTGTAGAGGCTCCTATACCTCAAACATCCTCTCTAACAAGAAAAAATAGCTGGCACATCTACTATCCACATGCTTTGAGAAATTCCTTCCTCGAAAATGTCTTGAATAGAGCAAGTGAAGTTTGATGGTTGCAAATGAACATATATATATCTCTAGCTTCTACCACCATTGTCTCCACCTAATCTATCTTCCCAAAAAATGTGTTTGTAAGCACCCTCCACCACCAAGCCAACTAACTTAAATATGTGGGCTGAATCGGACACCACCTGTACAACATTTGAGGGCCCAACCTTCTCTATGACATCCTTCAAAATTTGAAATCAGAAGTTGCATCCTTCCTTTTCCATGAACAATCAATAGCTCTAAGAAAATAATAGCCAACTGGACATGTGACAATGATATTGATGAATGGCTGATGTCTAATATCGATCGATCCATCCATGATGATAGAGCAGCCTGTCCTTATCCAAGTTTGCCTCATATCACCATACTCTTTATCAAGGAGGCTAGTGTGTAGTTTATGTTCTCTAGGAGGAACAAAGGAGGTACCAACAAAAATTGCATCTTTGAACATTTGTTTGAAATAGGGAGAACGTGCCACATGAAATAGTATGGCATGGGCATATAAAAATTTGGCAATAGAGGACTCAACTACTTCCCGTGATTGCATAGTGGACATCCCAACAACACTATTCTCTTTCCCTTGGTAGAACCCTCTCCTTTTTGTAATGTCCCCTTTTTCGAATTGAGGCCAAATGAAGACTTCATGTCATTCTCTTCCCGTGGCCAAGAAGATTAAGTGAACAAGGGAAGTAATTGAGCTATATTTCTGATTTATTGTATTATTTTTTATGTTTTTCTTTAATGTTTACCTCCTCCAGGAAGGTTGTTTGGGATTAGGAGTTTCCCAACAAAGAATTAAAAGATAAAGTGAGCTTGGAGGTTGGTCCTCATCTATTTGGCCTTTGGCACCAAACAAGGGGTATAAAAGAGGTTGTATGAACTCATTTGGAGATTATCTTTTTGGCGTATTTGCACTTACACTTGGTTTGTTGGGCTAGTTGCTCAATACCATTCCACTTGAGGACGAAAACCCTCTTATGTGATATCCAAGGAGGACGAAAACCTTCCTTGTGGCTTGGTGGAGAATGAAAACTCTCCATTTTTGTGAATTGAAGATCTCTATTGAAGACTCTTTGCAGATTTGGATCAAGAAGAAGACCTATAAGGACTTTATATATTTTTGGAGCCCTCTCCTAGGGGAGCGACTAGGGTAGAGGTCATTTTGAGTGCCTTCTAGGGCACGACACTCATTCATTTATTGATATTCAGATTTGATATAATTTCTAAGGCTGGAATCACTCATTTTTGGGCATTGTTGGGGTTTGGAAACCCTCATTTTGATTATTTTTCTTTGCTGCACTTCTGTTAATAATTAATTTTCCAGCTGAGTATTTGCTTGATTTTCATGGTGGAAATTGTTCTAAGGTGTTCCTAAAAGGTCTATAAATATTGTGGATGAATTGTAGGGTGATATTTTGGTGAAATCTTGTGTTTTTCAGACTGCTGTTATAAAAATCAAATTTTCCGTATTGATTTAATTTTTAGTTTGTTGGTCCAAAAAAATCAGATTGGGGTTTGTGCTAAAATCCTTAATTTTCAGTTTCAGTCCTAAAAAGGGACATTATAGTGGTATCAGAGCTTCGGTCTTCCCATCCTAAGGGTTTCATGGAAGAGGGCAACAAGGGTTTCCTCTACTATCAAAGGAGAGAGAAAATCAAACCAGCCAAGAGAGGAGGATAGTATGGCTCACTAGGATCCTCAAGAAGCCAAGATCGACAAACTCATTGAAGGGAAAGAGAGATTGATAGACACCATGGACCTCCTAGCCCTATCCCTTCAAAGATTTCATGAACCTAGGGTTCATAATGGAGACGGCAGCTCATCCGGAGAAAATACTTCACGGTGACCCTTTGGATCAGCTCATGGATCAGCCACTAGGCCTACTTTCCTTCCAAGGGAAGAAGCCATTCAGAGGCGGGAGCAAGGCCCTCTATGGGGCAAAGCATTGCCACAAGCTATGAAGAGTATATGGCACTTCCAAGAGAGATATGGGAGGCCATTACACTTGTCGAGTTCATTGGCGTGAGCAAAGGAAGGTCTAGGATGGAGCCAAGACAAAATACGCCACAAAAAGAGGTGCAAAATGTGTTGGGAAGATGACCTTCTCTACTTTTGATGGATCGACCAAGGGAACAACTAGGGCATGGATCCAAAAGTTGGATACATATTTGTCCTTGAAGCCTATGATGGAGGATGATGCCATCAAATTTGCAACCCTTCACCTAGAGGGGATTGCTCATGAGTGGTGGTTCCATGGATTGGTGACACAAGGGCACAATGAGATCCATTCCTATGATGAGTTTTGTAAAAGACTCATGGATAGATTTGATAGAGTTGACCCAAAAGTTCACTTTTGGGAACTTGCACAATTGAGACAACAAGGCACAAGTGGATGAGTATGTGGCTGAGTTTCAGAGACTTTCCGTCATGATTATGGATGTCACAAAGAGGAGACTTGTGGTTCTTTTCATTGAGGGTTTGACCGAACCACTCAAGGGTTTGGTTAGAGCCTTTGATCCTTTGTCTCTTCAAGAGGCAATTAAAAAGGCTTTGGACCTTGAAGGTGCTGCCCCAAAAACAACAGCGATCAGTGGACATCCCAAGGTTAATTTGAGTGAAGGACAGCCCAAAAGACCCTTGGGACAACCTAGAAACCCTCCCTTGGACCAGCCAAGGAAGCCCTTCCAAAGGATGCCTATTATTCACAAGGAGCTGCCCAAAACCAGCAATGGAGGAGAGACTAGAAATGAGCTAAGGAAGAAGAATTTATGCTTCTCTTGCAAGGATCCATGGACTCCCGGACACCGTTGTTTAGGTAAGGGTGAAGTATTCTCTTGAAGTATTATCAGGCGAGGATGATGAAGATAATGTTGATGAAGCCAAGCATGATAGTGTTCCGAAAGAGGATCGGGAAAATTAGATGGCACTCTTGCTACCTTGTTCGGTGCACCTAGATATCATCCATTTTGGGTAAAGGGTGATCTACAAGGACAAGGGGTCACGGTCTTGATTGATAGTGGAGCCACACATAACTTTGTTGATGAAAGTTTGGTGAAAAGGTTGAAGTTGAAGGCTGAAAATTTCAAGGGCTTCAATGTCACGGTGGCGGATGGCTTCATACTTCCATGCACCAGAAGAATACCTCAGCTCACACTCTCCTTGGGAGGACACAAGGTAAGAGATGATTTCTATGTCATTGGTATTGGTGAAACCGATTTAGTGTTGGGTGTTCAATGGTTACATTCCTTGGGTGAATTCTCTCAAAACTACCAAAGTATGGAGCTGAAATTTAAGGTAGAAGGCAAGGAGGTTGTGCTACATGGTATGAAAGGTGGAACTCCTCAAGTTGTGACTGCCAAGAGCATGGAAAGGACTTTCAAAAGAGGGCAGGTTGCATGGGCTGCTCATTGCTTGGTAAGATCTAATTCTTCTATTTCCATTCAACAATATTTTCATGATGATATTCAACCCATACTTAACAAGCATGCCAAAGTTTTCAATGAATTACCTCATGGGCTGCCACCGGATAGAGGATTCCAACATGTTATTGAGTTAGAACTAGGCACCAAACCGGTAATAACTACTCCTTACCGTCACCCAAGAATCTACAAGGAAGAAATTGAAAGAACCATCAAAGAATTGTTGGAAATGGGGTTGATTAGGCCTAGTTCCAGCCCATTTGCTTCTTCCGTAGTGCTTGTGAAGAAGGATGGCACCCTAAGGATGTGTGTGGACTACCGGATATTGAACAAGAGGACAATCAAGAATAAGTACCCAATCCCAAGAATTGATGAGCTAATGGATGAGCTACATGGAGCGGTTTACTTCTCTAAAATTGATTTGAGATCCGGGTACCACCAAATAAGGGTGAGAGATGAAGATGTGCACAAGACTGCTTTTAGGTGTCACTTTGGGCATTTTGAGTTTCTTGTCATGCCATTTGGGTGTCATGTCCCTTTTTGGAGGCTGATTCCTGAAGACCTTAACCCATTTTTTTCCCCGTGGTCTAAAGAGAAAAACAAGGGGAAATCTAAATTATATTTTTATTGTTGCTTAGATAGTTGTTTTCATTTATTATCATTTATCCTATTGGAAGCCTTGTGCTCCAATAGAGAAACTTAAGTAGTTTAGTAATAAAGGTATTAAGAGCATGTAGGCTCCAAATACCCTTTTGAATATTTAAAAGCACCCACTTTAAGGGGTCGACCATCATTTCTTATTTTGTTAAGCACTCCTTATGGCTATTTAAGGAGGTCGCTTAGACATTATGTTATTATGTTTTGGGAGATTATTCTTATTTTGGTGAAAGTTGGCTAGTGTAGCCCTTTTATCTCTCTCTCTCTCTCAAGGATGAAACCCCTTGGGTTGAGGATCTCATCCAAGGACGAAAAACCCTTGGTTGGGGAACTTGTGAAGGACGAAAACCCTTCATGAGGTTTTTGGTGTGCAAGCTAGTTTGAAAGGAAACAAAGTATCTTTCTCTTGCATGTGTTGTCTCTTTGGTGCAAATTATATTTTATTTCAAGTGGAGCGACCTATATTGAGGTGGTGATTTGGTATGTGTGGTGACATTTTGACAAATATGAAATTATCATCTTATTCTCTATATTTTATTAAGCCAAGATTTTGAGTTTGGTGAATTTTGGTGATGTTCTACTATTTTTAGCAAGCTTGGGAATGTTCGTTGGTTAGGGTTCCATAATTAATTAATTTCACATGCAAATCTGATTTTTAACAGCTGCAATTGATTGCTAAGGGTTTTCTAATAATTTTGACATAAGTTTGGAAGGAATTTTGCAAGGTTTAACTCCATTTGAAGGGCTGTTTTCACCTAGGAAAGTCACTGCCCTAGGAAGGGTTTGAGTTCAGTTTTTGCAGGAAAAATAGTAGTGCCCTAAATCAAATTTGGGAGCTTTTTGCCATTTCTGAGTCTCCCTAAAAGGGACATTACATTGGGTTAACCAATGCCCCGACCACTTTCCAATCATGCATGAATCACATTTTTGGTAAGTATTTGAGGAAATTTGTGCTAGTTTTCTTTGATGACATTTTGGTATATAGCAAAACATGGGAGGAGCATCTCCAACACTTGGATAAGGTGCTGGAAATTTTAGAACAACAGTCACTCTATGCAAAGAAATCAAAATGTGAGTTTGGGATGGCTGAAATTTTGTACTTGGGGCATGTTATCAATGCACGTGGGGTTCATGTGGACCAACAAAAGATCCAAACCATCATGGATTGGCCAACCCCAACCAACATCACACAATTGAGAGGATTTTTGGGTTTATGTTCTTACTACCAGAGATTTGTGAAGGGGTTTTCCCAACTTGCAGCCCCATTGACTTCTCTAACAAGAAAAGGAGCTTTCAGCTGGTCAAAAACAGCCCAAATAGCTTTTGAAGAACTGAAAAAGGTGATGTGTTCTTGCCCGGTACTTGTTGTTATTTTTCTATGCCTTTTATACTTGAATGTGATGCTTCCGGTGAAGGTATAGGGGTTGTTTTGATGCAAGACAAGCATCCCATTGCATATGAGAGCCAAAAATTGAAGGATCATGAGAAGTTCTCTATCTATGACAAGGAAATGTTGGCCATCATGCATGCATTGACCAAGTTCCGGCAATACTTGATTTGTGGAAGGTTTGTGGTCAAAACCGACCACAATAGTTTGAGATTCTTTCTTCATCAAAAAGAATTAAATGACCGGCAACAAAAGTGGGTGAGTAGACTCCAAGCATATGATTTTGATATTGAATATGTCAAGGGAAAACACAATGTGGTAGCGGATGCCTTGTCAAGGAAGCCACCTCCTACTTCATTTGGGGATGTGGAATTACATGATGGGAAGAAGGAAGAAATCAAATTTTCAGATCAACCGAGTTTGCAATTGCTTGGGGACAAACAATTTTGGAAGGGAGGACTGTAATGTCCCTTTTTTGAATTGAGGCAAAATGAAGACTTCTTGCCATTCTCTTCTGTGGCCAAGAAGATTAAGTGAACAAGAGAATTAAGTGAGCTTTGTTTCTAATTTCTTTTATTATTTTTAATGTTTTTCTTTAGTGTTTACCTCCTCCAGTAGGTCAGCTAGGATTAGGAGTTTCCCAACAAAGAATTAAAAGATAAAGTGAGCTTGGAGGTTGGTCCTCATCTATTTGGCCTTTGGCGCCAAGCAAGGGGTATAAAAGAGGTTGTATGACCTCATTTGGAGATCATCTTTTGGTGCATTTACACTTACACTTGGTTTGTTGGGCTAGTTGCTCAATACCATTCCACTTGAGGATGAAAACCCTCTTGTGTGGCATCCAAGGAGGACAGAAACCTTCCTTGTGGCTTGGTGGAGAACGAAAACTCTCCATTTTGGTGAATTGAAGATCTCTATTGAAGACTCTTTGCAGATTTGGATCAAGAAGAAGACCTACAAGGACTTTTATATTTTTGGAGCCCTCTCCTAGGGGAGCAACTAGGGTAGAGGTCATTCTGAGTGCCTTCTAAGGCATGAAACTCATTCATTTATTGATATACAGATTTGATATAATTTCTAAGGCTGGAATCACTCATTTTTGGGCATTGTTGGGGTTTGGAAACCCTCATTTTGATTATTTCTCTTTGCTGCACTTCTGCTGTTAATAATTAATTTTCCAGCTGAGTATTTGCTTGATTTTCATGGTGGAAATTGTTCTAAGGTGTTCCTAAAAGGTCTATAAATATTGTGGATGAATTGTAGGGTGATATTTTGGTGAAATCTTGTGTTTTTAGGCTGCTGTTATAAAAATCAGATCGCTGTTCTGTACTGATTTAATTTTCAATTTGTTGGTCCAAAAATCAGATTGGGGTTTGTGCTAAAACACTTATTTTCAGTTTCATCCCTAAAAAGGGACATTACACTTTTGTATCTCAACATCCACGGTTTGGGTGGACAATTGCATACTAAGCTATGTTGTTTCTATTGGCATTCCCTTATTTCTTGCCTCACCCTCTATGTACAACCTAGTCACCTTGGTCATCTCAACTATGGTTATGGTTGCACAACCTTTTACCCCCTGTTCACTTAAGCACAAATGATGAAAATAAACTCTTGTATAGCTGCCCCTATATTACTTGTCGCACGTATAACATAGCCATACTCTAGACCCCTTGGATTACTTTTCTTGCCCTTGTCTATGGCTTTTGGAAATTGTGAAAGGATATTTTTAGCATTAAAGGGTCCCTTTGTATAAACTTGAGAAGTTTAAAAGGACATTCAAATGGATTATTTGAACCCACCATCCCCTACAACACTTCTAGTCTCAAAAGAAACCCTTGTAATACCTTTGTGGCCTCTGTGTTGAATTTGAATCTCTTCGCCCTCACTGCCCTCATTGCTGCTCATTGTCGTTTTATTGAAAACTTAAAACACAGTTGCAAGTTCAATCATAGAACAAAAAACAAACAAAAAATCTCCTTGAGTGTTTGAAACTTTGAAAAAACACAGAAATTTGTACAAATGAAGAATGGATATTAAACTTACCTCAAATGATGTATTTCAATGCTCTTTCCTTCTACTCACTGTTGTTCTCTTCTCTTCTCATTGTTCTCCTTCTTCACAAAATGCAAAATGACAAAAATGAGCTTGTTTTTTAGTTTTGATAGTTAGTGTGCTTGTTTTAGGTTTAGGTTTGGTGGGAAGGGGTGTGGGGGGTGTGTGGGGGCCCTTGTGGGTGCCCACATCCCCTTTCTTAAAAATGTAAGAATAATTTTTTCTATAAAGCAACGCACTAGGGGATTGCTAGCCATTCTTGGTATGTTTGAGGGTCTTCTAGATGCCCCCTAGTCATATTTGGGCGACTAGCTATCCCTTGCTGTCCCTTGCCCATTTCTAGTCGTACTAGAAACGTTTGTGATTTTTTTTGGGGGGACGTCGAGGGATGTTTCTGTCCTGCCCTACATCCTGAAATGTGCCATGTAGGGGATGCCCCCAAAAACATAGGGGATGCTTCCCGGGGCACATTGGTATCAAGCCTTAGATTTCATTCCCCTCAATCCTTCATGGATTTGAGAACATAGTCAACAAAGGCTCCTTCACCCAACCTTGCAAAGAGGTGGGCATGAAAAAGCTTGTGGCAGTCCATTTCAACAATTTCTTGTTCTTAATTCCATCCATCAAGGAAGACTTCAAGAAATTTTAGGCTCTTCAAGAATCATCATGGTGGACTTTTCCAATAAAACCTCACCATGCACAAGTTTCCCAAGCTTCAGGCCCTCAACCAAACATGGAAAGGAGTGAACATCATCCATGGAGAATTTTTTAGCCATTGTCTTATTCTGCTGCTTAATAATATTTTCAAAAGAAATCTTCTCTTTGCCCTTCCTTGAGTTATGGCGGAGTATGAAATTTCACCACCAATTGTAGAAGATTTGACGTCCATGTGGGTGTTTGTAAAATCCTTTCACACACCAACAAACAAGGAGAGCTACTCCCTTAGGAATTATGTAAAGCCCAAAGGAAGGGGAGAGCTGAAAATCCCAGCCTTAGATAATAAAAGCTCCTTAAATTTGATACTTTCAAGTAGTAGAGATCATGTAGCCTCAGGCAAGTTACACAAAAAAACCACAAAGCAAACCCCATTAAAAAAATAACAACCAAGCTATGTTCCACGGGGACGCGTCCCCTATGTTTTTCAGCTCGTCCCCGTACCGGGGACGTTTCGGAACCTCGGGGACGGGTAGGAAACGTCCCCTTCCCGTCCCCAAACTCTTCAAAAAATGCGAAACGTCCCGGGGACGTCAAAAATTGGGCGAGGGGCAGGGGAGGGGATGGCTGGGCATCCCGGTATGGCTAGGGGACTTCTAGAAGTCCCTCGACCGTACCGGGGATGCCCAGCCATCCCCTACCGTCCCCGCGCATTTCATACTAAAAAAACATTTTTTTTTAAAAAAAACAGACTTTTAAATAAAAGTAAAGCAATGTGGGGGCCCACAAGGACCCCCACTTGCATTTCTAAGTGCCCTAAACCTAAAACAAACATCAAAACAAAAAAAAGAAACTCATTTGACTCATTTTTAATTTTGTGAAGGAGAAGACAAAGAAAGAAAAGAGCATAGAGAAGAATAGAGAGCAGCAGTGAGAAGAAGGCAAGAGAGCAATATTCTACTCCATTAGAGGTATGTTTATGATCCTTTGTTCATTTTACAAATTTGCACAAACTATTTCTTCATTCTTTCATTTTTTATTTTTTTTATCATAGTTTCAAGCTTCACAAACTTAGCAATTTTTTTTTTTTTTTTTTTTTTTGTATTTTGTTTTCACTTGCAGTTGCAGGGTTGTTGCATTTCCAATAAAAACAATGAGCAGCAGTGAGGGTAGTGAGGGTGAAGAGATTCAAATGGCAATGCAAGATAGAGGTAGAGCCAAAACTAGGGTTTCTTCAGGGAGTGAGAGTGTTGCACCAACAATGGGTTCAAATAATCCGTTTGATTGCCCTTCACAACTCCTCAAAATCTATGCAAAGGGGCCATTCAATGCTAAAAAGCCTCTTTCACAATTTGTAACAGCCATTGACAAAAAAAAAAAAGAATTCAAGGGGGAGTAGAGTGTGGTTATGCCATATGTGCAACAAAGAATTTAGGGGCAGCTACACGCGGGTTTATTCACATCTTTTGGGCATAACTGGACAAGGGGTAAAAGGTTGTGAAAGAATATCATTAGCGGAGAAGACCGAGGTGACTAGGTTGCACATGGAGGGTGAGACAATGAAAAAAGGGATGCCATTGGAGACTACACAAGTGCCTACCCAATGTGTGGATGTTGAAAGTCAAAGAGGAGGGGATTATGCCAAGGGAAAGAGAAAGACTTCTACTGTTACGGGTATGTTTAATGTGCAATCAAGGGAAGTAGCTGACTCTTCTATTGCCAAATTCTTCTTTGCCAATGTTATACCATTTCATGTGTCACATTCCCCTTTCTTCAAACAAATGTTCAAAGATGTAATTGTTGTTGGTTCCTCATATGTCCCTCCTGGAGAACACAAACTACGAACTAGCCTCCTTGATAAAGAATATTCTAAGGTGAGTGTGGTGATGGAGGAGATGAGGCAAACTTGGATACGGGTGGGCTGCTCTATCATCATGGATGGGTGGACCGATATTAAACATCGCCACTCATCAATATCATTGTCACATGTCCTGCTGGCTCTTATTTTCTTAGAGCTATTGATTGTACAGGAAGAGGAAGGATGCAACCTTCCAATTTCAAATTTTGAAGGATGTTATAGAGGAGATTGGGCCCTCTCATGTTGTACAAGTAGTGATTGATTCAGCCCGTGTATGTAAGTTAGTTGGCATGATGGTTGAGGGTGCTTACAAGCACATTTTCTGGACTCCATGTTGTGTTCATGCGTTGAACAATGCATTGAAAGACATTGGAAAGATAGATTGGGTGAAGGCAGTGGTGGCAGAGGCTAGACACATACAGATGTTCATTTGCAACCATCACACCTCACTTGCTCTATTCAGGTCTTTTTCGAGGAAGGAATTCCTCAAGCCCGTGGACACTAGATATGTGAGCTATTTCATTTTGTTAGAGAGGATGCTTGAGGTGCAGGAGGCTTTGCAATTAATGATGGTTAATCAGGAGTGGGGTAGATGGCCAGAGGCAAACACTTCTGAAGGAAAAGGTGTGAAACAAAAGATCCTCGACGATGATTGGTGGACCACAGTCAGGTAAGCTATTGCTGATTTTATATATGTAAGTTTAGTTTTTAATTTTTAAATATTTTTAATATTTTATCCATGTTTATAACTTGTAAATTAGTTTAGTTTTTCATTCTTGAATCTTAATGTTTTCTAATTTTTTTGTAAATTGTTTGCAGATATGTTTGCTCCTTCATCTCACCTGTAGTGGGGGTCATAAGATATGTTGATACAGACTCTCCTAGTCTTGGAGAGATTTATGAGACATTTGATAGCATGCTTGGACAGATGAAGCAAGCCATTCATAGCAGGGATCCTACTTTGGGATTTTATGAGGAGCATATTAGGCCCATTGTGACACGGCGGTGGAACACAATGAACACCCCGCTTCATATGGCAGCCTATGCTCTAAATCCCAAATGGTATGCAACACGACCTGGGAGAGTGCCTCCATCTGATGATGAAGAGGTGAAAGAAGGGCTCATGAAGGCCTTTGAAAGATGTACACTAATGAGGAGTCCACTTTACTGTGGACCCAATGGCTATCCTTTGTCAATCTCCGTGGACCAACATTTAGCAAGCCAGAGGCGAGGACAGATAGAGCTACATTAGCTCAACTAGACCCTATTGGATGGTGGACATGGCATGGCAAGGATGCACCAGACTTGAGGATTCTTGCCACTCGCCTCCTTTCACAGGTTGCTAGTTCCTCTTGTTGCAGAGAGAGAATTGGTCCACATATGGCCTCATCCACACAATTAAGAGGAACCATCTTACTTCTCGACGAGCAGAGAAGTTAGTAGCCGTGCATAGTGCCTTGAGACTTCAGGATCGACAGACTCCTGAGTATCATCAGACTCCAACCACACGTTGGGATGTTGATCCCGAAGATGCTTCACAGATTGATGAGGAGGATGCACAGGTGGGATTGGTTGGGGTTCCATTGGATGAGGCAGCCCCTCATAGTTCCAGTGACTCAGACTCAGAGTCTGATTTTGATGCCACTTTAGCGGAGTTTGATTAGGGGCAGCTATATATTTTCATTTTGATTTTCTATGTTTCACTGTTTCAGACATTTTGTTGCCCTTGGGCATTTCATTGTAATTGAAACTTGAATCTTATGTGCAATCTCAATTCAGCTCCAGTTTTATGTATTAAAGTTTTATGATGTGTGTGATGAATGCTTTATTAAGTTTATCAATGTGTTACAGTTATACTTATCATTATTCATATGAATATTTGAAATTTGAAATTTCCAATATTTTTAAGGTTAAATCTTATGTGAAATCTCAATTCAACTCTAATTTTATTTATTAAGGTTCTATAATGTGTGTGATGAATGCTTTAGCAATGTTATCATATGAATATTTGAAATTTCCTATATTTTTTAAATTTTCCCTTATTTTTTAATAGCCATCCCCTACCGTCCCTAAAAAAAGGCCTAAAAAAATCCGTCCCAAATGCATCCCCTCGTCCCCGCCATTCCCGTCCGGAAACTTGGTGGACTTCTCCACAAACACACAACACATAACGAAAGAGGAGGGCCTCACTATTGAAAGGCCACTCACATGTACCAATTGTCTCATGTCATTAATGATGTGGAGGCATGTGAATGATCAAACACTCAAGGCATTAATGACATTAAAGGCCAAAATATCCCTTTGCAATAGTTTATTTAAAATTGAATCCATAATGCGAGGGGGGCTGACTTAGATCATATTGTTGTGAGAATGGTTTAAAGAAATCCAAATTAGCCATATAATCAGTGGCTTTTTTACTTTCCCTTCGCATTGTGGGTTACAGTAAGCCCCTTGAACAACTCAGCCATCAATTACATGAGATACATTTGAAGGCATTGATAATGAGCTTCAAGTCTCTCTCAATCTCTAAATCAGTCCAATTCATATCCTTTGCTAGAATAATACCTCTCCATTGATGTTTTGCCTCCACAAAGTTGTTGGAAGCTTAATTGGAAAGAATAGGGGTACCATCCTTATCTATTTTAAACATTTCCTCCAGAGAGTCCAACTGGGGCTCCCCTTGGTAGCACCATCACAATTCAGCTTTAGAGAGTGCTCTTGTGAGGGAGCCCAGGTGGAGCTACTCTCAACTCTTCTATATATGCTTAGCCCATTATCAGGGGCACCCTTAGGATTTGTTTCCAATTGGCAAAAGTGTGGGCATCCTTAGGATCAATTTTCCCATTTTTGGCCGGCTAAACATTGATTAATTTCTTTATAGATCCCAGAATTGCATCAACCAAGGCTTGAGAGACTCTTTTCTCACCTGAAAATTCTTATATTCCTTTCCAACCATAAATTCCAGCAGACTAATAGATTTCCTAGAGAATCCACAAGCCATAATTTTATCACATAAAAGGAGCCATATAAATAGCTCATAAAAACTAAGAATAATGAGAAGTAGTTTAGCATAGTAAACTACTTAAAACCCCGTAAACTTAATTAAGCTTATAAGTAAAACAAGAGTATCTACGGGAATATGTAATGGTTAAACAAACCAACCTATAACAATTTGTAATATATGCTTTATATTAGAACACTTATTCCAATACCCTCCCTTAATGACTAAACCAATTGTTTTCGTCATTACAAAAGTATTATTAAGTTCATACACGAACTTAACCAAAAATTAGACCTGCTGCTACTACAACATATGTATCCAAATGTCCCTATTGTCGCAAATCCATCTCATCGGAGTGCATGGTTAATGAAACGTTGCAACCGCCAAGTAAAGTAGGAAATTGTAATGTCCATTTGGAGGGCTGATTCTGAAAATAAGGGTTTTGCCAAAAACTCAAATGCAAGAAATCAGATTTTTGGAACAGCAGTGATCAAACCCTGGAAGCCAACTGAAATCATACCTTTAGGATATCAAAACCAGCTTAGAAAATTAATAAATAATCCTCTAGGACAGTGAACTGTACCAGCACTTAGGAGCAACAATTCTCATGCAAAATCTAACCAAAAATAATCATAGTTACCTAAGACTCCGGGACGGTGGGACGTCGGGACGGGGTTTCCGGGACGGCAAATTTTTTTGAAAATTTCGGGACGGCGGGGGGACGGCTAATAAAAATATATATATTTTATTTATTTTACAAATATAACATGAATAAAGAATAATTCAATAACCTAATGATTAATACAAGAAAGTTTGAAGATTGTAACCACTAATGATTAATCCAATTATTCATCACATAAGCCAAGGCCCAAAATGCTACAGCTATATATATTATATTCAATGTTCAAAACTTCAACATGACAATGAAAGACTAAATAGTAAATAGTAAAGCTGAAAATTTAAAACAAGTCTTAGTCTTACTCTTCAATAATCAACATGAGAAGAGTACAACTACACCCACATTACATATGCTACGAAATATTATGTCATGTCTCATAACCAAAATGACATTACATAACCAAAATGACAAGTGACAAGTACAACTCAAAAATCACTATCAGAGCCCTCCGAAGGAACTGTTGCAAACCGCTCCTCCTCACTAGGAGTATCTGTATCAATGTCATCTGCATCTGCAAAGGAGATATCAACCAGTCCTCGCTGCTCCTGATCTTCATCAACCTGCCTTGCATCCTCAGGATCCACATCCCACCGCAATGCGTTGGGCTCTCCTTGTACGTAGGTGTCTTGCGATCCATGAGACGCAAGGCACTATGTACAACAACAAGTTTCTCTGCTCTCTTAGAGGTAAGTTTGTTCCTCTTAAGAGAGTGGATCCACCCATATGTTGACCAATTCCTCTCAGAAGCAGAGGAACTAGAAACCTGAGAAAGAAGACGAATAGCAAGTGTACGTAGCAATCCTGCATGTCCATACAATCGCCACCAACTAACTGGACTCTCATGTGCCAATGTGGTCCTGTCTATCTTTGATGATTTTTTGTAGCCATCCAGATAAGCGAACTTGAGCCAATCAGTTCTGACTCGTGAAGCATCCTCTGCATTATACATTTTTTTAGGGCTTTCAAGAAACCCTTCCTCACCTCCTCATCATCTACTGGGAGAACTCTGCCAAGCCTCTCAACATACCACTTCGGATTTAGTGCATATGCAGCCATGTGTAAAGGAGTGTTCAACTTCTCCCATCTCCGCTCAATGATAGGCTGAATATGCTGATGGTAGAACTCCAAGGTGGGGTCCCTTGCTCGAACAACAGCCTTCATCTGGCCAAGCATACTATCAATACATTCGTATATCTCACCAAGGTTAGGGCTCTCAGAATCCCCATATTTTATCACCGAAAAGCGGAGATATTATGGATGTGATATATCTCACATCTATCCAAAATGTTTCATTCACCACAATTGCTTTCACCTTCTTTCCCCGCTCTGTGTTCGACCCATCCCACCTAGACCACTCGATGTCATGACCATGCACCTTTGTAATGATTCCTGCAACTCACCATCCTATCAAAGCAAAATAAAATATGATGCAAAACGTGTGTCCCAGCTTGAGGAATTCCTTCCTCGGAAAGCTACGGAAGAGTGCGATGACGTATGGTGGTTGCAGATGAACATCTGCACATCTCTAGCATCAACCACTACATTTTTGACCCAATCAATTTTTCCAATATCTTTTAGTGCATTGTTCATGGCATGCACACAACATGGGGTCCAATATATATGTCGGTAATGAGCCTCGACAAGCTTACCTGCTGCCCTGCACACATAAGCTGCATCTGTAATAACTGCACAACGTTGGCCAACCTCCTCAATAGCATCTCGCAAAATGGTGAATTGGAACTCTGCATCCTTCTTCTTCCCTGAACAATCAACTGCCCTCAAAAAGTAAGGACCCTCTCTGCATGAAACAATGATATTTATGAGTGGGTGGTGTCTGATATCTGTCCACCCATCCATGATGATGCTGCAACCGTGAGAGACCCATGTGCACCTCATTTCCTCCATCAGTAAATTAACCTTGGAATAGTTCTTATCCAAGATTGTGGTTCTCAACTTCGTGTCTCCTGGGGCACATAACTCACACCTGCTTTGGCTATCTTAGCCACAACCTCCTTGAAATAAGGAGAGCGAGCAACATGAAATGGAATGCCAGTAGCAAAAAAGAATTTTCCAATGGCATCATCGGCCTCCTCTCTAGCCTTTGTATCATACATATCAACAAGTGGATTGGAGGCCACAACCTTCCTCTTCCCCCTACTACTACCAAAAGCATCCAATTCAGACACCTCATAAGATGCACCTGTAACACTACCGGTATTAATTCTCACAGCACTAGAAGGGGTGCCAGTGCCACTAACATGACGGCCACGAACTTCTGGAACCTTTTCCACCATATCTCCATTATACAACCTCACCATTTCTGCCCTCTCTTCAAGTGATAGCTGTCCACACATGCCTACACCTTTCCCTGCAATGTGCAATAAATGTGCATTCAACCTAGTAATGCTGCCTGACCAAGATAATGAGCAAATGTTGCATTTCCATGTTTTAGTGCCCCCTGAAATGTTTGATCTAGGACCTTGCATAATTTGACCAAATTGTTTCAAAGGTTTTTTCTTATCAAAAGGCCCCCTAGCATACTTTTTCAACATTTCGGAGGGGCAACTGAACTTGTCCACACTCCCCTGTGAACTAGTAGCAGTATTAGGTGTTTCGATTGTGTTCCTTCTCCTTGCACACCCATTTCAACCTCATATTCAGCTTGATAATCACTATCGGAACTCATTTTGAAGTTGCAATAATTAAAATACAAAACAATATAACTATACAATACAATAAAACAATGAATGCAATTTTTGAATACATTAAAAAAAAAAAAAAAAAACAGCGATGAATACATTTAAAAATTAAAAAAAACAAACAATAAAAAAACCCTCCCTTTATGCTTTATCTCATTCCATCACTTGCTAATCCAAATAGGAAAAAAAATACAAGCAAATGCAATGCCTTCACTTTCAACTTTGCATTTGGAAATTAAAAAAACAAAACAAAGAATGGTGGTAAATTAGTAATGTATGTACATACCTCTTGCTCTTGCTCTTGCTCCTTGCTCTTTGCTCTTGCCTTCTCTTTTTTTACTCTTGCTCCTTCCTTCTCTTTTTTTGCTCTTGCTTGGTGTGATTAGAATGAGTATGAAATGCTCTTTTTATAAGTTTTTTTGTTGCTTTTAGGGTTAGGTCATGTTAGTTTTAGTTAGAAAGCATTAAAAGTTTAAGAAAATATTTAAAAAAACATAAAAATGATTAAAAAAGGCACAATCGCCTTGGCGCCGCGTGAAAGCCGTTGGGGACGCCATGGCGTCCCCAACGGCGCACCCATATCCAATTTGCACCGGGACGTCCCGGGTGCGTTTTTTTTTAGGGGACGTCCCCTTTTTTTTGGGAAATGGGGACGGCAGGGAAACGTCCCGTCCCCGTCCCCAAGTCCCCGAGGACGTCCCGGACGTGCTGATGATGCCCGGGACGCGCCCCGCAATGATGAAAATAATATAGAATGATCCCAAATAATTTAATCAACCATGTAGAAATTATTCCAGCCAATATACTTCATAAATTAAGGAGAAATAAGTGCCAACACACAGCTGGAATTATTAAAATAATCAGCAGAAGTACAGCCCACAAAATTAGCTGAAAATGAGGTCTCCAAACCCCAATAAATACCAAAGTGATAGATCAGCCTTATAAATTAGGAGAAATTTGAATATCAACTTGAGACACCAAAATGTGCCCTAGAAGGCACCGAAATACTCCTCCACCCAAGTCGCCACCCTAGGAGAGGGTGCCAAATTGATGAAGAAACCTTGATAACTCCTCTTCTTCAATGCCCTAGCTGCCCAACCAGCAAGATAGTTTTCTTTGAAGGCCTTGGAACCACCAAATTGGAGAGTTTTCATTCTCCAACCTTCAACAAGGAAGGGTTTCATTTTCCTTGCTTGCCACAGCAAAGGATTTTCACCCCTTAAAGGAACGGAATAAAACAACCAGCCCAAAAACCAAATAGATAAAAGTATAATAGTAAAAAACATGCTCAAAATGAGCCTATGTGACCGCTTATATATCCATATGGTGGCGCCAAAAGTCCCAAGGGAAGAATTCGCCAAGACCAACCTCAAGAAAAAGTTTTATTTTATCTTTTAGCTTGTCGTAAAGCTCTTCGACCCAGCCAACCTGCTTAAAAGGAAAAATACAAAATAAAATATAATTATTAATTAAAGAAAAACTATAATATAACTCAAGGGCTTCCCTTGTTCATCTACTTCTTGCCCACGAGAAGTAGGATGGGAAAGAAGTCTTTAAATGGATTAGTTCAAAAAAGGGGACACTACGAAATGGTGTTGAATAATGGGTTCACTAGATTCTATTGTTCCTTTGAAGAGTTGTCATGTCTTGAATGTGTCATTCTTTGTTTGTTAGAGTGATTAGGTCCAACAAAAACTTAGAATATATATCAAGACTAAACAACAAAGAATATCCCCTAAGAGATATTTCTGCGTTGAGCTGTTGAAGACCCAACACCTACTTTCCATTGTTGAATAATTTTGGGACATTTACTATTCACAACACTCATGTGCTTTTTTTGCCCCTTCTCTTTCACCAACCTTTATGGAAAAATTCCATTTGGGTTTGACTTTGGTCCTTGAAATGATGCTTGGTTTCAATACTTGCAAAGTAGCAAAAACAAAATTTACTTGCTCTTTATCTTGCACCTTCTATTGTCTTGACCTTATAGAGTGCCCTTCCAATAAATAAGGAAATTCATCTTCCCTTACATCCTATATAGTGGGATGGTGCCACTTAGACCTCTTCCGTTGGCTTTTTTGATTTGATTTTGAAGAGTGAGAAATAATTTGTTCGCTATTAAAACTAGATTTTTCTGGTCTTTTCATCTTTGAACCCTATTCAATGTTAGTACTAGAACTTGTTCCAGAAATATCATCAGCAGGTAGCAATACAAAACTATTAGTAGATTGATCATTATCACAAAAAGGTACTTTCTCATCTACAACAACATCTTTACTCACCACAATCCTGTATGTGGAGACATCTATTAACTTATATGCATTCCTCTGCTCACAATAACCAACAAACATGTACAATTTTCCCAATATAGAAGCAATGGATCCAAAAACATGAAAATTACTTACATCAGGTGTATTTCCAGACCATGCTTCTTTTGGTGTTACATTTTGCAAGGCTTGTGATGGACTTCAGTTGAGAGTGTAGACAGTTGTATTTACAACTTCTGCCCAATACTGATACGGTACATTCTAGCTATCCACCATACACCGTGTCATCTCCATGACTGTTCTGTTCTTCCATGCCATGACATCATTTTGTTGGGTAGAATATGTTATACCTTCATTCTTGTAGAATTCCTTGAGTTTGTCAGAGACGAACTCTACATTCACTGATTTGAGAGATTTTATATTTTCCCCTCCCTGTTTCTCTACCATAGCTTTCCAAGCAACAAAGTTAGAGAAACATTCTGACTTTCTATGCAGAAAATATGCCCACATTTTCCTAGAAAAGTCACCATAAGAAACAAATAATACAATGTTCCATGTATGGAAGGTGTCCGCATTGGACCATACAAGTCCACATGTACCAAATCCAATGCATTCTTAGCTCTCTATCTAACATGTTGAAGATACATTTTAATTTTTTTGAATGCAAAACATTCCATTCATCATGTTAGTGTGACTTAATGTATGCAAATGTCGATAACTAAGGCAACCATATCTCTTATGCTACAATTCATTAGTGCTTTCCACCACTACTAGTGCATGCTCATTTGCAGTTTTTGGATCAACCAACTTATCCAATCCTTTGTTACCAAGACCAACATCTATGACTCTTTTTTGATGAATATCACAAACCATGAATTTTTTCCTTTAAACTCCACCAAAATTTTATGACTTGCAATTATTTCACTTGTGGAAAGTTGATTTTTGTTCATGTCAGGCACAAACCAAACATTTTGGAAAGTGTACGTAACATAAGTCATTAAAATACAAATATTTCCATATCCTTTCACATAGTGAACCCAACCATCACCTAAAGAAACACATTCATTACAACTATCATCTTCTACAAATTTTACATACTAGCGTTTGTGACATGTGTAGTGTATTGATGCTCTTGAGTCAAAATACCATATTCTTGACTCTGCTGAATGGTTCTATGTCACGATAAATACAAACCCACCCTCTAAACTTTGCTTATCTTCTTCAGCCATATTTGTAGATTGTGATTTCTTCTCTTATTTTCGAAATCATATTTTTGCTCACGACACTCTTTCTTCAAATTAGTAGGTTCCTTGCAACAAAAACACTTCCATTTGGACTGTTGTGAAGTACTTACATTGCTGTTAGAAGATTTGTTTGAAGAACTATTGACATTCCACCATCTACCCTTGCCCATAGACCTTGTGAAGGATGCATTCTTTGTAGCAACTGATGTAGAGGCAACCAACTGATCTAGCCTCCTTTCTTTCTGCATGAGAAGTGTAGACAACTTCTCATAATTGATTTCTTGTGTCTCCGTGATCATGTGCAATGACTCAACAAATGAGTCAAAAGATGGCAACAAGTTCTATAGTACCAGAGAAATCAAATCATGCTCATCTACAGGTTTCTCAACTGCTTTTAGTTGATCACAAATATCCTTCAACTGCAACAAAAAGTTAGAAACTAACCCACCTTCCTGCATTTTAGTGGAAAATAACATATTCTTCAAATACCCTACTCTATCAACTTTTGAAGCCTGGTACTTTGAAGTCAAACTTTTCCACAAATTTGAAGCTACTGTTGTATTTCTAACTTACAAAATTAAATGGTTAGCAACAAAGAGTTTAAGCAACATCAAAGTTCCATATTGCGTCTATCATAGTCGTCAGTATCCTCTTCATCATCAGGTCGTAACTCTTTACCAAGTATTATTTGATCAATATTTTTGAACTCACTTATTCTATCTTATGACTCTAGAGATTGAAATATTTACTAGTCAACTTCTGGTTGTCAGGCAGTAACAAATGTTGGATGCTAACCATTTTGCCTAGTTTTTCACTAAAAGTTAAAACAATTAAATTCAAAAATTTGAAAGGCTATCACAAAAAATTCTTTTGCACACTGATCCGACACCTAAACTAGACACTATTGCTAGTTTTCAGCTTCAAACTCTTTACGGTTTATGAGAAATTAAATTAACAATTTTTCACAAAATTACCTTAAAAGGACTGAAAAATCAAAATCTTAATATTTATAATCTTATAGGGACTTTTTACAAAATTCTTTTTGCATTTTTTTCATTTCCTAACTGGACATTTGTGCAGAATTTTAGGCTCAATCTCCTTTCACTTTGCCAAATACTCAATTAAACATCTTCCAGGCAATTTAAAAATATAAATGCATGTTCTAAAGTTTTAAAAATAATTAAAAGATTTGACTAGCCCTATTTTTTAATAAAACCACATACTTTGGCTTTTTTTTTTAACTTTTGATCAACCAACAGAAAATGGTTGTGCAAACCAGCTTTCATGCAAGGAAATGGTGTCCTCCTCACCATGGCGCTTTGAATCTTTAGAAAATAGCAATAGATCGGTCTTTAATTTTTTTTTGCTGCTCTAGATCAGAATCACCACACCTTTGTACAGCAAAGGAATAACCAAATTCCTACGCCCTTTGCTTCTCTCTTTGCCTCCAATTTGCAGATTTTGGAGCTCCTTTTGCTTGCAATCTCACGCCATTTATCAGGTTAGAACAGAGCTGTTACAGCTTGCATAAATTTTGTTGTCCTCCAGGTAGCACTTAAAATGATTAAATTGCTTCTTTTCTCTTGGAACGTCCTCTTGCTGTCCACACTTCTTGCCAGAATGAAGCTTCTTTCTTTTAACATAAACTTGGTGTTTCAGGAAAAAGCTAACTTCTTTTCCTCCATACATTACTGACTTTTTCTTTCACTGGCTCTTCTCCCGGTTCTCAATTATAAGCTTTGAATACATATTAAATTTATTAGAGAAGCCAGAAGCCATGATTTTATTACATAAAAGGAGCCATATAAATAGCTCAAAACAAACTAAGAATAAGGAGTAGTAGTTTAGCATAGTAAACTACTTAACAGCCTGTAAGCTTAGTTAAGCTTTTAGGTAAAACAAGATTATCTACAGGAATAGGTAATGGCTAAACAAGCCAACCTATAACAATATGTAATATATGCTTTATATTAGTACACTTATTCCAATACATACCAAGATTGGGATGGATTTTCGTATGTGTCTTTTTGTTCATTAATTACTATTATCCTGAACACATCATGGTTCGGAATTTGATCTTTTATAGCAGATTGGGGGTGCAAACTATAGATTATTCGGAGACTCCCCCACACCCGATATCCTTCTATGTATGGGTGGATCGACCATCACGAGTGTATTCATTCCATCTCTATTTGGGAGATTAGATTGAGCTATGAACCAATCTAGCACATCATGAACCAATCTGCCACGTCCATCATATGTGATACGAATGATTCCAGTTTTTCTTTTAGAATATACTGAATTATTTGGAACATTATAATAATGATTGGAATATATATATGGCATGATTGTGATCATGCAACCAACTTCCTTCCTTCAACCTACCACTCCAATAGATAGGGGGCCTATATCCATATAGGGCATCATCCATCTATGTAATGTCCCTTTTTCCCACCTAAGAGCTAATATTTGGTCTTCTTGCCATTCCTTCTCCGTGGCAAAGAAGCAAAAATGAAGGATAAGAACCTTAAACACCTTTATGATATGTTTTTATCTAATATTTTATATTTTCTTTAGTGATTTCCTTGATTATACAAGTCGGCCTTTTCTAATTGTACTTTGGCACCAAAAGGAAGATATAAAAGAAGATTAGAGGCACCATTTGCTATCTAGACTTGGCACATTTTATCTTATTGGAGCAAAGTAAGCTTGGAGTTGCTTGTTCTTGCATTTGGGGACGAAAACCTCCTTATGCGACTTGCCTAGAAGGACGAAAACCCTTCTAGAGGTTAAGGGAAGGACGAAAACCCTTCTCCTTGGCTTGGGATAGATTCTAGGGGCTGATTTGAAGAGATATTTGTAATTTCCAGCTGGTATTTGATTTATTAAGGGTGGAGCGACCTACCTTGGGTAGGGTTTGGAGCTTTTGGTGAAGTATTTGAGAAATCTGGTTTGATAATCTGATTTGTAATATTTTATAAGGCCAGAATCTGAAGTTTGGTGAATTTTGAGGGTTTCTATGCCCTAGTTTCATAATTTTCTTGTGGCTGCAATTTCCAGTTCATAATTAATTTCCAGCAGTGAGATCTTCAGCATTTCTTTGTGTTTTTGGCTCTTAATATTCCATAAAATATATACATAATTGTGGCGAGTTGATTCATGGTGTTTTGTGGTGATTTTTGGCATATTTGGTGATAGATAAAGTTGTTGATTTTATATTTACAGTCTATTACAATTTAAAATTCAGACATGCATTTGTGTGTTTAGTTGAAACCCTTAAAAGGGTCATTACAATCTACCCATCTCTCTTACCAACCACTCGGCCATCCATCTCCATCTAATTATACGGTAGGGGGATATAGATGTGGTTTGATAAAAAAATATATAGTAACTATTTGTTGAATATTTTCCTTCAAACCATGGGTATGAAATGGGAATTGCTTCTTAGAGTGCTTCATATGAAACAAGCTTTGCTTTATGAGCTTTGTTTTATAATGAGATCAAAAAAATTTCAGATTCTCTAATAGTTTCTAAAGATCTTTCTTATGAAGATCTTCCTTATAAAGGTAAATATACTATTCCTGGAGATAAAAATATTGTTGAGGAAGAAATTACTCATAAATAATTTCTTTTCCTTAATGAGAAATTCTTGCAATTTAGTAAGAATTTCATTTTTAATGATCATGAATGTCGAATTCAAGATTTTCTTAAAATTATTGTGCATACATGTGATTTTTTCTTACGAGTGCCATAAAAATAGGAAGCTTTGAAGATGGCAAGGAAAGTAGTTGAAAATTTGAATTTTTTTAAGAAAAGGGGTTCTGATTTTATATTTACAGTCTGCTGCAATTTAAAATTCAGATCTGCATTTTGTGTGTTTAGTTGAAACCCTTAAAAGGGTCATTACAATCTACCCATCTCTCTTACCAACCACTCGGCCATCCATCTCCATCTAATTATAGGGTAGGGGGATATAGATGCGGTTTGATAAAAAAATATATAGTAACTATTTGTTGAATATTTTCCTTCAAACGACGGGTACGAAATGGGAATTGCTTCTTAGTATCCTTTCTACAAAACAGGCTTTGCTTTGTGAGCGATTTTTTCTAATGAGATCGAAAAAACTTCCAGATTCTATAATCTCTATAGATATTCCTGAAGAGATTTCTTATGAAGATCTTCCTTATCCTTATAAAGATACTATTGATGGATATATAAATATTCCTGATGAAGAAATTCCTCATAAAGAATTTTTTGTCCTTTATAATAAATTCCTGCAATTTAGTAAGAATTTCATTTTTAATGATCATGAACATCAAATTCAATATTTTCTTAAAGTTATTGTGCATACATGTGATTTTTTCTTACAGTGCCATAAAAATAGGAAGCTCTGAAGATGGCAAGAAAATAGTTGAGAATTTGAGTGTTTTGAGAAAAGGGGTCCAAATTTCCCAGGCAATTCCTCACTGTTGTTGTAAAGTTCACACCAAGAAGGACCTTAAATTCCTTTTCTTCTCAGGATCGATTGAGTTAAAATTTTGTCCCTTGTTGCTAGCCATAAAAAGGAATTTTCCATGAGGAGCCCATACTTGTTCCAAATGTGCTTAGCTCAGAAAGGTGAAATATGAGGGACCTCCATGGCCTTATATCTATCCTTAACATTATAGGCTCCAGTTTTGGATCCCATCCATATCAGACTGTTTCTTTACTTGTGAATTGGAATGATCTTAGCAATCCTTATAACACCTTGACCTCCACTCGCAATCGGGAGGGTAGTTTGAAAGTCTATCCAACCATTCTTTTCAACAATAACAATCAGCAACTTTATCTCCTCTGTCAAGGCACCAAGATTGCAGATGTTGGAACTGTTTCAACCCTGCTAATGGCTGAGAGCATATCCAAACCACCTAATTATTAATAATTAAACCTATATTAATTAATTAATTAAATAAATTAGAATCTAATTTATATTTCCATATGATTCACCCATTCAACATTTTATGTCCTTTGATAGAGTTATCTTTGTAAGGAGCTCAATCGGTAATCTTAAGACATCTTCATCTTGATGATGGATCATGTAGCGTTATCCAAAATGCTGATGCAATAAGTTCCTTTCTCACAAGTATTTGTATAAGAACTTTTGCAATAAGAAGATCTACATCCTTATTGAACAATCTCAGTGTCCCTAAACTGAGAACAGGGTATCCTACTGAAAAGTCGCCTTAATCTTGACCTTTATAGGAAACTAATAGCCAAGATTACTTTACAGCTATCCATGATAATCCAGTTGTCTCTTAAGAGCGCCCCTTGCCAAGACAAAGAGGCAACCAATATAAAATGAAAATTTTAATAACTTTGCTGACCTGATCATGAAAATTGTTGAACTGGTGTCTGTTTAGTTTTCAGTAAGTTGTTTCTAGTAACTGCTAAAAGTTCAGGAAGGAGTTCAATACAACATGTCAGTGATCGAAGATAACCATGTTTCTGGAGTGATTATTACTATTTCTTGACTTCCAGCAAGATTTTTCATAAACCTTTCTTATGTCATTTATCATTCTCTTGTATCTGACCATGTTTCCTATGTTGCAATTTCAGGTACTTGGTGGAGTAAAGCCTGATGAAAAGGCAAATTTTATAGCTGAACTCCGTAAAGAGAATAGAAACGTAGCAATGGTGGGAGATGGAATCAATGACGCTGCTGCCTTGGCTTGTTCAGATGTTGGTATTGCAATGGGTGGTGGTGTTGGAGCTGCCAGTGATGTGGCATCAATTGTTCTTATGGGTGATAAGTTAACACAGGTAAGCAGGTTGAGGCATCTCACTGTTTTGGTGCCTCTTTGCCTCTCTCCCATTCCTTCCTGCACCACCCATTCTCTCTTCCCTTCCCTCCCTCCCTCTATAAATTAACCCCTTACAAAGTTCTCATTTTTTTTATTCATTGTTATGCTCCTCCATGAGTATATGCAAAAGATTAACACTAGCTAAAACATATAGCATAGAAACAAATGAAATTGTGTTAATGAAGGATAAAAATTTGTAATTACTAATAAGATGAAGACATGTCTGCTGCATGGATTACTCGTGTACAAAATACAGATAGGATTCCATCTCCTGCCACCTTGAGCTGGAATCAAACTGACAAATGGAGAAGTTCACACTAATAGTTGCCTCATAAAGTCTTTGTTCTCTTAGTCAAACAATGATTGAAGAATCCCAGATTGTTGATACCCAGATAACCCTTAGAAAACTAACTTGTTCCTCCAGGAAATTAGTTACCCAACTACGTACCACTCCATCACTCTACACTATAAATTTATGAGCACTAGAGTCGCCATGCACCTATGAATACTCAATCACAACCCGACTTGAATTTAATGACCTGAGAGCTATTTCAGTAATCTATTGATATGTCAATGTGTCATTCCTCATCCATTGAAAAATGAATATGAAATCATAAGAGTTTTAGGTATTACGCTCAAAAAAGACCATTCATATTAACTTTTCTCAGATAGACACTTACATAGATATAGGAGGAGGATCTCTTTAGACTCACAAACTGAAAACAGAAACACACCTCAATATATGCTTTAGGTCTGCACTCTAATACTCAGGATATTTGTTGCATGTGATCACCTACATACGTAAGCACAACTGCTTGCGCTTTCACTTCGGATAATCACCTATGTATGAGAACTCAACAGTTTCCGCTTTCACTTCTAGTGAGTGCCGAGTTTTTCACTAGTCAATTGTTGTAGAAGTATGCAATAGAAAATACATATTAGACATCCAGTCTCCTATTCATTTGTTTGCAGTTATCATAGCATGCACAAAAACAAAAAAAAAGGTAGAGGACCTGGTTCTTATTTTTCCGTATGCAGTAGTGCAGCCACCATTTTAAATCATTGCCACGGTCACCATTGCCACTTGAAAACCAATCTTGGCTTTAGTCATATTGGTGCTTTTGATTTGCCACTACTTCATTTTGCGGTCCCCTTGCTAGCGGCTAGTGAGAGGTTGCTGATTGACTTCCTACCTCTGGGGCCTAGTGTGTTCTAGTGTGTTGCTGCTTACTCAGCTGATTGGAATTTGAAGCTCAATGGTTTCCACATTGTGTTTATGATTATGACTCCACCCCACAATGTGAAACAACTTATGGTTTCAACCAATAACACATCCATTTTCAAACAAATTGACTATATACCCATGCTATAGAAATAGACTCTAATACGATATAGACTTTCACAACATTTGAACTTTATTTGGACAAAACAAGAATTGTCTTCACAAATAATAACTTTCTTTGACATGAAGACATTGAGCTGTATTATTTAATAAAGACTCTAAACCCAAATTACAATCTTATAACCTCTTATGGAGACTAAAAAAACATCATACACAGTGTTAACCATTAAGAACTTTTAACAAATAAGTTCTAGACTACCATTACAATTTTTTTATCAATTGACTAATAGCAACTATATACTCTAAACACGACTATAAGAAGAACTTTGAATGTTTTTGACACAAAACATAAGTACATGTAAAACCTATTATAGATGATTTAAGAAAACAACTATAAATGAAAACTAATAAATGACCACATATTCTTAAGCTGTTTTAATCTTTTCTTGATCTGCCAACTTGGCTTGACGATGGTGCTATTGAAACTCAGCTCCTGAACAAACTGCCTCTTGTTGCATTAACCCATGTTGAAAAAAACCGCATGGTCGTTCACCTTCCAGATATCATCCTGTTGCATCCACAGAGATCTATAGAAAACCAGAATAAAGCATGGTGGTGAAAAGTATGAATGCGTCAATGTGAAAGATTACAGCATGATAATGGATGACTGGCAGATCCACAAACTGAGCAGTTGAATGCCGAGTAACTTCAAATGCAGACTGAGTATAGGATGCTAGGAGATGTTTGACCAGACCAGTTGAATGGTAAAAGCACGGATTGTGCATAGATTTGTAAATAATGATGCCAAACAAGTGCGCTCCAAGTTAGATTTGTAATTCTTTCACGAAGGGAAATTCTTTCAATGCTTAAGTTAGATCTGCAGACAAGACTGCATGCTGATTTTATTTGCTCCCTGTCTGGGGTCTCCCAAAACCATTATATTTATGTACTCCTCCAACAAACTGAGCCCAACAGCGAAGCTGTAGTCAATACTAACTCCGAATAGTCTCATTAAAGATGACCTATTATCTTGATCTATACTAAATGCTCACAAAACCAATATCTCTCATTCTCATTCTTAGGGGCAAAATAATATAGGGCTGCCCCTTATTGTCCTAGTCTTCCATTACAAACACAAAAAGATTAATGGCTCTGATACCAAAAAAAGACACCATTCATATTAACTTTTCTCATATAGACACTTACATAGATATAGGAGGGGGTCTCCTAAGAATAAGGAGTCCTAAACTATCTCCTTTAATGAATCACGTCAAACCAAGCGGATTGTTCCAACAATCCGAACTACCTTATTCTAACAAATATATGTCCCAATCTAATTACACCTAATGTAATCCAGGCATCAGATCAAAAGAACTCAATACAATGATTTTATATTGCTAAACACAAGAGAATGGCATGCATTCAATCAATGCTTCACTAACTTTATTAAATGGAGACAAATAGTATACATGTTTATATGTGTTACAAAGTATAATTGAAGAACCTTTAGCATATTCTTGGCAAATAAAAGACAAACTACCTTATCTAGTTTTAGTAGGTAAAAACACTTCTACAGTAATTTTTTTTTATCATGGCATGTGTAAAATTTGATCAGCATAGCGACCAAATTATGTTATGGTACAATTTTAGTTGATATATATCACAAGCTAGATGAACACAAATTTAAACATTATTTTTAACTTGATACTCCAGCCACTGCTCTCAAATTCTTCAAAAACTGTTCTATATATAAAAAACAGCCTAAAGCTTGTCCAAAATCCATTTCATAAGGCTCCAATTTATGGGTTTCTTTGTGTGTAATTTATCGGATATAGATGCCTCTCTTCCTTTCCCAAAATGACTCCCTACTAAGATATAATTGTCCATGCAACCTGCCTTCCTTGTAATGTCGCATTTTTCCAAGCTAGTTACTACGGAAGACCTTATCCCATTCCTTCCTCATGGGACTAAGGATTTGGAGCTAGAGGAAAGTTGTTTGAAGATATCTGGATTAGTTTTAGGAAATATTGCACTATTTTATGTTGTATTCCTATTGGATGCCTAGCTGAAATAAATTACTTAGTTAATTAGTTGTTTGGTGAGCATATATGCTCAAATTAGAAATAGACTTTAATATTATAAGGTCGGCCATAAGTTATGATGTAGCACCCCTTATGTTATAAAAGGAGGATGCTTGGCCATTATGTTGTCATGTTGAATCTTATTATTTCTTCTTGGTAAAGGTTGTACCTTTCCTATCTCTCTCATCAAGGACGAAAACCCTTGTTTGAGATCCCTTCAAGGATGAAAACCCTTGATGGTGGAACTTGCCTTGGGGACGAAAACCCTCAAGGAAGGATATTTGGAATCATTGAATATCTTAAGGTATTTGGAGCTGATATCTTTTTATCTAGCCCTAGGCGACTTGCATCATGAGCATTTTGGTGGTATTTTGATGGATGTATGGTTTGATTCTTGCATGGATGGACTTGTACTAATTTCTAAAGGTGAAAGCAATTATTTCTTTGCATGTTGAGCCAATAATTCAGCCTTTCCAAGTGGGGCGAATTGCATAGGAGTGGGGTTTGCATTGATTTGAAGGGTTTCTCCATGTTTGTTTTGCATCATTCAATTCCTCATAATTTATAAGGGTGAAATCTACAATTTGGTGATTTTAGGAGTTGTCTAAGAGCTATTTCCAGCCCTTGGTTGTGGCTGCACTGCTGCTGTCATAAAATTAATTGCAGCTGGGTGTAATCACTTGTTTTTTCCATTTCTTTGATGTAAATTGGATTGATAAATGTTGCTGTGATTGGATTAATTATTTAGAAGCATTTTCAACGGTTATTACATAGTTGTATGATGAGTTGAAGTCCCTATACAGTTCGCTGCTAGGGTTTTTCTGATATAGATCTTCTGTTATAAAAATCAGATTACTCTCAAGTGGGATTGGTGTTTCCTATTTTTCAGTTTCAGCCCTAGAAAGGGACATTACATTCCTTTAGTAACATTTTCCTATTTCCAAGTGTGTCTTCATGCAATTAATGATCCCTTATTGTTCTTGTATGCCATCTCTTCTCCGGCCAATGTATGGAATATTTGCTCTTGCCAATCATACTTCCTCCGATGCCGAATTTGATCTCCTCCCAAAGTCTCGCCGCTGATTCAAGAAAGTAGAATCCCACTTCCTTGCTCTCATAGCTATAATGGCTAATCATAGAACTATTTATGACAAGTTTTAATTATAGAACTTGCTAAATATAGCATGTGCTAACTGTAAGACTTTTTCTACTTATGGATTTGGGAAAATATGGGAGTTTTTAATTAAAGATTTGAAGTCCAAACTAGTTTCTTCATAATTCCATGATCCATCCTTGTCTAAGAGTCCCATATGTTATCTTGATCCCTTTCCATACTTTGTATAATGGCCATAAAAGACATATATTGATTTATTTGCCACTACATTTCTTTTATAGAAATATGGCATTTTAGTAATCTATGGGCCTCATGATATTGGGACACTATTTAGTATGATATTTGTTGTTATCGAGTCTTCCTACGAAGATGTCTTTTGTTGTTCATGAATGATGACATCAAGATTTCTTAATTCTCAAGGTTTAATGTGTGAATATGTTTCAAATAATCAAATAGTTGATAATTTAGATGTGGCGCTTACTAGGTATATAGTCTATTTTGTAGTGTATGAGGATGATTATGTATTTTCTTTTTTATTCTTGGTTTTATTATATTGTTGTGCCAACCTTCTTAAAGAGACATATTTTAGTGTTTTTGATTGGAGATATTTGTAATATCTTAAAATTCTTGTTTGATGAAAGGATTAAGTAAATCCTAGTAGTTCAATTTTCATGATGTTGATGGCTCAAGTGTACCCCACAATAAGGTGGTTGTGTGTTTGTTTTCCTCTGTTTAAATGTTTTTTTTTTTTGTTTGGTAGCAAGATTACTATTCTTCTTGTTTTAAATTCAATATGAAAGTATTACATTTGAGTGTGATGAGATCATTTGTTACTTGGGCAATCCTTTAGGAGTCCAAGTTTCCAAGTTTCCATAGTTGATCAATGGCAATGTATACTGCAAAAGTTTGAGAAGAAGTTGCAATTTGAAATTGTCTTGATGTTCCCCTATCCGTAGGTCACATGTTCTATTCTTTTTTCCTCTTCCACTCCCAAACATCATATAGAATGCTTTAAAATGCTTAGAAGCTTATATTTATGGTGTAAACAAGGAGGAAGGGGATCCTGTTAGTAACATGGGATGTCTACACTTTTACAAGAAATCAAGTGGGATTGGGAATTCCCGATATTAGAGCATTAGGGATAGGCCCGAAAAGGGGATTATTAGAGTAGTTGAGGATGAGGCCCCTCGACAAGTTCTTCTCATGCATTGACATCTTGCTGCAAATATTTTTCAATGAATTAAGAGTCCATTTCATGTGATGTTGTTGGTAGTGCTAAATAATTTATGTGATAGGTATACATCACTTAAGAGAATATGGTTTTCTGGCAAACACTTTCAGCTTTTATACATTGGAAATTTAAGGGTCCGCATGATATTTGGTACCTAGCTTCACGACCTATTTTGGGCCTTCCAAGCTTCATAGAGACAACTTGGCCTTTTGCCCTCATTCATAGGTAGACATTTGACAAGGAAAGCATTGTATTGCTAGGGAGATATGTGAAATCAAGAACTCCAAAATTGCCATACTTTGTGTGACGTATATAGGACTCAATCATTAACTAGAACTTATAAAACTACCTATCAAGAACTCTATAAAATGGTTCCTGAAGATTTCCTTTTAAAGTTGAAATTGCAAGTGCCAATTCTCTCTTGTAGAGATTGGAAGTGAAATAATGGGAAAGTATTTTATAAGTACGATACAAAATCCTTGGTATAATCAAATCAGGTGTACATGCAACTCTTGCCCCTCATTTGAATAAGTAGTGGCAAGTCAAGGATCCGAAGTTTGATGGCAAAGGCATTGCTAATCTATTTGAACTGCAAGGACAACTTACAAGGAATAAGTTTTGTGGTGGCTTGTGACTCATCAAGGACTCAATGTTAAAGTATGTTGGTCTCTATGTGGGAATCACACACTCTCGTTGCATCTTATGTAGTAGAAAGGAGAATTGATCACATATTCTGGAGATTCTCCACAACCAAGGCATTTTGAGTTTGGCTTCGGGCTGAATTTCAATTACGTTTTATTGCCTCTTTGCCCTAGCTCGATACCTTGTTAGTAGAATCTTGGTTGATTAGGTGCATTGCAAATAAGTATGTGTAATCTTCCTAAGCGATCATTTTTAAATAATTCCATATTTACTAGAAATCCTTCGGGAAGAATTAATAAAATGTGTTTTTGTTAGCAAAAATTAACATTGCTGGAAAATGATGGGAAATAATTGCTAAACCCTTGGAAAAATACATATTTGTTGAATATAATTATAGTTGTAAAATAAATACTGAAAGTTGTATTTAAACCCTAGAATCAAGTTATTTATTTACTATTTTTAACTCATAAAATCAAGAAAATTACAGCTGGTCATATACACCAAAATTCTTGGGAAATGACCTTGCAAATAGATGAAATAGACCAATTGTTGCCCCCAAAATTGGAAATGATGGCGTCAGCCTGCTGCAGATGATGTCAGCCCTAGAAATCTACCCCAATGGTGATGTCATCCCTAAAAGTGATGCCCTAGCTTCGTAAATGATGGCCTAGCTGCTAAAATTGATATGAACTCACAAATTACGATCGATGCCCTAGATGCTAAAATTTATGAATTTGCAAACCACTAATTTGATGCCCAAATGCTACCCCTGGATGAATGCCCTAACAAATATGGATGAAAATCTAATATTTCCTTGATTGATTTTGATGAAGATTTAAATTTCTAAATGATGCCCTAATTATTCTGTCACTCTAAATGTTGATGTTGATGTAGATCTGAAGCCCAACGTTGCCCTAGCTGAAAATGTGATAAAAATCAAATTCGAAGCCCATATGTGATTCCTGGATGGAATCACCTCAAAGAAGTGGAGGATTGTCGTTCCCAAGCTCTTGTCCACTGGAGGGTTTTCGTCCTATGATGCTCTTGTTATGCGGACTCATAGCACCCCTGGATGCGAGATCGGGCTTCTAGGTTGATCACTCTAGCATCCAAAGTGTGATTGCACAACATGGAAACCTCTCTCCAAGTGTGGGACTTGTGAAACCGAGAGAGGAATCTCCAGTTAGAGGCGGTTCCTCAAAACTCTCGTCCGATTAGATCTAATGATTGCACAACTACGGAGGTTCGAGATCCTAATCCTACTCTAAAGCTGCGAGGAGACAGGATAGAAATGCAAAATTGAAACTAACTAAAGGTGGTGATGCACCAAAAGGAGTGGTGAAACATTTACATGTCATGCGAATGACATGAGACCAAAGATTGCAACATAAAACATACACAGGCTGATAAGATATAATTTAGGATCTGAAATGAAGCAAATAACACAAACAAAGGACTGAAACCATTCACAAAGCTTGCATTATCATTTCAGTGTCAAAACCATGCATTACTGACCTCGAGAGAGGTAAAAATGTTCTGATCTTTGAAGAGGTCTGATTCTTCAAACAATCACTTGCTAGAGGTGAAAGAAGAAGTTGTTATGCCCAAAAAATGTTCCCCCTTTAGAAATGAGCCAAATCTGCCTTTTACATTGCATGGGTCGAGCCTAGGAGACAGAAGCGTACAAAAAACGTGAGAGCCCATTCCTTCTTGATGCAGCAGTGCATTAAAACGGCATGGGGGACCTTACAAACCCATACCCTGTCATTTTGACCGAATTACAGGAGAATGCGACCCATTCTGCATTAAATTTGGTCAGCTGAAATGTCACTTCTGGCCATGAACACGCGTCAGAGCCGTTTCTCAATTTTCTCTCTCTAGCATGCACCAAAATTCAAGATTAACCCGAAATCATGTAGAGAATTTCATAAGCTTTCCAATGATATAAAGAACGTGCAAATCCGAGCTCTGGATCGGAAGATATGGTGATCTGAAGATTTAGGACACAAAACAGGCAAAAATGGATTTTTTTAAATTTCTTCCCGCGCTCTGCCACCTGGATGACACGTGGCATGCATTGATTGGTCGTCAGGGGCGGAGGCAGACCTTTACTTTTAGCTTTTGGGTGAACTTCTTGCCAAATTCTCTAACTCCTCCCGAGCTCCGAGCTTCCCTTCCTCATTGGACACGTGTCCTCTTTTTATTGGCTCGGGTTAGTGCTTGAAACCTCGCCCTTTGAACTTTTGGACTTTTCTCCTTGTGACACGTGTCATGATTTGGTTGGTCCGCGGGTCTGCCGGCTCTTTCGCGTCTCCGCGTCTTTTTGTCCTGGATGTCCCAAGGCGCAGACAAAAACCTCCGATCCGCCCGAAATGGGCTTCCTTGTCCCTCATTCGGCCGATGACGTGGCGTTGCTTGATTGGCTTTCGGCTCCTTCGGCTATCCGCGTCCCACGCGTCCCTTTGTCCCAACTGTCCCAGTGCGAAAGTTCCCGTTTCGGCCCAACCGGCCGGTTCGCGTCCTTCGCGTCTTCTTGTCCCAAATGTCCCAGAGCGGTTGGTCGATTTGAAATATATTTTTACAATTACAATGATGCCAAGTATCTTCTTGATCCCGTTGAGGCCACCAAAGAGGAGGATCACCATAGCAACTGATATCATGATTATCCAAAGCCCAATTTGCCAATGCATCTACCACTTGATTTCTCTGTCTAGGAATGTGTGCAATTTGGAAAGTCTGAAATTGTGCTTGCAGACCTTTGATTTTATATATTTCTCTCGCAATCTGCCAGTTTGAGCTCCTTCGACTCCCATTAATAGTTAGCATCCTAACAATGACCTTAGAATCAGATTCCACCTGCACTTGAGTCCACCCACACTTAATAGCCTCTTGTAGTCCCCGATAAATAGCTCTGACCTCAACAATATTATTAGTAGTGATACCCATTTTTCAGCAAACATAAATGCAGCTTTCCCATCATGAGTTCTTCCAATACCCCCATCGCAACAATCCCTAGATTTCCCTGGAAGCCCCATCCGTATTCAATTTGCCAAACTGCATAGGAGGAGGAACCCATGGTTGCTTTTTGTCCTCTCTCTTGGCAAATTAAAAATAGGTAAAGTGGAGCTTTGAGCTTGGAAAGAAAGCACCTTACATATATTAGCCCACTCCGGAGTAAGAGTAGAGGGAAGGGAAACCTTTTGCTTGATAGTTTCTGCCATATTAATTGTAGTTTTCTGCCACACATACCCCTATCTTTTATCTCTTGCTGGAAAATTCTTTTATTTCTTTCCTTCCATATATTCCAAATTAACAAAGAAATGCATGTCCATAGAGCTGGAAGTAAATTTTGTCCTTTTGGTAGACGTTCTTGCCAATCTTTCATCAATTGCTCAAAAGAGTGAATGCCATAGTAATGTATATGAAACATATTAGCAAGAGATTGCCATAAAGGTATCACCCATGAACATTGAAAGAAAAGATGATATCTAGTCTCCTCATCCTGCCAACATAAAGTGCATCTAAATGGTCCATAAAAACCTCTTTTCATAAGTCTGTCTCCTGTTAGAATTCTACCATGGACCAAGAGCCAAATAAAAAAACTGACCTTAGGCCATAAAGTTGGCTGCCATATTTGCTTAAACATTGCTTGGAAAGGGTGAGAAATACTTTTAAGTAAAGCCTCATATCCTAAATGAACAAGTATATTCTCCGCTGAAGTATTTCCCCATCCTATTAAATCTGATTCATTAGATGAGGAAAGAGGATACTTTTGTAACAAATGTTCAATCAAAACTTGATCTTGCTGCCCAATCTGAATAGGCCATTCATGAGTAGGTATCCAACATCTACCCATTTCCCAAGGTAGGGATGATTGTCTAGTATAATGCATAACTCTTGTCCATCCTTTTTGATGCATTGTTGCCATAAGATTATGTAAATGGGGAATTGCTGAATTAAAGGAGGCTGGCCATCCCATGAGTCGAGCCAAAAATAAGCCTCATGCCCATTATTCACTATCCAAAAATCCTTTTTTAATAATGCCTTCCCCCATTTTGAGAACAACCAGAATAGGAGATCCTCTTCTCGGAAGGGACAATCTAATAATATGTTTTGGTGGATAATTTTCCATATATTTAGCTCTTATATTAACAACCCACAATTCATTTGGAGATGTAATCAGCCTCCAATAAAGTTTGCCAACAAGAGCCTGTGCTTGTTTAACTGCTGATCTAAAGCCTAATCCACCTTCCTTTTTAGGGCGACATAGAGTGTCCCAATTCACTAATGACCATTTGTGCTGGTTTTGTGTTCCATTCCACAAAAAGTTCGACAAATAGCATCAATTTTTTCAAAACTGATTTAGGAATATTAAGAATAGATGAAACATAAACTAGGAACAGCCTTGAAGGACAACCTTAACCAGAGTCATTCTGCTTGCTGTAGAGAGCCATTTATTTGTCCATTTTTGTATCTTACCATTTATCTTTGCTATTAGCCACTCCCAATCTTTATTTTTAGCAACAAGAGGAACTCCCAGATATTTAATAGGAAGAGAACCTTTTTTGAAATGGAAGATCTTGAGAATTTTCTCTTCCTGTTGTATAGAGCAATGAAAAAAAATAATACTTGATTTTGTTTCATTGATAAGTTGACCAGAGGCAGAAGAAAACACATGGATGATTTTAGCAAATTGTTTAGCTTCCATTGGGGTGGCTTTCCCAGCCAAAGTAGAATCATCTACAAACTGCAAATGGGAAAGAGGCTTTATAGATTTGGCAAGTTGCACACCTTGTATTCTTTTTTCTTGACAAGCTCTATTTGCTAGTCTTCCCAGACATTCCGCCAAAATAATGAATAAAAAAGGACAAAGGATCTCCCTGTCTTATTCCCCTGGAAGCTCGAAAAAGATTTGTAGGAGTACCATTAACTAACACAGAGAAAGAGACTGAAGTTAAACACGCCTCTATCCATTTAATCCAATCATCAGAAAAACCAAATTTAGCTAAGACCTGACTAAGAAACTTCCAGTCCACTCTATCATATGCTTTGGATAAATCCAATCTGATAAACATATAAGGTGATTTTGGAGATCCATAGAATGCAGGATTTCTTGAGCCAAAGCAATTTCATCATGAATCTGACGTCCTGGAACAAACCCTCCTTGTTCAAGGGAAATAATCTTATGTAGAAGAGGTTTTAATCTTTCCGCCATAACTTTTGTGATAATTTTATACAAAACATTGCATAGAGCTATAGGTCTGTAGTCTGAAATTTCAGCCACATCCTCAGATTTCGGAATGAGAGTAATGAATGTTTTGTTTATTTCCTTAAGCATAGCTTTTGAAATTCTAGCCTCTTCCACAACACTAAGTAAATCATACTTAATTATATCCCAGAAAGTCTGATAGAATTCAATGGGAAATCCATCCGGCCCTGGTGTTTTACCTTTCGCCATACTGAAGACAATTGTATATAATTCTTGTTCAGTAATTGGTTGTATAAGTTGTTCATTTTCCTCTTGAGAAATCAACCGAGGCAAAACATCTAACACTTTTTGTTGGTTCTCTAAATTAAGAGGTTGAGCTGTGAATAATTCTGTAAAAAACATAACAACCTCATGCTTCATTTCATCTAGAGAATATATTTGTTGTCCCTCTTTGCTCTTCAGAGAATTAATATGATTATGCACTCTTCTATCTAGTAATGATTTATGGAAGAAAGCAGAATTTTTGTCTCCTTCAGTTAACCATTGAATTCTAGATTTTTGCTTCCACATTATTTCCTCTCTAATTTCCCATTCTGTCAATTTAGCTTTTAAAAGTTGTTCTTGCTGAAGAAAATCACTTGAATTTCCTTGTTGGTGCATTTGAAAATTGATAGCTTCCAGTTGTTCCAGAATACCTTTCCTAGCCTTTATATCTCCAAAATCACTCCAGTTCCATTTCTTAAGTTTGGACTTAAGATAATCCAACCTTTTAACAAAGGAATACATCTGAGTACCATACCTTGGTTTACCCTCCGCCCACCACTGTTGGATAGAGTTTTGATATTCTCATGCCGCAACCACATCAATTGGAATCTAAAGGGCACATAATGCCGATAAGATTTCCCTAACTCAATAGACACAGCAAGTGGTCGGAACCAATATTATTCAGAAGTTTTGCCTTAGGAACAAAATCTTTTAGCCACCATTCTTCAGATACTAAAAATCGATCAAGTCTTTCCATGATACATTGTTGTCCTTGTCTTCTATTATTCCATGTCATAACACCATTTCCGTTGGAACATCCACTAAATGGAGTGACTGGATCTGTTGAGTCATAATTGAAGAACTAGAATCCAACTGCTTATTTCCACCCTTTTTCTTGTAGATTGAGAATAGTATTAAAATCTCCTCCTAAAATAAGAGGGGTCCTGTAAACAGATTAGCCATACAGGATATCTGATTCCATTTTTTTGTTTAGCACCCACATCCAGAGGGGCATAAACATTTATTAATACAAAATTTTGGGCATCTACTTTAGAGTACACATGAATTAGAAGCCCTCCAGTGAATAGCACATGAATTTAACATTGTAACAACCTTTGGATCCCATAAAGTAATAATACCTCCAGAAGATCCTTGTGAACTCAAAGCAAGATGAAGGGCTTTAGGCCATATTCTCTCAGCAATGGCTGCCATAAGATCTATAGAAGCTTTAGTCTCTTGAATGAAAACCACAAGAGGACGATTAGTGTCAATCATTCGTTTTATTTCCGAACTTTAGATGGGCTGCCTTTTAGCCCCCTTACATTCCAAGTAATTATCTTCATGATGGAGGAGTTTGGAAAAATTGGGATAAATCCCGTACCATCCCAGCATTGCTCAACTTCTTACCCTCATTTTGAAGAGATATTTGAGTTGATTTATGACTGGTTTTATATTTTTATCAACTTTTAGTTTTTTCATTTGTTCCTGAGCAACTCCTAATGAGGATTCATCAATTTGTTTGCCCTTATCATGATTAAAAAGAACCAGAGCTTTGTCCATATTTTCCGTTACCTGGATATGCGGCTCTACATCCAAAAACTTATCTTGATATTTGGTCTTCCTCTGATAGCTCTTTTATGTTTTTCCTGTTGAATCTGATATAGGTTGTTGTTGAATAACCACCAGCTGATTTTGATTTTCTTTCCTTTGCTGATCCATGTTTTGTTCCTGTTGAGTGGGTTGATTAAGTTGTGTTTCTGGGACTTGGGATTCCATTAATTCCTCATTTCCTTCTTCCTCTTGTACCTGTTGCAAACTAGCAAATCTATTATGACTACTTACTTCGGTTTCGCTTTAGGATCCTCTTTGGCTGTTTTTTTCCTTTTGGTTTGATAAATTCCTCCTGTTTTCTTCCTTCTACAAGTGGTATCTGGTATTTTGAGAGGACAATCTCTAACCAGATGCCCATATTCATGACAACTACGGCAGCGAAAAGGGATGTTTTCATAATCTAGGACTTGCTCCCATGTCTCATCCTCCACTGCCAGTGAAATCTTTTGCGGTAGAGGCTGATTTAGATCCATTAGCACACATATGCGTGCGTAAATCATTTGTTCTAACTTCAAAGAGGCATCCGCCGTCATCATATAAGTTCCCAAACTATTTCCGATCTCCATGAAGACATGTTGATTCCAATATTCAGCTGGAAGACCAAATAATCTAACCCAAACTGGAGCTACCGATGGTAACTCTTCCTCTACTTTAAACATTGTATGCCACGGTTTCATAAACAACCCCGCTCTTCCAAAGAACCATGGGCCTCCTTGAAAAACTAATTCACGATCTAGAGATGAGGCAAAGAAAACAAGGAAATAACCATTAGGGTATACTGAAATGGTGTACTCACCAGGGGTCTTCCACATTTTTGTGCCCATTCTTTAAATGCTGGCAATGATGGCCTAAATCCAAGAAATCGGACAATTAATCCTCTATTCTCCAACTCTTCTATGCCACTTTGAACATATGCTTTTTGAAGCTTTATCACTGGCGTGCCATCAGCTGCTTTCATGCAGCCATTCTCATTTTTCCTGGGATCCAATCGAGGCATTCTCAGTGGAGGTTTTTGAAAATTTTGTCCTTGCAAATTAGGCTTAGAATTCCTTCGCAGAATTTCTTTAAAAGTGGGAGCAGTTGGATCCAAGTGGGTTGAAACTCCTTGATCCCTTGGATTGTTCATCAAAATCCCTTTATTTTCCATGATAAACCCCTCACGACTAGGCTCCATGCACAGAAAGAAGGAAACCTAGATGTTTGCTTTGGCGAAGGGAAGAACACGAAAGGATGATATAACATAAAGTAACTTTTTGGCCACCTACATTATTAATTTATTTCCCTTATTAAAATATTTTGAAAAGGGAACATGACAGGTTGCCCTTCCTAAAAATTGCTTGTTCTCAAGCAATTGCAAACCAGATGATGAATCATGTTGTAATGTCCATAGAGTTTGGATCTGTACCTGTCTTAGATGATGCATTTCCTGCCAAAGATTAGTATGTAAACTTGGATACTCAAGTGTCACCATGCCCATGTCATGAATCAAGCTGAAATGCCCATGTAATTTTATCACCTCTTTGAAAAACAACTTGACCTCATGACTCCCAACCTCATAAATGTAAACCTTAGGGAGATCCATGAGGCGGTGCATGATTATACCTTTCCACCTTCGACTTGGATCAAGCAATGAAGGCAACCCTTGCAACTTAGGAAACAATTCAGCAATCAAGAGTGTATCCGATATGAGTCCTCTAAGAGTCTCCTTCCAATCCCAAAAAGTATTAGACAAAGGATGCAGTTCATTCTCAAGATGCTCTTTTTCTATTTGACAATGTATGAAAATATCCACAAGTTCCTACAAGATCAAAAATATAATAATGCTATTGGTTAAAAAATGGAAGCTTATTGATGCAAGAGCATCATCATAGAAATGGAAAATTGTTGGATTTCTATCAATTTTGGAATTGTTGGAGTCTTGTTAGACATTTTCAGGTGTTTTGCAAGCTTCCACCACCTTTTAAGATCCTCCATTGTAACAAGGAGAAAATTTGAAATTTCCCTCCAAAACACACTCTTGTAAATATTTGAATTCCTAAGCCATAATAAGGGGTCTAATGTGAGTGTGGAGACATGTAATGAAATGAAAGGACACTAGAAACCCTATATAATGTAAATAAGTTGCTTTACCTATCTAACTAGGGGTCTAACATGCTAAACTCACATGTACTCACCACCGTGTTTTTGTTGCACCTCTTGGTTCTTCCCATGTGATGGAGAATCTGGAACACTTATTTGAGCTTCATGATCCAACTTGTAAGTTCCTATGGCCTCTTCAAAGAGATTGCAGTGTATACCTTCCAAAGTAGAGTTCAAATCACATTGTGTAAGGGCTGGAAATAAGTTAGAACAGTCACAATTCACCTGAAATTTTACCCAACTAGGTACCCTAGTGGCTGCAATGATGATTCTCTTCAGCTGAAACCTTTCTCTAACTTCTTCCATTAAGGATATTCCCTTGAATTGTGCCAACTTGCAACTGTTCGTGACTGATAACAGCTGTTCCAGCAACCTGACAATGCTATAACAACAGAAAAACTGATATTCCTTTGCAAAAATCAAAGGTGTGAACAATGTAAGAGTTGAAAATGCTCTATCCACTTTGACCCTCAAAAGTTCACTTGGATCCCATATCCAAAAACAATCTTGAACTTGAATCAAAGAGTCCACATGCCCTGTACTGCAAGTTGTGTCCTTCACCCTTTCTCCATTCTTAGAGTGCTTACCATGATGACAACAAATCTGAAATGGCATAGTATGAAACAAAAATCTGAAATATGACTTTCCTTTTCATACCTTGGGCTGTAATCAAAATGCTTACCTCCTTTTTCTGATTTAGAAGTAGGAGCTTTTGAGAGATTTGCCTTGACACAACCATTCTTGTAATTCAGAATTTTAGAATTAGTGGCATCAATGGAAACACTCTCCTTACTTGCATGCTCATCACTATAGTTACTTTGAAAATCAATCTCATATGGTAATGACTCAAACTTTGCAATGCTTGGAAGATTGATAGGTGCTTCTAGGGCTGAAACAACCTTAATTTGGATACTAAGCTTACAACAACCAAAACAACACCTCAATATAGGTCGTCCCACTTGAAATTAAATATAATTTGCACCAAACAATTGATAAAATGGAAGATTTCACCTTTATAAATCATAGGGAGTTCAACCATGCAAAGAGATCACATAGAAACCAGCAATATCCTTGAAAACACACCTCCAAGCAAGTCGCTTAGGGCAGAAATTTGTTATAACCAACAATAGAAAGATATCCACCAAAGGGTAGTGTGGGGTTTCGTCCACACCACTTCTCCACAAGGGTTTTCGTCCTTGGGAGTGCCTCAATCAAGGGTTTTCGTCCTTGAGAGAGAGGAAAAGATGCTTAACAAGCAATCCTTTACCAAAAATGAGAAATCCACATAACATAATCCTCTAATGGCCAAGCGACCTCCCTTTTATAACCATAAGGGGGCTTATAATGTAAATGATGGCCAACCTCTTAAGAAAAGTACTTTCTAATTTCTAATTGGTATTTTTGGAGCCTACATGCTCACCAATAGCTTTTTATTTCTAATTTATTGTTGGGCGCTAGGCTCACCAACAATTACAATGCCAATTAAGAAATGAACATGAAATGAAGCACATGATGACATTGTTAGCTTCCTCTAGCTTGTTCGCTTGGACCCATGAGGAAGGGAAAATGGGCCAAGGTCTTCAATTGGAATTGGCTCAAAAAGGGACATGACAATATTTTTGGATTATGACAAACATCAGAAGAAGTCCTTGTTTTTGAAGTTGTCAAATGATTTGATGACACGGAGGCTAGTGTGCTCCAGACAAATCTGAAGAACAAGTACATGACTCTAGAGTAGAGTTGGGTTTTATTACTGAAAATTTTGATATTTTCAGCAAAGATGCATGAGGGTGGATCCCTGTTAGAACACGTTCGGATGAAAGATCTCTGAGACAAGTTTGGTTCCATAAACAATGTCATGTCCCTTTTTGAGGCTGATTTTCAAAGACATTAACCCATTCTCTCCCCATGGGTCTAAGAAGAAAAGCAAGGAAAGATCTAAATTATGTTTTTATTGTTATTTAGGTAGTTTTCATTTATTATCATGTATCCTATTGAGAAGCCTAGCGCTCCAATATAGGAACTTAAGTAGTTAGGTAATAAAGGTATTATGAGCATGTAGGCTCCAAATACCATTTGAATATTTAAAAGCACTTACCTAAAGGGTCGGCCATCATTTTTTATGTTGTTAAGCACTCCTTGTGGCTATTTAAGGAGGTCACTTGGGCATTAATGATTCATGTTTTGGTGATTATTCATATTTTGGTGAAAGTTGGCTAGTGTAGCCCTTTTACTCTCTCTCTCAAGGACGAAACCCTTTGAGTTGAGGACCTCATCCAAGGACAAAAACCCTTGGTTGGGAACTTGTGAAGGAAAACCCTTCATGAGATTTTGTGTGTGCAAGTTGGTTTGAAAGGCAATAAAGTATCTATTTCTTGCATGTTTGGTCTCTTTGGTGCCATATTATATTTGTTTAGAGTGGAGCGACCCACTTTGGAGTGGAAATTTGGTATGTGTGATGCTAATTTGGAAAATCTGAAATTACTAGCTTGTTCTTCATAATTTATAAGGTCAATATCTTGAATTTCATGAATTTTGGAGCTTCCTAAGTTGAATTGTGAATTTTTAAAGTAACATTGCAAACAAGGGTTTCGTTGAAATTCATATCTCCATATCGAGGATATTAAAATTAGATTTCTTGCATTATATGATTGTTGTTGATATATCATAATTTTAGAGTCAAGCTGAGCTGATTGGAAGGGTTTTGAAGGCACGAAAGTGGGGTTGAAACCCCAAAACGGGTCGCTGCATTAGAAAAGGGTTCAATTTACTGGTTTATAACAACAGCTCTATAATATGATTTGTGAGCTTTTGGTCATTTCTTAAGTCCCCCAAAAAGGGACATTACAAACAAAGAGGTGGATGATGATGACTTGGTGGTGCTGGTTTTGAATGGTTTGCGGTCCTCATATGAGACATTTGTGAAAGCTTTACATTTGATGGCTGAAAGTCAGACGCTAACTTTTGATCAAGTCGGTTTTTGTTTATTGCAAAAGGAACGAAAACAAACACAAACATTTGAGTCTAGTTTTGGAAAAAACAAGAGTGCTTTTGCTTCTCAATCCAAAGGGAAGTGGAAATGTCAAATAACAAGTGTTACTATTGTCATATAGTTGGGCATGTTAAGGAGGATTGTCAAAAGAGACAATATGTTCTTTCTCATAACAAAAAGCAAAAGGGAAGGGAAAATGTGGTCGTAGTTGAAGTTGAACGAGAATTTGAAGAGGAATACGCCTTCATGCTCAGATGAAAGTGATACCAGATGTTGGCTCTTTGATTGAGAAGCATCAAGATACTTCATATGTCGAAAAGATTGGTATGTAAACTTTGATTCAAATTATAGTTCTTATTCATTTTCAATAGGTGATGGAAGATAGTATGTAGTAGAAGGGGTAGGGGATATCTACATCATATTGAATAATATTGCAAAATTCATAGTCAAAAACGTTAGATATGTTTCTAAATTGAAGAAGAATCTCTTAAAATTCCAACATTTCTATAAACTTCTTTGGCAAGAAATGTGTAGTGTCTTATGTAAAATAGAATAGAGTCAAAGCCCTAGGCATTGGGCGAGGTGGCTTGTATAGGCTTGTTGACCCTTTGATAGTCAATTTACATGCTTTAGTTATGGAGGGGAATACCAACATTTTGTGGCATGAGAGATTTGGACATCTCAACCTTTTACTACCTAGCCAAACTCAACAAAGTCAACGCATTCTTGGGTTGCCAACTATCTAGGAAAAACAAGATATGTGTGTAGGGTGTTTGGCTGGAAATTAGAAGTGGAAGCGAGTGTTTGGTGGGGAAAAGGAATCTTAGATCTTGTTCATGTAGATCTTTACGAGCCATCTTGAAAATCATCTACAATTCTTGGTGTGAGATATTATTTGTTTCTTGTATATGATTTCTCTAGGAAGATGTGGGTCTACCTCTTGAAAAACAAGTTTGACTATTTTTCCTTATTTGAAAGGTTCAATGTGTTGGTGGAAAACATGACAAGCTGATGGATCAAAACACTAAGATTTGATAATGGAGGAGAATTCACTTCCAAGTTGTTCAGGGATTATTGCAGCAAGGAGGGTATTCATCATTAGTTGACAACCACATTTACCCCATAGTAGAATGAAGTTGTTAAAAGGCAAAATAGAACCATCATGAAGATGGCCTGTTGCATGATGCATAGCATAAGAGTGTCTTTCATATATTGGCGAGATTCAGTGACCACGACAATATATATCTTATATCAAAGTCCTTGCAAAGCTTTGTACGATGTCACAATTGAAGAAGCCTAGTCCATAATAAAACCAAAGGTAACAATTTTTGTGTATTTGATTCAGCTGCATATACTTTGGTTCATGATAGAAAAAGGAGTGAACTAGATTGGAAAGGTAGAATATATCTTTTTGCTGGCTACAATGATAAATCCAAAGTGTATAACTTATTGATGTTTCCACTAATAAGGTCATTATTTGTCGATATGTTGATGTCAAAGAAGCATAATCCTTCTTTGGTTGTAACTAGCAAACAGTCATTGATAGTGTTATGGTTCCTTTGAAAGATGAGATATCGAGTTCATCTAATACTCTTGTCCAAACTCCATCACAACCTTTGACACCCATGGCTGATATATCTAATACACTAATCTATAAGAGACGCCAACTTGAGTTGGTCCCACCTCCAACAAATGATCAGCCAATACAAAATGCTCCAATACAACAAAGGTCTAATTGGTTTTACTCCGCTATTCAGGATGTGCGAGAGGATGAAATGCTTCATTCATAAGCACAGCCTCAAAGGACTGGTAAGAAGGTTATTGATTCCAAGAGTTCATTTTGCTCTTTCCTCTTATCTTTTCAAGTGCATGAACCTCAAAGATATCTTGGAGCAAAAGGAAAATCTGAATGGGAGACTGCCATGCAAACAAAATATGATGCCTTCATTAACTAGAAATTGGTGGAATCACCTCCAAGGAACAACCCATTGGTTGCAAATGGGTATACAAGGTTAAATGCAAAGTTGATGGTACTCTAGAAAAGTACAAGGACCGTCTTGTTGCAAAAAGTTTTTATCAATAGGAGGGGATAGATTACGAGGAAACTTTTTCTCCTACTGCAAATATGGTCACTTTTCTGTTACTTCTCTCCATTGCAGCCCAGTTTGGTTGGAAGGTCTTTCAAATGGATGTAAAGAGTGCCTTCTTGAATGGAGACCCAAATGAGCAGGTTCATATGGTGCAACTTGAAGGTTTTTAGGTGTCTAGATGTGATCTTCTAGTTTACATGTCGATTAAGTCCTTGTATACTTCAGAAGACTCCATGAGCTTGGTATATAAAAATTGATCCAACATTTACAAGATGTTGGATTTAAACAAAGTCTTTTTGATCCAAATCTTTATGTCAAAAGTGATGGTGATGACATTGTGATACTTATCGTCTATGCTGATGATATTGCCATCATAGGTAGTGGGTCCATTGCTATTCAGTAAGTGAAATAAAAAATGTTGACATGATTGATCTAGGCCTCCTACACTATTGCTTAGGTGTAGAATTCTAGCAACATGGCCATTTGATCTTTTTAGCTTAGGTCAAGTATGCTACAAATCTTTTGCATAAGTTTGGGACATGTGATTGTAATCCTTCTTCTACACATATGGAGGTTGGGTTAAAGTTGTTAGACCATGATGATTCATCCCTTATCAATGAATCACTTAAAAGACGGTGGGCAGCCTGATATATTTTACGCCCACACGACCAAACTTATGTTTTTTTGGTAGCCATCTTTCTCGGTTTCTATCTAAACTGAAGATCATTCATTAGATAGCAGGAAAAACGAGTTCTAGGATATGTCAAAGGCACTCTTGACTTTGGCATTCTATATTAGAGGGTAACAAATTTCAGTTTGACAAGCTATGCAGACTCTGATTTAGAAGGATCAGTGGATACTCAAAGGTCTACAACTGGGTACATATTTGCCTTTGGTTCAGGATTTGTTTCATGGAAGAGAAAGCTTCACCACACTGTAGCTATATCTTCCACTAAAGTAGAATAAAAGGCAGTTGTTAGTGCTAGTTGTGAAGCAATTTGGCTACGTCAGATTTTGATCGACTTACAACTTCCATAGACTACACCGACTCCACTCTCTATCTTTTGTGACACTCAGAGTGTATTGGATTTCGTAAAGAATGTGGTTTATCACGCTCGCACTAAATACATTGAAGTTCATCGTCACTGCATACAGTAGTTGGTTGATTTTGGTGATATCTTTTTTCACTTCTGTGAATCTAAGGACGGCATGTAGATCTAATCGCTAAATCTGTCTTATCTAGTTTGCAAAATATTTGGACAAAGTTTGAATTCTCTGGTTTAGTCATTGGGGGTATTAAATATATTTCATTTGGGAGCTATACAATTGTTAGTTGTGAATTGTCCAACTATATTATAACCTCTTCTAGCATAATAACTACATGCACCACACACATCCCAAAGTGTGTAGTGTTCCATGTGCCTTTCACATTTCTCATCCATTCTTTTTGTGTTGACATCTTCTAACTTGATATTGTCTCCAAGATCTAAAACAATCAATCATCAAGGTCATCACGAGACAATGCAAGCATACAATCAAAGACACAAAGAGTTGTTTCGCAAAGTGGAAGAGGTATCATATGGGATGAAGAAAATATGACTCATTGAAGGGATAGCCCCTTCAATAAGAAAAAATGAAATCGGTCCCACATTCTTCATATGAAGATGCCTATAATAGGGCAATGGACATCGGGAGAAAAAAAAACTTCATCCTCACACACAAGGACTAAAGAAGACAATTTGGATTCCAATGATAGCGAGCCATGGAGCCAGGGATGATACACGTGCTTTGAAGGGATATGCTACAAATGAATAGGGAACAAAAGAAGGAAAGGAATCTTTGTTGTATTGATTGCAAAACAAAAGGGCGCACAATGACTAATTGGCCAAAAAGACTATATTGCCACATTTGTCAAGCCAACGACCATGATGGGAAAAGTTGCCCCTTCAATTTTACAAGAAAAAATTCCAAATTCCTTACTCAAGGGGAGCCCACAACACCAAGTACAACCTTGAAAAAACCCCAGAGCAACATAGGAGGATCTAAGGCCATAACTTGGGGGATATAAAAACCAAAGGAACAATCAAGATGCCAAAACAATATAGTCAGCCGCATTTGGTATGATGACCAAGAGCAATTGATGGTCCAACGTCGAAAGTATAACCGATGGCGCCATTTTGCATGAGATTGTCTCACTAATTAAATCAACACTAGAATTTTTTGTTTTTGGTGTTGTCTGAGGGATCAAAAGGATGCCCAACTACCCGAAACAAGCAACCATCAACATGATTGATGTAAGGAATGAAAAAACGTAAGCAATCACTAGAGGCAAAGCAAAACAAAGAAATTTTTCAAATCCAAGCATGGAGGAAAAACATATAACGTAAGCAAGGGTGGATGTAGAACAGGAAATGAAGGACAAAGGCCCTTCCAAGAAAGTACAAAAAAACCAAGAACATCAATCAGTAGGCTTGATTTAGAAAAAGATTACAAGGCATTTCTTACAAACCACTATTATGATCAAAATCTTTGCCCTATTGTAGAGCATCCCGGAGCTCAAGAATGTCTTAACCACGGCTCTACAAAACATCTTTCACAATTTGGAACAAACAACAAATCTTGTATCTAAGGGAAGAGTAACATCAAAGATGATGAAGAGGAGAGACTAGATGGAGCCCATTGTCGAACCCCTGGTCGAGAGACTAGGTAATTAACCCTTTGCTCCCGATAATGAACTTGGCTCCAAGACCAGTCATGATATATGTGAAGATTGTGGGATTGAGCTTAATTGATTCAATTATTGATGGCGGTTCTAAAGTAAATGTACTTTCTGAATATACTCGGAAGAGCCTTGGAGAACCCATGATTTGGCTTCCAACCTTCCAAATAGTAGAGCTGGCCAAACTAGAATATGGGTATCGTAGTCCTTATGGCACAAAAGGTAGTCATAAGCACCCAACCATTCATATTAAATTTAATAATCTCCTTAAAGAAGGAAGGCTATTATGCTTTACTAGGTCGAGGTTGGTTAATAACAGCCAAGGCCGACCACTATTGGAAGAAAAAACTACTCTCGATTGAGAATAGAGGTCGAGATACATCATAGACTTAAAGAGTGGGCAATGAGCAAAGAGGTAGCCTTCTTTGATGATGAATCGTCAGACACTAAACTTGAGGATATGGAGGAAGAACAATCATGACACATGAATTAAAGCTTTATCAAACCAAATAAAGAGGGTCTAATGGAACTACACTCTTACTCTAGTGATGAAACAAGCTCCCGAATGGTCTTTTCCATTGGTAGATGGAGGATTATGAAGTATTCTAGCCGGATTGCAACTTCATGGAGATTAAGGAAATAGAAGAAGGCGAAAAACTTAGGGTAGGCAACCCTCAACCAAGACGGGGATTGACTACACCTTCCAACCTAGTTAATCCATACCTAACCTACCATGTAGAGTTCCAAGAGTTTAGATTGGGAATGTAAAGACAAATGAAGAACCATCCCACTGCTTCAAGGGGGTAGCAAATATGAAATACAAAGAACCAAATACTATCAAGGTGAACTTGGGAACCAAGGGCATTACCTAACCTACCATGTAGAGTTCCCAGAGTTTAGATTGGGAATGCAAAGACAAATGAAGAACCATCCCACTGCTTCAAGGGGGTAGCGAATATGAAATACTAACCAAATACTATCAAGGTGAACTTGGGAACCAAGGGCAAGCCCCAAATAATCATGATGGGGGATGAATGGAACCAAGTGTTGAAGGCTGCAACATTCCAAATATTTTTAGAATATAAAGGACGTGTTTCCATGGAATCACAAAGATTTGAAAGGAGTAACATCGAGATGTGTGTACATAAAATTCCACTAGTTCCAGCGGCTCAGCCCGTATGGAAGAGAGCATATAGAATGAACTGGAACTACGCGACCAAGGTTCAAGAAGAGATGAAAAAGATGTTGGAGGCAGCTATAATATTAGGGCTCATACAAGCAAATGGATATCCTCAATAGTGATTAGGATGAAAAAATTAGAACAAAAAAAAGATGTGTCAACTTCAAGAGTTTGAATGTGTTTACCATCAAGGACCCATTTCCCATCGCCTATAAAAATTCTATATTGGAGTAAGTCGCTAGAAGGAAATGCACTCCTTTATAGATGGATTCTTGGGCTACAATCAAATTAGCGTAGCGGAGGAAGATAAAATGAAAACCATTTTATAGTGGAGGATGGAGTCTATGCATACAACTGAATGCCCTTTGGACTTTGCAATGCTTCGTCCACGTTCCAAAGGATCATTCAACACATCTTCGATAAAATGGCCACAGGGAATTTCAAAGCTTTTTTGGATGATGGTCAATTTACAACAATAAAAAATTAGCTACAAAAGTCTCTTACCAAATGTATGAGACGATGTCAAGAGACATAATTAACTTCAAATCCAAAGAAGTGTGGGTTCATGGTCCTGTAAGGAAAGCTCTTGGGGTATATAGTGTGCTAAGTGGGATTGAAGATTGACCTAGGCAAGATAAGGGTAATGGCAGAGATGGAAACACCAAAAGATGTCACTTAGGTAAAATCCTGTTTGGGCTACCTTGGGTATTATCAACATTTCATTAAAAAAACTGCCCAAATTTCTCACCTTCTAGGCATCCTAACAAGGGGACCACGTTCATATGGTCCAACAAACAAGAACAAGCATTTAAAGAATCGAAAGTTCAATTGATTAGGTCCCCTATTCTTGTTTATCCGGACTAGGACAAGGAGTTTCAAGTCCACATAAATGTCTCCAACTTTGTGATGAAGTGATGTTAGCCCAAGTCGAAGCCCAAGGGCTGAACCACTAGTGTTTTTTGAAAGCAAATTTATGCTCAACGCGGAGAAGAACCACAGTGCCATAGGAAAGAAATTCTCGTATGATGTATGTGGTGAAAAGTTTTCAGCATTACCTGCCCCCCTTTATTCTTTAAGTGAACCATCAAGCATTGTTGTACTTAGCCAACAAATCCATCATGTATGGCTGAATAAGTAGGTGGTTGATGCTTTTGCAAGAGTTCGTATTTAAGATAATTTTTAGATCGGGGAAGAGTCGTATGATCGTAGACCAACTCTAGCGAATAACAATAGAACTCGTAGAGGGCATCAACAAGGATTTTGTTGATGCTCATTCGTTCCAAATTGTAGTAGTACCAACATGGTTCAAGAATATTGGAGACTATTTGTCCTCCGTATCCTTCTTAAAGGATATGCCGCCTGAGGAGAGAAGGAAATTGGCATTGAAATCCCATGCATTCCAGCTAATAAATGGGTTGTTATACAAGATGGGTCCAAATCACATCCTACATAGGAGTGTACTCATAGAGGAAAGGAGATGCACTTTTTGAAGAACATGAAAGACGAACAAGAGGTCACATGAGGCCTGATGCCATTGTGAGGAGGGTACTTTTGACAAGACTCGAGTGGCCAACATTGCACGAGGATGCAAAGGAATGGGTAATGGAATGTGATACCTGTTAGTGTAGTTGTAAACAATCGAAAAGGGATTTCATGCCACTTTGGTACTCACAACCTCAAGAACTTTTTGAAAAGTGGGGCTTGGATTTTTAGGGCCTTTAAAAACAAGTAGTTCCACCATTGCAAGTACATGATGGTGGCTACCGAGTACTTAACCAAGTGAGCTGAGGCAAGGCCTTTTTCGGATAACAATGTTATGAGCACAGCCAAATTCATATATGAACCAATGGTAACTAGGCTCAAAATCCCAACACAAATTAATGGTGATGAAGTACATGTTGTCAACCACGTGATTTGGCTGATGACTTCGAAGTGTGTGTTGATGATTTTGGAGTTTTGAATTTTTCACTCACTATCAAGTACTTACTATCCATAAGCTAACAACCAAGCAGAAGCACTTAATAAGGTCTTAATAACTATCATTCAAAAAACATGTAGTGTCAAAGATAGTGATTAGGAGGAACACTTGCACACAACTTTAGAGGCGTATTGAATTGCATATTGTAAGGTCCCTTTTGGGGGACCTCAGGAAATGGCCAAAGCTCTCAAATCAGATTTACAGAGCTGTTGTTATAACCCTGCAAATCTGCAAATTAAACCCTGTTCTAGGGCAGCGACCTGATTTGGGGTTTCAACCCCACTTTTGAGCCTTCAAAACCCTTCGAATTAGCTTCACTTGAATTTCTAAAATTATGATATAACCTCAACAATCATGTAGTGCAAGAAATCTGATTTTTAATGCCCTAGATATGGAGATATGAATTTCACGAAACCCTTGTCTGCAGTGTTATTTTTAAAAATTCATAACTCAACTTAGAAAGCACCAAAAATCATGAAACTCGAGATATTGGCCTTATGAAATATAGAGAATAAGATGATAATTTCATATTTGCCAAAATGTCACTGCACATACCAAAACACCACCTCAATATAGGTCGCCCTACTTGAAATAAAATATAATTTGCACCAAACAATTGATAAAATGGAAGATTTCACCTTTATAAATCATAGGGAGTCCAACCATGCAAAGAGATCACATAAAAACCAGCAATATCCTTGAAAACACACCTCCAAGCAAGTCACTTAGGGAAGAAATCTGTTATAACCAGCAATAGAGAGAAATCCACCAAAGGGTAGTGTGGGGTTTCATCCACACCACTTCTCCACAAGGGTTTTTCGTCCTTGGGAGTGCCTCAATCAAGGGTTTTCAGTGCCTCAATCAAGGGTTTTTTGAGAGAGAGGAAAAAGATGCTTAACAAGCAATCCTTTACCAAAAATGAGAAATCCACATAACATAATCCTCTAATGGCCAAGCAACCTCCCTTTTATAACCATAAGGGGGCTTATAATGTAAATTATGGTCAACCTCTTAAGAAAAGTACTTTTCTAATTTCTAATTGGTATTTTGGAGCCTACATGCTCACCAATAGTTTTTTTTTTTCTAATTTATTGTTGTGCGCTAAGCTCACCAACAATTACAATGCCAATTAAGGGATTAACATGAAATGAAGCACATGATGACATTGCTAGCTTGTTCGCTTGGACCCATGAGGAAGGGAAATGGGCCAAGGTCTTCAATTGGCATTAGCTCGAAAAAAGGGACATGACTCATACACGGTTACGCTAACCATATGCGCTTCCAACTAGTGTATGAACAAGAAGTGGTGGTCCCTATGGAATAGTTAGTACCAAGCTTATGAGTAGTTGTACAAAAAATTGGGGGAAACGAAAACTTCGTAGAATGAATCTTACAATTAACCAAACTTGGCAAGCATCGAGTATGGGCACAATAGGCAACTGAGGACATTTTAAAAAGAAGGAAATGCTAGCATGACAAGGATATATGATGGATGAATTTTAAACTAGAAATTCTATTGCTAAGATACAACGGATGAAAGGAGATTAAGCTAGGTAAGTTTAAAATATTATGGTTGGGACCGTTTAAATTGTTAAAGTTTTTGATAATGGGGCTGTTAAACTGGGGTATTTAAATGGAACGCCTATGAAGGACGCTATTAATGGCTCTAAACTAAAGTTGTATCGACCATGGATGGTAGGCATTAATATATTAGAAATTGAGCCTCCACTTAAAAAATCAAGTTAGTTGTTTGAAGGAGATCCCACTACAAAGATTGATGAATTCAATGGGAAGCAGTTGCACGTAATGAAAAAGAACGTGGAGGTCTATAAAGGACCCATCAACCTCCTTTCTCTTCAATGACACTGTTTGAGTTTTCCCTACCCTTCAACAACCTATATCTGATTCTAATCCCTCTATATGAATCAGACAACCTATACGACCTCAAACAAGATTGAATGGTGTACGACTCTAAAAGGAGTTGTAGGTGGTATGTCGTACACTTTTCCGGACAAGTGTTCGACCCATTCAACCAGGGCAATCAAATCAATCTAGTTTGTTTGATTGGCCAACCAAAACACCCATATATGCCCCTTTGCAACTCTTCTTCCAGTCAAAAGTAGTAGATGAAAAAAATTGTGGAGCATCTAGCAGAAAATTAAGAAGCCAAGGTAGAAGAATGATGATCGAATTCGGCCTTGGCGTCCGCAAATGATTTCCAGCCTGGATTTTTGATGCGGGGTCTACAACTTCTTCACACTTACTCTTCTAACTTGGACAAGTTTCCTTCAAGGCTTCCTTATAGACCTTCTTGACTATTCATGGAGAGTCAATTCGTTAAACATCTCTTGATCATTCTATTTCTAACAATGTCCAATACTCCAAACTTGCAGTCATAACCTCCAATGAACTTAGACAATTCATGCTATACAAAACAGAGTTGTTTTACCTCTCTAGACTAGATCTCTTTCTTCTTTTTTTGGTTTGACTTGTCTCTCTCAATATCTATGATTTCTTAGTGACCTCCAATGTGTTAACAAGCTTCTAGGGGTCTGTTAGATGACTTACAAGACTCAAAAACCTCTTCTTGCATACAATTCTTGATTTGCTCTCAAAAACTGGTTTGTAAGGCTACTAGGCCTAATGTATAAAATTCAGGGTTATGCCTCTATGATGACTTAGGAGATCCTTCCAATGCTTGTACACTCTTACACACATCGTATAAATGATGTCCAAACAATTACAGAACTTTACCCTACTTGTAAGAGCAAGAAAATGCAAGTTTCTCTCAAAACTAGACCTCAATTAGGCCTAATTCTGACCTGCAGACACTCTGTCAGCTATATCTTGCATGGTACGGCCTTAAAACTCTTGAAACCACCAAAATCTGCTAGATAACTTCCAAATGCATATATTTACAAAATTTGGGAATTTTTCACTGGTTAGAATAGAAGATATTCAACTTTTCCTCTTAAAACCCTAGCAGATCTAAACCAGAACCCGAGAGCGTGCAAAAAGGCATAATTGTTAAGATTTTGACTTTTCTCCAATATTACACCTGAATCATGTCTGCATGGGCCTACTGCATCTTTGCAAACAATTTGGAGGCTTTGGTCAATCATGAAATGCATGAAAAAGTATGGTTTACCAGGACTGTGTGCACAGAAACCCTCCAAACTTTGCAATTCCAAACCCTGCCTTCTATAAACAATAACATACATGCTAAAGCAGATCATGAAACACCACAAATACTTAGATCACACCTGTAAGAATGCAAACAACATCATGGAAGCCTCCTGTTATTGATTTCTTACTTGGAACAACATACAACCCCTGCAACCTTCACTTACAAGCCACTCTAACTTCACCAACTGAGTTTCTCCTTCATTTTATGCTATTTCCTCCATCTGATTTGAGGTATATCCAGTTGTTATGATGCCTAAAAATGAGTTTTAAGTGGTTGAGGATCACCATGATCTTCTCAACAAACAAGATTCAACCAAAATTGCTAATCTAAGCATTTTCCAACCTTGCAATCCTCTTAGCCAACTTTGGAGGGGATTTTGTTGTTACATGACACCTAATACACCTAATTAGATCTTTAAAGGTCCCACTCAAATGAATTTCACTTTTACATCAATGCCTTAAACCTATTTACAAATTCAAATTTCAAACTTTCCCATTTAGGAGGGAAAATGGAAATATACTACTAATGGACCTAAAAACACCTAATGAAGCTTGCAAATGGCTTCTTATTGACAAATCACACCTTTAAAGACCTTTCTACTTGCACCATTGCTCTATATCCTTCATGCACCTGCATCATTTTGATCCAAAAAACAAAATTTAAAGACCTCAGCCGTGCCCAGGAAGCATGCAACAGGTACTGTTAAGCAACTATTCCTTGATTAGCAGAAGTGAAATCAATTCAGAAAGTATGACAGATAAGGATACGGTGAGACAAAACAATACATCTGAAGCTGCATTTGATAAATTTGGCAACACTAGGGAAGGCATGATAATCCCCATGCAAAACCTTGCTTCAAACACCAAGATGGTGCAAAGATCTTTAACAGTTCACAATTCCAAATAGAGCATAGGAAGGAATGGAAAGAAGCACGAGGGGAGTGACGACAGACAAAAAATAAAATTAGGGTCAAATCCACCTTAAAGACTCTTTCTTGGGAGAGCTTACTAGCTATTGATGCATGAATTTGGTGGGCAACTAAACCAAACACACATGAACCTAACGTAGCCATGCATTGAGCTTGGGTAGATTGAACCCTACAAACGCCTTACTTCAACATGAGGGATTTCAAGCCCTATTTGGGAAGCATCACGGAGACATGGTATTCCATGGTTTTGTATGCTGACCAGCAATTAAAAATCACCTATACCCCACTGATTTTACAAGAGTATTCGTAGTACCTTCCCATGGGTTGAGTGTTAGCAAGGCCACCAATCCTCATTCAACCACTACACAAAAATATTTGGCTGTCCAACACTTATGCAAAAAAGACCTAACGAAGGAAGAGATCCAGAAAATGTGGCAAAAGGGCAGATAGGAATCAAAAAAGAATATATATAACAAATGAGGAATGGTGGTGTGTGTTGGATGTAATATGGTGCCAACTATTAGCGTCATGGAGTGCATCAGATATTTCCAGGTGAATGATAGATTACATGCTCCGACACAAAGGTGAAAAATATAACCGGGTAAAGTTATTGTTGGCAAGGCTTCATGAATTCCTCTCCTTGTCATGGAAGGGTTTCTACATGACCCAACATGCCATAGGGTTATTCCTTGATGCAGTGTTCACTTAGGCTTCCATGGGGAAAGGATTTGAAGGTGATAATTCATATGATCCAACTTGACCTTCAGCTTTCCATTAGAAGAACCTGGGCAATCCCTTGGAAGAGCATAATGAATGTAGATCAACAGCAAAGAAGAGAAAAATAACTATGCAACAAGAAGTTTCTGAGGAAGAAGAGGACGGGTCCAAAACTAATAATGAGGACGAGGAAGGACATGCTAGAGGTCTCTACTTTCCCACCAACTCCAAGTTTATCTCCCACAAGCACATAAGGGATACGGCAAAGTATGGGCTCTAGATGAAAGACAAGCAGCAATTAAAGAAATGGTTGCATGAATTCAGGGGACCACTGAATATGGAAATAGAAGTTCCCAAGATTCCACTACTTCCCTTGAGCCCAGTGCAACCCTGAGAGTCTATAGGGGCAGAACCTGTGCTGTCAAAGGCTCACACAAGAGCAGGAGAACAGATTAGACCACCAGCCGATGCAGCTACAGATGCAGCAGACTCAAAAGAAGACACCATGGATTCTCAGGCAGGGGAAGGGACTATTCCTGTATTCTTTCCTTACCCTAGATAGTGGTACACCCTATGAAGTTTTATCTCAGTTTCTGCATACGTTGGAACCCGTGACAGAGGCACTTCGGGATATATTCAGTGTTGTAGAATAGTTGGTAGTATTGACTAGTCATGTACATGTAAGGATGATATTGACTGAAGCAACTTATATCTAAAAATTCATATTCGAGGACTACCATGCAGAATTCACATGAGTATATAACAGCCAAGGATGGCTTGAATGAAATCTTCCTAAGATGCATGAACAATGGATGCCCACTCAAGTTGCTCAGGCAATTACCTCACCAGTTCAGAATGTTCTTGAATTGTTACGTAACATAGAGTGCAACTATATATTATCAATACTTTTTGCTTTAGGTTTCTATGTGTGGACAACAGCACATACACAGTGAGGAGGATCTGATTAGTGAAGTGGCAACCTTGAAACAGGAAATCTGAGACCAGTAGAGGCGTTTTCAGCTGCAACTATCCCAACAGACATAAGTCACCCAGGCACAAAGCGGGCAAGTAGAAGAACATGAACAAGAGTTGGATGAAGTAAAAGTCAAATTACTGTGAGCTGAACTGGAAGTTTTCAGTGAAAAATACAAGATGCAAGAAGCAGTACGGATGGTAAAGTATGCACAAGAACGAGAACTAGAAGCTGCAAAAAAAACTTCAGCGGGTGGCATCAGAAATCTATGCCTTGAGATCTCAAGTACAGCAATCCAGGGTTGCTCCTTCAAACTCTCCAGGAAATCAGCTCACACTTCAGCATTCAGAAATGTCCACCTCTTCCCCTCCTTTTTGAACTGTTTTTTGTTGTACAGTCGGAAGGGACTCTGACTAATCTAAGGGGAGGATAACGTAGATTGTTAAAAAGGTTAAGTAATAATTAATTTGGCTGACATATTTTGTATATGTTAAGCTGGCACTTTAAAACCATCAACCGTTGGGCCTTGTACTTAAAATAATATAAGTCACATAAGGTAAGGGCGCTTGTATGAGGTCCTCCCTGAACGAAAGAAGATTGTAATAGAGATAATCTTGACGAATAAAAGCTGTTTTCTACTCATAATTGATTGTAGTGTATGTGTGTTGCTGTGTACATGCTGTTATTAGTAGCATAGTCTAATCTCTCGGTAGACTATCTATACTACACAGGAACCTGAACAAGGAGAGAATTTGCTAGAAAGTAGGAGAATCTTGAAGGTTGAAGGGAAGAAAGAAGAAGCATGCCAGAGAGACACATTATCTTGACAAAATGAAAACCGAAAGGTGAGTGTTGTAATGTTGCAGTTGATAGTGAAAGCACATACAACTTAGTGTCCACTGAATTAGTAGCTAAGCTGAGTTTGATATGCACACCACACCTGAACCCATATAGGATATCTTAGTTAGTAGGGAATTGTGATTTAGCTGTATAGAAGCATCATGAAGTTGATCTACAAATTGCTAGGTACAAGGACAAAGTCTAGTGTGATGTCTTGCATGTAAGTGTGTGGTATGTTTTTTTGGGGAGACCATGGCAACTTGATAGTGGAATGCTGTATGATGGAAAAGCAAATACCATGTGTATCAAGAAGGGCAAATAGAGGTATAATAACTCCCTTGAAGGGTAAAGAAGACAAGCCCGAGCATGTGAGCCTTCTTGTCATGTGTAGTGACAAGCATGCTTTGTTCGAAGAAGAGAAAGAAATATACAGCATATTAGGTGCAACTCAAAGGAAGGTGAGTGAAGAAGTGGACATTGAGTGTCCAAGTGTGACAGCAGTATATGATCGAGCACAATGGATGGAAGAACTCTCTCTAACTCGAGTCAGAAGTGAAGGAATTTGAAGGATTATTTATTTCAGCTGAGAAGGAGATGGGACAGCCAATTGTTAATATCATCCCAGGAATGTATAACAGAGGATGGAGTTGCAGTACTGGCAGTGAAAGAGATGTTGAGCATAGGGGGGAATGGTTGGCCCACAGTAAGTGGGGGCTGGTATAAGAGTAGTGCGGGGAACATTTGGTGGTGGAGAGCAGTCTACGGCCCAGCAGGTGGCTGGAAGCAAAGGAAGTACCTAGCATGGTGTAAGGGCATGCTGTGGCCTTACACTTCAGGTCGAAAGGGTGGTTCTACCATCTAGCCCAAGTTTGTGATCACCATGCACACAAAATTCTTACTTGGGGTGTATGATGTAGGGGCATCTGTGTCCACAAGCAATCTTGCATCAACCAAAAATATCTCTAGTGTCTTTGCATGCAATAAATCCCAGTTGGCAGTTTGAAGGAGATCTATAATCATCCATGCATCCTTATACTATTTTCATGTCTTGCATTAACCTATTTTTCGGGTATTCATACGAGCCCGATTTTAAATGAAGTAATGATAAAGATAATTAGCACCTTCGATAAGCCTAGGAAACAGGAGGAAAGTGGTTTCGGCCTTTCAGACAGCGAGTTCTCTGTCTCATGGTGGAACCATTGCTTAACGCAGGTCTGCATTAATCGGCAGTTGCGTAATCGCCAGTCTGCACAAGCTTGCGGTTTCACCCACAGTAGTTGCACAAGTCAAGTAACAGACCAGAAATGTTCGGGAGCTCATTTTCAGCACTTTTCAAGATCAAAGAAAAGATGAAATCGTTCCATGTACAAAAACAGAAGGGAAAGATTTGAAGGAGGCAGGCTGGAGTAAGAGAGGACTTGTTTGGAGAGTATAGGTCCTTGGGAGCATAGAGGAGCAGGGAGTTGAATCTAGGCCATTGGGGGGTTGTTGAGTGTTGTTTTTCTTCTTTTACTGTAACCAAAGAGAAAAGTTAGTAATTTAAATCTGTGTAATTCCTCAAGAGAAATAAATAAAGTTGCTGTTTTTTGATAAGTGTGTGTCCATTTGAGTGTTTTAAACAAGAACTGAAAGGACAAGGCTGTCCTTCATTGGACCCCTTAACCCTGACTGCATTAAAAGAGCTTTTGCTCCCTGCTTCTTCCTTGAGTTTCAGTTTCATACAGATCCTTGTTGGTTTGATCTTGTGTTGCTATGACATCAAGGATTAGGGTGTGACAGCTTCACTAAAAGCAAAGCTAGCTACTTTTTTGTTGTCATGATGTCAAGGATTAGGGTTGGAACAACACCACTGAAAACAAAATTCATTAAGGACAATACTAGTAACTGCACAAATGATGGAGCTTGAATTTATATTTTATAATACAAAATCAACACTTTGGTGTTTGTCAAGCTACTAGGAAAAAGGACAAGCCTTATAAGATAAATAGAATGGAATAAAATTTAAATTATAAAATTGATGGGAAATGAAAAATAAAGTTTTCTATATATTTCAGGGAAGAGGATCTAGTATATACATGTATTGGTGTATATATGTCTCGTGTGCATATGTGTGTTTATATCTCTTATGCATGTGTTGTTAGGAGGGTATTAAAAACTATTTTCGAACATGATATGCCTCGCTTATGGCATGTTTCTGTATTCTTCTGATAAAGACTTGTATATTCCATTGTTTTTCACTCACTTGTGCAATGATTATTATGGTGAGCCAACATTTACATAACAAGGACTTCTGAAAATTTATACAGATACTTGATGCTTTGGAGCTTAGCAAGAAGACTATGCGAAAAATCAAACAGAATCTATGGTGGGCATTTATGTATAATATCGTAAGTTTATAACTGTATACAAGATTTATCTTTAATTTTTAATTTCTAATGAGTTTGAAAATTTGATATATGAATATATCAGTATATTATTTGAAGCTGGTAGTTTAATTTGTTAATTTTCCTAAAATAGAATTTTAGAAGTGCATCTGGAACCTGAATTTCAACAGCCAAACCTGTAACTTGGCCCTTCCAAACCTATTTTAGGCACCATAGCACCCTCCAATGTGAACATCGTAATTGCTGCAGGTTGGTATACCGGTGGCTGCTGGAGTGTTGTTACCTGTGACTGGGACCATGTTAACTCCATCTATAGCAGGGGCCCTGATGGGCATCAGCTCATTAGGTGTGATGGCCAATTCATTTATGCTGCAGCTAGAATTCAATTCCAAGCATAAGCTGGTTGATTCTTTCACTGTGAACTCCCAGAGAAGTCAGAACAAACCTTTAGCCTTCAAAGTAAGCATCGATTCTAGTGATCAACAAGTGCAAGATATTGAAAAAGGATATCCTTCTGAACAAAAGAACAGCAAGTAGGCATAACTCTAAGATTTAATTTTTGAAGAAGGTAATTATATCGGTTTCATTTTTTGTTTTGATTACTGGAAATCCCAGATTTTTTGATTATGAGTTCCAAAGCACATATGCATTTATTGAGTTCCAAGTACCATTTTCTCTGTCAAGGGAAAAACATTTTTTTATAGCCTTTAGTAGCATTTTAAAACATTTCTTTAAATTTCTTCTTAGCTAGATCCATTGTTATACAAGGAAAACAATTTATGTAACATTATGTTTCTTTTTGTTAAAAAACGTTTTTTTTTCATTTACAAAGAATGTTGAATTTGTTATAATTAAATGCTCTTCTTTTTCTCACCATTTTGACTCTCAGCAGATCTTGACTTAAGATATAGATACCAGTAAAACAATGAACGTGGATGAATAACATAAGCATACAAGCTAATATGAATTAAAATTTCACCGAGTGTGTGCATGGAGGAATAAGAAAGTTGACTAGGATAAAGTCTATATTTCTTAGCACAAATTTCATAAAGTTGTCTAATTATAACCTCTTTTTTTCTGTATTCATATGAAGTAAAAATAATGTTAATCTAATTTAAGAGTTGCACTTCTGGTAATTATATGATTGGTTATAAATCATACCTACTTTTTTGAAGAATGGTTTTGCATTTCAAAATGGCGTTTTCTCCGTTGTATTTGAAGTTGATACTGATTTGTAGAAATGTATAATTTTTGAAATAGTTTAGACTCTAAAAAAATGCAGTTTTTGAAAAAGATAAAATGATAAAGAAAGACAAAAACATGTAATTGAATCGAATAGTTATAAGCAATAAGAAATGTCTTGGTAGATAATCAAATTACAATTTCCTACAATCTGAATCTTGCATTGGGGTCCTCGTTTTAATTTTCATTGTGGACTCCCTTAAGAGTATGGCATGGCCTTCACTTGCAATTTCATTATCATATAGGCATTCAGTATGTAAACTTGCCTTATGGTATACAAAAGAAAGCATACATTTGGTGAGGAAGATCAATGCTTTGCTGATATCCGTTTTCCTATCATTCCCACATGAAAATAAAATGTTGCACTTTTCATTCACATTGCATTTTGTTGATCGGTTCATGTTTGTATATGTTGGATGCTATACAATAATGCTATTTCTACTAAAAGATTATATATGGGCACCTTAATAATAAAAACAAAGTTCAAACAACCAGGAAAAAAGTTTTAAAATAGACCAACAAAAAGATAATAAACCTAGTTCAAAGCCCATTGTAGCTGAAAAGGTGTTTAAAGCATTCAAAATAGAGACTAACTATACATTTTCTTGAATATAAAATAATTTCATTAAGCTTCCTTGGTAGAGCTACTTTCTTTTTAACTTGAATAAAAAAATCACATTTCTCCTTGATCGGTTCATGTTTTTATATGTTGGATACAACACAATAATGATGCATCTACTAAAAATTTACGAGTTTGTTAAAATAAAAAACGATATTTGAAACAATTAGGAAAAGGTTTAAACAAACCAACGAAAAGATAAAACCCAATTCAAAGTCCATTCTATGTAAAGCATGCAAATATTGAGGCTATGTATTTCTCCAAGATGAAATGATCTCATTAAATTGCCTTGAAGTTCAAGCAAAACAAATTTTTTTTTTTTTTTAAGTGTCAAAAGATGCTTACACTAGATATAGTGATTAGCACCAAAGGCCCCTGATCGTGGTGCAAAGGACAACCCATTTAACTAGTATACTATTGAGTAATCATATAAATATGTAGCAAGAAACACCACAATTTTCTTATAGATAACATACGAACATGAATACACCATCGAGATCCATTTGGTTTTGTAGATGTGTTAGATTGATTTCTCCTTATTTCCCTCTCTATATGTTGTCATTAGATGTTTGTGACTCTCGCATTGTTTGTGAACACTTATATAACATTAATAATCATCCCCTTTTCACCCATGTACTATTGCCAAGATCTACATCTTCAACATTATTTGTGACATCTTTGTAGCTTCTAGAGTAAACTATAATGCTTATCTATTGTAAGCTTAGCACAATCCAATCCTATGTGGAAATGCCTAGTAGTTTGTGAAATAGAACAACTTGAGGTATTCTGATGCTTCCACAAGCGTCATCTAATTGAATATGACGAAGATCCCTTCCAACATCATTCTCAAACTAAAAATCTTGTCTTGTTCTCGAAACAATCCTTGATGAAGAACTTGCTAAAAATTTAGAATTTCTCTTTTATTCTTGTTATTTCTATTTTATTCTTGTTCTCCAATTTTCTATACTCAATTAATCTGGGAATGACATATCATCAACCGTCCAATAACTTAGGCATGTGGGATAAAGAAACAAAACATATCTTTTGCTCAACTTATTTGAATGGGTCTATGGGATGGTATTATTGCTCCTAACTTTCACATATTTTTACTTTCTACTTCCTCAAATTTTCTTCCCTTTTTCTTTTTATCCCCATTTTTACTTTCACATCATCTATATTCTCCTCTCTTGATTTTTTTTTACCTAGGCTCTTTCTTTGTTTACTTTCTTTTCTTTTCAAAATTGTCTTTTTGGTTTTTTTATCCTTTTTCCTAAAGCTTATTTTCTCAAATTTGTTTTTATTTTTTCTTTTATTTTTCAAAATTGTTTTTGTTTTTTCTATTTTTATCTCAATGTTGCATTTTTTTGTTATGATTTAGTCATATTACTTTATTTTGGTACGAACAATTCTACTATGCTCGTAGTATTTTTCTATTCCACGCAGTCCTAATATTTAATTATGATAATTCATTCTCTACTCCGTTGTGATTTGTATAAATAGCGCTTTTTTCTTCTACGGTTTCTAGTATCTTTCTCTCATCTTCTTCTAATGCATATTGTGGTGTCTTCTATCATATTCTTTTGCATTACTATAATCTTCTTCCACGTTTTTGTCTTCATCATCATGTAATATGGTAATGCTTATTTCACAATATTGTTTTCTCCTTCAATAGTGCAATATTCTTTTTTTGCAATGTGACTTTATTCTTTTGTGGTATGTATTCTTCTACCTCGATATTATATTGTTCTTCGGAGATATTATATTCTTCTTCTCGTGATATCGTCCTCTCTTTCCATAATATGCCCTTTTCCATGAAATCATGTTCTTTGTAGTTTCTTCATTTCTTATGTAGTATCATGTTTTAATTCCACCAAGTGATGATTTCCTCTCATGATGTGGTTTCATTATTCCATGACATCATGTCCTCCTCTTCCTTCCATGGTATCACTGCTTCTTTTTGGGGCATCTTAGTCTTCACTTCTTTTTGCAACATAGTTCATGTTTTTATCATCCTCTTATATTACATGGTAGTAATTTGTATTCATGTCATTCTCACCTTCATCCGTAGTATAATAATCTTTTTCCATGTCATTACATTCTTCTTTTAAGGTATCATATTTTTCTTCCACACTATGTTCTTCTAGCACAACATGATCTTTGTGTTCCATGGCCTTATTCCCTTCTTTTTGCATCCTTGTCGCTTCATTTGACAACATTCTTCCCTTTTTTTCCTATTGTGGCATTATTGTTTGATTTCACAACATTCTATCTTCCTTTGTGTTTCGTAGTATGATTTATTTGTTTTGTGGCCTAATTTTTTTGTTCTGTAATATTCATCATAGGCATTTCCTCTATCGTGGAGTAATTATCTATGCTCAGGTATCAAGGTCTGAACTCTATATGTATATCTATGTCTATATTTATATCTTCGTCCATAATAATATTCTTCTTCCACCATGTTTGTTATGTCTTTTGTGGTATCAAACACCCTATCTTTTAGTATTTTTGCACATGTGATAGCTTATAGACCCTTTTTTTTGTTCCCTATAAATTTATGGTTCTCGTATCTTCTCATAAATTTGACCCTATCCCATCACTCTTCAACCTTGTATCCACCTCATTTAATTTATGGTCTTTGTTTAGCTTGACAATTTTTCTCCAATTTTCACAACTCATCTACTCATATTCATCTTGTTCATCACATTCTACTATGGTCCATGAAAATGGCATTTACCCTTTCTTAATGGTAAGTGGGCTACTACTCTATTACCTTCCATTCTTATCTCTTTGTTTATTGTGTCTAATATCCCAATAATGTTAATAAATTCGCTCTAACACTAATAATATTCTTATGAAGATTGGTTCTTATTTTCTATGACTTGGTCTACTATAATAGTGATGTACGTCAAATTAGCTTATGTTGGAAGCACAACCATTGATAAAAGGGGGGGCGGGGCCTGGGGGTGAATCGGTGGGCAATAAAACATGCATTCACTTAAGCATTAACATCCACCAAACATTCATCAACATATAGATTAAACAATGATTAACCAAACACATGAGCATGCAACATGAGAACACAATAACATAAGTAACGATTTAAGTGGGAAACCCTTATAGGGAAGAAAACCCACTAAAACAAAGCTTTATTACAACAATGAATCAAATTTAGCTAAGCACCAACCCATAAGTTTAGTGAGGTATCAACCCCACAAGGAGCACCAACTCCTAGATTTAATAGAGCATCAACCCTACAAGGAGCACCAACCCCTAAATTTAAGAGAGCACCAACCCTACATGGAGGCACCAACCCCCTAGATGACTTAGCACCAATTCGGCCCCCTAAATTTGTTTGTCACCTTTAGAATGTTGCCACAACAACTAATACTGCCACTTGTGAAGCTCTCCTTCCTTCAATCTTCTTCAAATCAGCCCTCTAGGCTTCCTCGCTCATGGACTTCTTCACACACCGATTAGGTCATTTGACCTTGAACACCATGTTTATATACATGTTATTTCTTTATATCAACATCTCTTCCCTTTTTTATGGTCATAAAGACCTCTTACACGTCCAAATTGCCCTCTTACTCACATTTTCTCATACTCTCTCACACACCAAATAGGTCATTAAGAACATGTTTATATACATGACTTAAGCATCAACTACAACTAGGTCGGCCATCATAGGGAAAATATACTTAAAACAACATGAGAACATAAAAATATCATTCATAATCCACCCTAGGTCGGCAATAACATATAATGACCACATTTATCCATTAGGACCTAATTAGACCTAATACACTCAAACTACCCTCTCGCTAAAACAAAGTCTTCTTGAGTTAACTTGACCTTTGCCAAACATTTGAAACAACTTAGACATGTTTTCTAAGTCCACTCCATGCCTTCTACAAGCTCCTTTAACTTTGCACCACCAAATCATTTTATGAAGCCGCCAATAACAACAATTATCCTCACTAGGTATGTGACCTACAAAACTAGTCCTCAAAAGATGGAACAAAAACACTCATCAAATCACCTCAACCATGCAAGTATGACACGTGGATAGACATATCATTTCCTCAGGGTCATCACCAAATGCATTAGACACCTGCAACTCAAGGCTTAGATGCCCAAGAACACCTCTACAACTAGGACCACCAAAACTATCCAAAATTACCCCAAAACTAGTCTTGCAAAATAAACTTTCATAGACCTCTAAGGGCTCAAACTTGATCTGAAACCACTCCAAACATGTAGCATAGCTTCCATACTTCCTCAAACATCAATTTATTCAATAGATCAAATGCAAAACATGGGAGCAAACACTTCTTCATAAACGTGCAAATTACTGGGGGGGTCCACTCACTGTCAAGACACCTAATTGCCATCTGGAGAAAGATGGAGTCCTCTACAACCTCCAATCATCATACTAGCCAATCTAATCCATTTTTTGCATGTTTGAACAAGGTCTTCTCCATCATTTCTTATCTAGGGTTTTAGAGGGTTTATAACCTCCACACCTTCTTAACAATGATTCATAAAGCTCTGCCCCTTAATCTTTGAAATAATGTTTGGAATGTCATCTTAGGACCCTTCCTCAACTACCCTGAAAAGCTCATCCTTCCATGCAGAATTCAAACGTGCCAATGAGCATCAAACATTCCTTCTCAAGCTCAGATTCTCACTCTCTAAGAACTCGGTAGAGGCAAAAATACAATATCTTGCTAAATTTTGCAAACCAACACCTTAAACTTGGACCGCACCTCAAGAACAACTTGCTACACCTTTTTTAATGCTTACCTTTGCATTTCCAAGCTAAAATTAGATATGCTCACCTCTTTTGGCCAACTAGGACATAGGAATAGGTCTAATGTAGACCTAGAAAACATGACCAAACCCTTTAAACACACTTTGAAACACTTGTGTGTCTCTACACTTCATCCTCATCCTCTCCATGCTCTCACCATGCATAACTAGATGTTACATACTTGACATACCACATACTCCTTCATGTATGTTGACTAGGCCACTTGACCAAACATCTTGACCATGCTTGCTCCAACAATGTTGACCACCTCATGACTTCATCACTCTTGCCCACCTACAAGAGCCTTCAACAAGCTTCATGAAGCACCATCACAACATCCATCTATCACTGCAACACCTCTGCAAGTCATCATACCTACTCAAGACACCTCAAAACACCATGCCACCTCATCAAGCAACTCAACATGACCAAACAACACAACATGACATCAATGACTGACACTACCAATCAACCTTCATGTTCCTTACTCCTTTTGACATCAATGACACCTATTGACATCAATGACAACACTACTTGCCAATAATTTTCCCCTTTGTCATTGATGGCGAACACATGAAGTTCATTCTCTTAAGCCATCAACTCACTCTCCCCTTTTGACATTAATGACAAATGAACATGCCTGTAACATCTTATTTTTCTTCTCCTATCATCACATTAGGCTAGTGCGGACTCAAAACATGACCAAACCCCGTAAACACACTCAAAACACTTGTGTGTCTCTACACTTCATCCTCATCCTCTCCATACTCTCACCATGCATAACATGTAGATGTTACATACCTAACATACCACATACTCCTTTATGTATGTTGACTATTCCACCAAACATCTCACTACGCCAGTCTCCAACATGCTGACCACCTCATGACTTCATCACTCTCCAGCTTCATAAAGACAACACATCTATCGAAGCACTTCGCACCTACTCAAGACACCTTTTGGTTGAAAACATCAACCAAATATAACAAGGTCCATCTAACATTTTCATCTCTCGATTTGACTCTTAGCAACATTAGAGCAACATAGCCCCCCTTAACGGATGCATGCCTTCCAAATCTTACTCAAACCTTGATTAAACACCACATAATTGAACCCAATAGACCAATGCACAACCACCAACTGCTAGAAAGAATGAACAACTTGCTTACCTTATACACCAACAATACTATCACAATTTCCATCATTGTCTTCTTGACTCTATGTGCCATCTTGGGACTACAACCTGCTCATGAAGTTGATGATTGCATGGCTCCCCCCAACTTCTAGATACCACTATAATGACTGCTAGATACCAACTTCTTCAACAATGCTCAATAAAAGTGCTTAAATGCTACCAAATCAAGAAACAACATGCTTACATGTTTCCATGACCATCCTAGCTTCTTAGCATAGCATACCTGCTCATGGAGCTCAAAAATCATCTACTCATCTCCTCGTTACTTCTTAACACCTCAAAGTTAGCTATAATGACAACATAGACTTATAAAAATTGTGATTTCAAAAACCTTACTCACTTGCTCTAGACACAACACATATACCTTCTCAGATTGAACTAGAAGGCACTTCCTTCCTGATTGTGCTCAACAAACTCAAACCATATACACAAGGAAATGATCATGTAGATAACATTGCATACCTTGTTCCTTTGAATCACAAAGCCACCAAGCTCCCCCTGAATCATACATTCCTTCATGAAAAGCACTCCAAAACAGTTTACTGATTCCATTGAGCAACACTTGCTCTTCTTAGCATTACAAATTTGACCGATAGGACCATCAAATTCTCTCTTAGACCAAGCACTCTTCTTTAAGCCATACATAGAGAATAACAAGATTTTGTCTTCAACCATACCACACTTTAAGCATCAGACCTACCATCTTCATGATTCATCAAATACTGACTTCTTTATAAAAATTATGTCATGATATCCAACCTTCATCATTCTAATCTCAGTTGTACCAAGGTCTTCTAATCATGCTTCAAGTCTTCAAGAATCTTCTTGATGCTCACAACTGTAACATATAACTCTTGTAACCTCTTAACAATTCTTACACACTTAGACTTGACTGGTGACAAAATAAGAATTACTCTCTAATACCCACATGTTGGGTCTTCACACTTCTTTAGGACTTCAATAAGCATATGCCAATATAGGTTTCAAAAACACAGACCCCTTGAAACTGTACCAACAACTCTGTCCTTCTCAACTCATCATAAGTCCTTAGACCTAAATAAGGTCACACAACACAATCCAATTCCCAACTATGCACATCTCACTCTTCAAATTGTTAGACTCTACTTGTAAGCCCACATACACCTTCTAGAAGCTTTCATAATGCAATGTGATAGAATAGATCAAATCACCATACAAAATGCCTTGCAGCATACCTTGTAATCACATTTCTTCAACCTTCACTTGTCCTTGAAACAATTCCAGAGCAGAAACAAGACTGTAACAAAAGCTCAACCAAACCACAACTAAAACATAGCAAATACACAACATAAACATAATAGAAATCCCACCAGATACTCAACGAGCTTCAAATGTCCTTAAGCATGTTCACCACACTATCTTCAATCTGACTTTCTCATTTTTCAGGACCTCATAAACCTTCTTGAAGTACTCTATTTGTAACATGACTTTATGAATAGAGAAATACATCATACCTTGTAACATGTCTGCAATCTTCTCATAGTTATCTTGAGTCTTCAACAACCTAAAAATTCTTCTTATTGCGTTGCTTCCACAACCTTAATCAATTTTCTCACCTTGTCGAAAATCACCATTCCTACTTGGAACTATATCTTTTCCTGAGGAACTTGATATGCTCCCCCTATCTCATGAATTGCTTACACCTACTACAGATATAACCAAACACCCAACACTTATGCAATCCTTATAATGACTTTGTGTGCATTGTAACACTAATGCATACTCATATTGACAATAACATCATTTCCATACTCATTCAAGCAAACAGAGCACACCACATACCTCAATCATCTTGACCAAATCTTCAACATGAACAATTATACCTACATCACATCTCATTGCTACTTCTCTTAGATGGTGAATGCCTCTATGAAGCATAGAAGAGACACCCCACTTCTCATAGGGTTCTTAGAACAACATAAACTCGGGAGCTTCCCATATCTCCATCTTTTTCTTATCCAACTTGCAATCAATCTTTAGGATCCTCTTGCTCTTCTTTGGCACATTTGACTTGATGTTTGCATCATTCTCCTTCTCTATATGCTGACAAAGCATGTATTCATGGTGTACTTCAACCTTTGACCTATCCTCTTTCATGGAAAACAATCCACTTGAGCTTGTAGACAAATTAGGACTCAACTTGGTTGTTTTTAGTTCCTTCTTCATTGGATCTTCATGATCAGACTTCTTGATTTTCTTAGGCTCCTTCTTCATGATGTTTTTGACTGTCACATATTCCTTATTGACCTTACCAATAGGATCAAACTCTTTTCTTGACTTTGGCTTAGATTCATCCTTCTTTTCTTTGTCAACATATAGAGACAACAAGAGTTCTTGACATTCCTTCACTTTGACCCTTGTACAACCTTGGCAAAAGATTTATCTAGATGCTCAGACTTAACATGATCAGTCCTTACTGACTTAGGGCTCCATACTTTTGCTTTGCATTCAATTTCCCTATGGCCAAACCATTGCATTTAAAACAGTAACCATGAAACAACCTTATTGCATGCTCCATCTTCTTGCTTTGACTTGATGATTCATGATGACAAAACCTAGCAATATGACCTTCTTACGAAAGCTATAACAGGTAACATCATAGACGCATCTTGACCGATGACTCTATCCATATTCCATGTATACCCATTCTTGTAGGATGCCATACAATCCTTTGCTCCATGACCATATTGATTGCATGCATGACAATAACCATGAAAAGAACTTGCATACCTCATGTCATTAGGTTGCCTTACTAAATTAGACTTCTTGATATTGACCTTCTTGCTTACACTAGCATCCTCCTTGATCTCCTTTTGGTCTTCAAAACTTGTTTTGCTACCTTTAGTGCTCTTCTTGTGGTTACAAATGAAACCATGACCTTTCCTATCACCAACAAACTTTTGACTATCCAAGAGATCATCTAGATCATTGGAAATCTTCTCAAACTTCTAAAAGGATGTTACTCTACTTGCTACTTCAATCATTTCTTCCTTTAGAGACTCTATTTCTCTTTCATACTTGATGCACTCTTCCTCCTTAGACTTTAAGCATGTTGTTACAATATTCACTTGAGTTTCCAGAACTTTGATTATTTATACATCCTTCTTATCTCCTTTAAACATGATGTATGTATTATTTCTCCACGAGGAATGATGATTGCATTCCACATCTCAATGACCAAACCCATTGCATGAAAAACAATATCCATTGAATGAACCTACATACCTTGTACTACTTGAAATTTCATTTCCTTTTCTGAGACATGGTTTTCCTTATCCATATTTTGATCTTCTTTGTCCATATCACTCTTTCAGAGACCTATCTGCTCCTTAAAACTTTAGCCACAAAACTCCATAGCTTGCCCATTTTTTGCTTCTTAGGATCACCTCAATTTTTTAAGTTTGCTTCAAATGTCCCACTCGATACCAATTGTTGCAAGCACAACCACTGAGAGGGGGTGAATCAGTGGGCAATAAAATTTCATTAACTTAAGCATTAATATCCATCATACATTCAATGTATTCACCAAACATTCATCAAAATATAGATTAAGCAATGATTAACCAAACACATGAGCATGCACCATGAGAACACAAGAACATAAGTACACCATATTTAAGTGGGAAACCCTTATGGAAGAAAACCCATTGAAACAAAGCTTTATTACAAAATGAATCAAATTTAGTTGAGCACTAACCCAACAATGAGCACCAACCCCTAAGTTTAGTGAGGCACCAACCCCACAAGGAGCACCAACCCCTAGATTTAGTAGATCACCAACTCTACAAGGAGCACCAACCCCTCCATTTAATAGAGTACCAACCCTACAAGGAGGCACCAACCCCATAGATGACTCAACACCAACTCATCCACCTAAATTTGTTTATCACCTTTAGAATGTTGTCACAACAACTGATGATGAAACTTGTTCTAGCTCTCCTTCCTTTAATCTTCTTCAAATCTAGCCTCTAGGATTCTTCGATCATGGAATTATTCACTAATATTATTAGTTCATCTGACCTTGAACACCATAGCTCGCCACCTATTAGCAATTTATTCAACATGTCCAATGCAAAAATTGGGAGAAAACACAACTTCTTTAGAAACTTGTAAATTATTGTGGGGTCCACTCACTATCAAGACACCTAAATGCCATTTGGAGAAAGATGGAGGAGTCATCTACAACCTCCAATCACCATAATATCCAATCCAATCCATTTTGTACATGTTTGAACAAGATATTCACCATCACTGGTTAACTAGGGTTTTAGGAGGGTTTAAAACCTCATTACCTTCTTAACAATGGTTCATAAAGCTCTACCCCTTAATCTCTAAACTAATGTTTGGAATGTCATTTTATGACCCTTCCTCAACTTCCCTGAAGAGCTCATCTCCCTTGCAGACTTCACATGTGCCAATGAGCATCAAACATTCCTTCTCGAGCTAGGATTCTCACTGTAAGAAATCGGTAGAGGCAAAAACACAGTATCTTCCCAATTGTTGCAAACCAACACCTGAAACTTGGACCACACCTCAAAACAACTTTCTACACCCTTTCCAACTATTACCTTTGCATTTCCAAGCTAAAATTTGATTTTCTCACCTCATTTTTCCGCCTAGGACATAAGAATAGGTCTAGTGTAGACCTAGAAAACATGACCAAAATCTGTAAACACACTCTAAGACACTTGTGAGTGTCTCTACACTTCATCCCCATATTATCCATGCTCTCACCATGCATAAACAACTACTACAAACCTGACATACCACCTACTCCTTTATGTATGTTGACTAGGCCACCTGACCAAACATCTTGACCATGCTTGCACCAACAATGTTGACCACCTCATGACTTCATCACTCTTGCCCACCTATAAGAGCCTTCAAAAATCTTCATGACATCACTACAACATCCATCTATCACTGCAATACCTCTGCAAGCCATTATACCTACTCAAGACACCATGCCACCTCATCAAGCAACTCAATATGACCAGTAACACAACATGACATCAATGATGACACTACCAATCAATCTTCATGTTCCTTACTCCTTTTGACATCAATGGCATGTATTGACATCAATGAAAACACTACTTGCCAACAACTTCTACTGATTTCTAGATCCCTATGGGTTCCGTGTGGCATTCTATCAATATTTTTAACATCATATTCTACCTCTTTTAGTGGTGGCTTTCCTAATGCCTTCCATGTAGTTCGCATTATCACATTTAACTCCTCTACAAGGCCCAAACACGACGTATTTCCTCTATATTAAACTTCACATCTAATAAGATTGTTGATTTTCTCCACTTTTATCAATTTTTAATGCATTTTTATTCGTCTCATTTTCCACTTTTTCTATCTTGCATGTTTTGTATGATTCCTTTTGTTTACTACAAAATTTCTTCATTTTTTCCATCAAGCTCCTAGATTTCATTTAAAACTATACCAATTTTTTGAGTTTTACTTCTTCCTCCTCAAAATATATGATTTTATCTTTCTCCATTTCTTATTTTTCTACTTTATTTCACAATGTGATCAAACATTTTTGTATTTGTGTAGTCCCTATCACTATCTTCCTTATTTGAATCATCTTCCTCTATGATCTACTTCCCTTTTCCACCTTTAGTAGTTGTTGCAACTATTGGTTCTCTCTCTAATGCTAGAATATTACAAGTGTCATCTTTTTTTTTGTATTGTAGTATCGTCTTTAAAAAATGTCCTTATGGGACAATTCGATAAAACCAATTATCCAAAAACATACCCAAGGAGTAGGTTTACCAAAAACCAATAACAACAAAGTCAATAAACAGTCACAAACAAGTCACTCTAGAAGTCCATATGAGGTTTACCACCGACCAATCATTAACTAAAAATGAAAAAACTTAAGAAATTTCTTCATCAATTATCATGGTGGTCTCATTTGTTACATGTCCCAAATATGCACATGTTTTTAGACTAGTTCAGTCCCTTTTTCAAGCAAGTGTCCTTATCTTTCCTATCCGACCATCATTGTTGAATCCAAGTTGGTACTTGCCTATTTTTTGCCTTTGTTTTCCACAAATGCTTTAAGTTTTTCCTTGTTTCATTTGTTTTCATATGCTTCTTTGATAATTTCCCTAAGGGTCTCCATAGTACCTTGCACTTTTGAGTGAATAAGGGCCTCCAACCACCTAAGAACTTTTGTAGTCGAATTGTCAAGAGCCTCCTCATTGCTGCTATGATTAGAAGTCTTCTCCTTCTAAAGGTCTTTTTTATGGAACTTTTCAGGGCTTTGACTAAGGCCTTATCTCTCTAATATACTATAAGCTCATCTTCTGACTCAGTCTCATGTGCTCTAACCAACCGATGATCTACAAGTGTGCATTGTTCAAAGTAGGTGTCTTTAATCAAACCCAATTCATATTTCGAATATGTAACTTGTTGGCCCTCAAATACGATCCATAATGCAAATAAGTGAAGAGAATGAAATAAATCATTGTAGTTCTATACTTCACCAATTAGGGGAAGATTTAAGGCAACAAATGAGAAGGTGGTTAACCTATCATTCTTTGGGCTTTGTGAAACCCAGGGGATAGACCTTACAACAATCAAAATGTGTCAAATAGCACGAAGTATGCAAATATGGTGTAGCAGACCTAGATAAGCAAACTAACCACTATGATTTCTCACCCAATTTGTTGTCACTAACAGGAAGAATCATAAAACTACTTAATATTGGGAAAAGATTGTAAGCAAACAAACCATCGCAATAAATATATCCATGATTTATAGGTTGATTGCTCTGAAGACAATCATAGTGAACATGGGAAAGTTTATAAACCTAGATAATGAGCTATAATAATTGAAACTTTAGAGGGTTTACAAAGATAAATGGAGATTTTAGTAAGGTACTCTATTTAATGAAAAAGTAGTTAAAAAGAGTGGTCAAAATAACCATTATCAGTGTTTAGAATCCATTGGGAAAATAAACTTTAGAATTCAACAAAATGAATAGTAATATCCAATAGAGGAGAATAATTTACACAATCATTTCACACTTCATCATAATTCAAACGTATAATGAGATGACCTTACACAGACCTTCATTACTTATCAGAACAACACAAAAAAATGACAATACACTGATATTGAAACAATTTGCAGAAACTATAGAGAAGTGAGATCAAGCAAGGATTTTATAAATCAACATTTACAAATTTCTACACAACACAAATACGTACCTCATTACTAAAAAGTGATATGTACATTCAATGCCTTCTAACAAAGCTACAACACTTGTTTGACATCCTATGATAATTGCTCTTAGAATAAGAAAATGCCACCACTAACAATTGTTGAGAAACTAGGAAATTGGATGTTAAATTTGAAAACATTTTTTCTCATGAGCCAAAAAAACTAGGATGAAGTATTTGTCCTACAATTTATAACAATTCCCTTTGCAAAAGTGGAAAACTAAGGTACTCAGAATATTCCTCTAGAAGCAATCAGGTGTTGAGGAAGAACTAGTTGTCAGCACCAAGTGAAAACAAACCATCCACCAATGAATGAAGAGAGAGGAGCATGCCCAAATCACTTTTGTCATCTCAATATGGAAGGAAACACAAGTATTGCTTGGAAGCAAGCAAATGTTGGCATAAAAGTGGTCCCTGAAAAAACACAAATGGAGATCCATGAGAAAAACATATGCACATCCTTTAAATTAGGGGATTAGATGGAAATGAAGTTACCACTTGTATAATAGATTAGAACTTTCATGTCGGACCAATGTGAGAGCTCCATTTGCTTTGATTATGAGGCCAAGAGGAACCCAAAGAATCTCTCATAAAATGTTCATCAATTTCTTAACTATTTATCTGAAAATTAGAATCATTGCAAATCTTTTTGAATAAACTTTCCAATGGTACAAACCATTCGTTAGGAATATCTTGGTTAGTGCTCACATTAATGAGTTATTTGAATGATGTGATGCATTCACGTATGTGAGTAAGTTGTTAATGGTGTTATAACAACCCACTTAAATAGGGATTGAGGTAGTTATGTAATTGTTTATAGATCTTCTAAATAATAGGAGGGAATATATATATATATATATAGAGAGAGAGAGAGAGAGAGAGAGAGAGAGAGAGAGAGAGAGAGAGAGAGAGAGAGAGATTGGATCTGAATGAATTTAGAAAAAGGATTTAACATTCGATGCTCTTTTAATTAATTTATTTTGTACAAATTTGTTGATCCAATTTCATTTGGTATTAGAGTAAGATATATAGTCTTAAGATTTTCTAAAGGGGATATGAGAAAATATTTTTGAGAAGGGCTATCATTGTAGATTGAATTTTATTTACTTCTTTGTTGGATTACTTGTGGTTTTCCTTAGATCGAGTGTTTGCATTAGAGTGGCATAACAAAAGCTTGTGATCCATATGCGGTTTTGGCAAATATTTATTATTTTATATTAGCTTCTAACAAAGGACGTGTGCATCACATAACGTCATCATCTCTATGTCTTCCACTACGACATCTTCTTTGACATGAAGAATCATTGAAGAACATCGAGTCGGCGATTGTCCAATCCTTCACATGTCTATCTGATAGAAAGCATTGCATCTGGATAAGTTGCAGTCAAGTTAATTATGTGCGCAGGCAGGTTGAGGAAGGATCTCCATACTGTATGCACGTCTTCTCATGCATTGATTTTGTGTGAATCCACGCGTCCATCCTCTTTGAACACTCAATGTTGACTATAATTTGCATTTTCTACGACCACTTTGCATTGGTTTGAATTCCGTTCACAGAGTCTCTCGATTTGACACCTGCATGAGAAGGTTACAGTTCTCCTTTCCTTGGAGACTCTGCCAAACATTAGGTGTGTTAGAATTGCCAATGGGATTTGTTTTTCTTTGTGACTTTATTTTCTTATTGTTTGTTGTATTTCATAGTTTTGTAATAAATTGTCATATTGTCATTACAAATCTAATAGATATGGGCGAGTTTTCTTATTCATGTGTGTTTTTTTTTGTCATTATCATGGTTGAATTAAGGTTCTTGAGCGCCCTAGGCAAAGTACTTGGAACGTACACCCCCTTTCTCTATTCGATCAAAATTTTAAAATAAAATTATAGTGTGTTTTTAACAACTCATGCAATTAAAGTTAGAAAAGTTTCTTTCCTACCTTTTCCATAATAAAATTGTCAGGGACATCATCATTAATTAAAAAGGTAGTTATAATATATTAAGATAATTTATAATATTTTATCCAGACAAGCCGAAGAAGAGAGAATTGAAGTTGCAAGAATACTTACTTGACCTGACACTTCATGAATCTCTCCCAAGATACAAGACAAAAAGCTTGACTTTCCAGCCCCAACCACACCACAAACTGCCACCCGCATACCCCTCTTCACATGTAAATTTATCCCGAGACAAGGTTAATTTGTCTTTACAAGGAACCCAATTGAAACATCCATCCTCGATTTCAATCCCCAACTCTGATATATCCTTGGGGATTGAAATTGTTGCATCATGAGGCAACTCCTCTTGTAAAAATCCGGATATACGATCCAAGGACACTTTGGTCTAAGCAATCATGGACACCAAGTCGGGAAAAATTCTGAGAGGCTCTTGCAGTATTCTAAAAGCAGCCAATGCGAACAACACTCCCCCTGCAGTGAATTGCCCGCCAATAAAATACACGTCCCAAAAGTCACCACAGAGACAAAAATGGGTGACCCCCATATAAAGGTAACACATGCTTGCTCCATATGAATTCCGTTTGCATGCTGAGTTGTTCCAATTTGAATCCAATTTAATCATGTGCACATATTCCTGAGTTTCCTCTATGTATAAATGAATGTTACTCGGTGAATCTATAGTCCTGTACAAGCCTTTGGTGTAATTTCATTATGCACATATTCCTCGTGCACAAACTACCACCCACATACCCCTTTTCATATATGCACTTTCTATGTATAAATGAATGTTACCCATTTTGGCCGACCTAAAAGAGCCGACATAACATGAGTTTTTTTGGGCGCCCCTCCTATCGTGCGCCCTATGCAACTGCCTAGGTTTCCTAGGGCATAAGACGCCCTTGGTCATTATCAATAATTTGTGTTGTTTTGTGGTTCTCAAATTCCTAAAGTCTACATTACAAAAACAAGTATATGGTCTTTCCTAAACCTTTAGTTCTTGATATGTTCTATTACCACATTTAGTGTTCGTTAATGTTAATGTGTGGTTTAAGTCTTAAAAACTATAGTCTTGTACAAGTTTGTACCTTATCTTCTCATTAGATTATTGAGTTGTTTGTGTATATTATAGCTATTATCAATGTCATGTTTATTATTTTTATTGTAACTCGTCAATACTTATTCTCCAATTTTTTGAAAGTGTCGTTTAATCAACTTCAAGCCTTGATATTACTTATGGGTCTTTGTTGTGGTTGTTGGTAAACCACTGGAAAACTATCATTTGTTGTGGTTTTTGGTAAGCCACTTGAAAACCATTCTTTGTTTTGGTTGTCGGTTAGCCACTTGTAAAACCATTTTTGAGGTTGTTGGTTGTCCAGTACAACCATCCAGATCATGAGCACGAAGAGGTGACACGTTGTAGAAGAAGTGTGATTATGTTTTCCCCACGTTTGCACTAAGGAGGGAATATTAGGAATATATTGGTTAGTGCTCACATTAATGGGTTATTTGGATAGTTGGATGTATTCACGTATGTGGGTAAGTTGTTAGTGGTGTTATAACAACCTACTTAAATAGGGATTGGAGTAGTTGTATGATTGTTTTTAGATCTCCTAAATAATAGGAGAGAAGAGTCCTATATATATGGAGTGCTTGCTATTGTAATTGAATCCTGAATGAATTTAAGAAAGGAGATTTAACATTTGTTGTTCTTTTATCTAATTTATTTTATACAAATCTACTAATCTAATTTCACCATTCTCAAACAAAGCTTCCAATCAAAAGTTATGGGGAAAAACTAGAGCCCTATTTATTTATCGCTCTATTAAAACTTGCTCCATATTTGTTAAAATTTCATCATCAAACTATAGTCTCTTTAAAATAAAATCGGATGACCACTTAACATTATTTCATTACTTTCCATTTATAAAGTAAGTTTCCACAAGCTCCTTGCATTGTTGGCCATGCTTGAAATTAAACTAATAGAGAAAACCCAACAGATTAACACTTTATACAGTGAAAACTACCTCTACTACGTGTTTGTGTTCGACTCTTTTGATTTTGTGCAACCCTCAAACTATCAAATTTAGCCTAGGGTAGAAATATGTGAGAGGTTCTAACTTCACCACTTGGTGCCACTTGTCAAGCTTTGGTGTTCCCTCATTTGAAGGGTAAATAGAGTCAAAGATTTGAGAATGTCCTAAATATTGATTGACACCACGTGGGGCTAATGAGAACTCTAGAGGGTGTAAAGGCTAAAGGTCAAACACATGTTAAAAATAATATGATGTGGGTTATGAACCCCTTATATAGTTCTTAATGTTATATTTAATATTTATATTAAATATAACTATAAATGATATATTATAATTAATAAATAAAAGTATAAGTGTATTTTTATTTATTAAATATAATCCATCAATTTATATTAATGATTTTCAAACCAACTATGGGTACTTTTATTTATTAAGTATAATCTATCAATTTATAAATGTGCAACCATACTACAAATGGTATTGAAAGGGTGCGGATATACTAGTCACAAAAATAAATAGGGCACTTGAGGCCCATAAAAATAATGGAGAGAGGAGAAGTGAAAGGTGAAAAAGGATGTTATTAGACATGTTACAAGTGTAAATTACTTGGTTTCTCAATTAAATGGATATCTATTTTTTTGGTGGTTTTTTACTTCTTGGAAGTTTTCCTACTACAAATCATATGTTGACTAATTTAATTTATGTATTTAATTTATATTGTAATGTAAGTAATATTTAAATGACTAAATTAACCCTCTATTAATTTTATCCCGATCCTTAAAATGTTAGGTAAAGTTTTAGGTAAATTTGATTAAATTATTTTTTAAATTAAATCAGATTTGATAAGTTAAAATTAAAAAGTTAATTAATTATTTGGTTGGGGTAGTTTGTAACTCTCCCCATGGAAAGTGTAACAATTTTTACATGCAAACATATGGGAGTGAGTCTATACATTAAAGAAACAAATTGAAATGCACACCTAGATCCTATGGTATACAAAATATAGGAAAGTGTAAATATAGGGTAAGTATCCTATATTACATTGTTACCAATTCTCAAACTCTCACTTGTTCTAGGCAGATGCAGTAGTTGTAACATGTAGGAAGATTTGGAATCTCTATAGGGATTTGTATTTTGTTTGGAGAGAGGCATTTTGTTCTATTTCATGCCTTGGGTGGTTTGATTCGGGAAGAAGAATGTGAAGCTAATGCACAACTTTCTACATTTTGAATTTCTGTTGAAGAAGAGTGTGGTCTCGATTCAAATCTGAACCAGAAATTAGAAAAGTAAAGAAACATGGTGAAACAATGAGGAATTTAAGATGAAGAGTCTACCAAAGAAACTCGACACTGAAAGTTGTGGTTGCCTTCTTCTCATGGCCCCTTGCCCCCTTCTTTGTATATGAGTTCTATGGGGGCACCATCATAGATCTATATAGATAGGGTCAATCCCTATCTATATATAGCTCTCCCCATATCTAGGGGTGGGGGGTGCGCCTATATATATACAAAGAGGGATGGAAACAAAGAGGAGGCAGTGGATGAGCAACAACCAACACTCCAACAAAAACAACAATAATTTTTAAGTTCCATCAATGGCATATGGTTGACACCTGCATAATTTATAATGCAACATACTCATCTTGAACTAGAACATTTTGGAAGAGAAGCTTTGTGGCATGCTCGAGTTGCATTTCCCTATTATGGAAGTTATGTTTTGCATATGGTCCACAAATGATTCCTCATATGCTTGGGGTGCAAGCAAGCTAGTCTTCCATTACCCCTATTTGATTTAGTTGAGGAACATGTCTATGTAAATGAAAAGTAATATTGTGGAATTTTGTAACAACGACAACCTCGGGAAAAATCAGAGTTAGAGAACAAGATGATTAAAAACATAAAGGGGTTTGCATAAGTCCGAAAGCTTGTTGTTTTTTCTTGTCTTGCTCGAGGTCTTGACTTGAATGAATCCCTTGGTTTATCGTACATAGTTTTGTGTAGAAATAACATGCATACAATTGATGTTGATATTTGTAAAAAGTATATGCGGTAGTTTAAGATATTGTTGTTTAAGATGTCCAGAGGATGACATTTTGTGTGTGACTGTAAGTTCTCAGAATTTCTTGAAGACAAGGTTTCCTTAATAGGGAAATACACAATATTTGAAATGTGTGACTATTGATTTACAAGAGGGAGATATTTTTTCTAATATTTCAATGACATTGCATTTCTTGTGACCAATAAACCCAATTGTCTTAGCATGCAATGGGTTTGGAAAATTGCATTGACCATCCTCTACAATATTGTGGGACATGGTATTGAGTATCAATGGTGAATTCACATAGAATTTGTATTTTCTTATTGACATAAGGAAGTACTTCCATAAGTTATGAGAGTTTATAAAAAGTCTTGTGACTCTCAAATTCTACAGGTTTGAAAAAGAAACGTTAGAATCAAAATGAAGTCCAAAGGAATGACCTTTAACTCAACCAACCAATGAAATGACCGAATAACTAAAAATGACCCAATGAAATGAGAAAAACCCTAAATATTTTCTTAATCTCCATCCTCCTCCTACCGGCGACAAAATTCTTTTTATTAGAATCAAAACTAAAAATTTGAAGTCTTAATACTATATAGTTTTTGTGCCCTATAAGAATTGGGAAAGAAACCCTAAATTTTGAAGTCAAGAAGATTTCACTCAGTGTGAAAAATTCAGCCAATTTGCTCTGTCCCGTTTTTGTAAGTAATCCCGTCAAACTTGGCATTACATGCCAATATTTTCAAACTATAAGTTATTTCCAACAAGCCTAGATGGAAGTCGCAGGGATTTGGTATTTTTGGGTTATCCGCATGGAAAAATACAATTATTGAAACAAGTAAAGTTTCTCTCGAGTTGTACAAGCTTCTGGAAATTATTTTGAGTATTCTGCCGAGTTAAACGAGTTGCTGTAACAGCGAGGACACTGTTCTTTCTCAGGGCACCATTTTCTCTCTACCGGCGAGGGCATTGTTTTCAGGCATTAGGGCAATAACCACAGATAGGGGCTCCACTGAAATCACTCCATGAAATAGGGGTGCTCCACTTATCCTTTTTTGGTGTTATCTATAATAAAACTCCTCTATGCAACAAACAAAACATGGATAAACAAGAGCACCCTGAAAGTAACCTGACCTGGTGCCACAGGGGTGTATGACAGAGAAACAACATATTTCTATGGAAAACAAGTATCCAAAAATACTAAAGCGGGGACATTTGTAATGAACTGCACTGAAACAAGGAATGGGTCCCAAATACAGCTCACTCATTCAGTGATAAGGAGGTTATATCATGAACGTTTAGGCATTCCCTGGGAGCATACTCTCCAGCTTCCACAGGGACTTGCAGTAACATTCTCTAATCCGTACATAGGGAATTTAAATGGGCAATGGAGTTCTTTCATACATGTATACCCTCAAGCTAATACCCTGGGCACAGTTGAGAAGTTGGTCTTTGTCAATGCAAAGCATGATAGAGGGATTCTAAGGCACAGGCAGATCGGAAAGACGAGTCTGACACATAATAAAAAGTTCACTATGATTCTGCTGAAAACAAAGAATGCTACAACCCTCACTTCTAAGTTACAACAAGTAGGAGACCAAAAAATGCAAAGAGAAGATAAAGGGATTAACAAAGAGATCTTGACGCCATATGAGGTCTTTAAATCAAGGCAAAGTAAGACTGGTACACTCGTTGAAAACAAGGGAGAAAGAGGAGACGAGCTTCATGATAACATAGAAGCATATAGCCTCACGAACACTCCATTGTTACAGCCATCAAAACTATATGTGAATGAGCTCATGAACATGAAAAAGAGGATTGAAAGTATAGAAACAAAGGGACAATAAAAAGACATTATAACTATAACAATCAGTGGGAACCTTGAAAGAGAAAACAAATTGCTCAAAGAACAAGTTACAAGATTGCAAAACAACTTAGAAAGAGGACAACAAGAGTTGATCAACATAAGGCAAAAATTAGCACAAACAAGAACAAAAGGAAAAAGAACTCGAGATAGAGAAAGAAAGTGACACAACACAGATAACAAAGAAACCAAATAGAAGAAGCTAAATCTTGGGCATAAGTTGTAAGGGGGCCATCAAATGAGCATAAAGAAATCATAGAAAAACCAATCATGAAACAACTGCAAGAAGAAAGAGACAAGCAAGGCAAGGTAGTAAACATCATCATCAAGGGTTTGAAGGACTATGGAGAGAAGGAAAGAACTGATATTTTAACAAGAGACTTCCTTAAGGACAAGTTGGAGTGGACAGGTTTTTTTCAGCAAACCTAGTAGGATTGGAAAGAAGACAGAGGAAGGAAGGAATATGCATGTAAGAGTGATCATGAGAAGTATGGAGGACAAGAATGCAATCCTAAAGAATAGGGGGTTGCTTAGAGGCACTCATATATACTTTGACGATGATTTAACATTTTCCCAACAAGAGGAGCGAAGGAAGGAATGGGAGAAAGTGAAAACAACAAGAGAGGCAAGAAAGTGGGCGTGGTTGAAGAATAGGAAAGCCCAAATCAGCGATCGTTTTCCACACAAGAAATAGGGATACAAGGCCCCACAAGAATATATACACATGGTAAGTTGGAATTGTAGAGGTTACCCATGGAGAAGAGGACTAGGGTTGGGGCCCATAGCAGAGGGGAAAGTTATTATTATTCTTACAAAAACACATGAACATGATGATGCAAAGTTCCAGACTTTGAAGGGTACAAGAAAATCTCAATCTAGAATGATGGGACAGAAACAAGTAAAGGGCATGGAGGAGTCACGGTGTTAATAAGGGAATTGTGGGATGAAACCGTATCAATAGAAAAGGAGGACCCAAATAAGCAATTCATATGGTTGAAAATAATAGATAGTGAAGTAATAATCAAGTTAGCTACTGTTTCTTTTCCCCTAAAAGCTCAAAGATCTACAAGAAGAAAAATCTAGATAGTGAAGATCCTTATACTACTTTTAAAAAAGACATTTTTGTTTTTAATGCCTTAGTGGAAATTGTCTTAATAGGTGATTTTAATGCAAGGACAACAAACAATCAATCCCTTGAGTTGAGCAGTGATGGAGGGGATAAAAAGCTACTATGTCTTGAAGAAAATGAGGACCAACTTTGGAAAAGAGACTCACAAGATGGGAATGGGAGTGTGATGCACTTTGGAGCAGAACTATTAGGGCTATGTAGCTTGTATGGTATGGTCATTTGCAATGGCATGAGAATGTGGCCAAGGTTAGGAGGTGTCACATGTAAAACATACAATGGGAAAAGTGTGGTGGACTATGTAATTTTATCTCAAAATTCTATTTCTAGGATATTGGAGTTCGATATAGGGGATTGTTGGCATGAGTGATTTTGAGGTTGTCATTGATGTAAAATTTTATTAATGGCAAAGATAATGATGGAGGAGTGCTAGAGGATGATTAGTGTGATGATAATATGGACATTCAGGTTGATTCATGGTTGTAGCTTGGCCTTGTAGGCTTAATTAGGTGACTTAGCTAGCCTAGGTGATAAAGCATGGTGGATTGAGTTCCATGGTGGCATGAGGAGCATGGTAGAGGCATGGAGAGCATGGTTGGAGAGTTCTAAGACACTCACATGAGTTTCAGAGTGCATACTACTAGTTGAAGACTCGGTTGCAGGTGCTCATCTAGACCTAGTCTAGGTGCTGGAGGCCAAATGGAGCATGAGAGTGATGTGTAGAGCTATGTGAGCCCATGGAAGCATGTAGATGAGTGAGAAATGATGTCTCGAGGTTGTCAGGGCCTTTTAGAGAGGTTTCATGTTGAGGTATAGTGTTCTTATACTTTGTTTTAGCTTAAACTATGCAAAACCCTAAGAACCGAGTCATGTAAGTCCTAGTGGTGGTGAAGGTGCAGACCTATTTGAGCTAATATGATGATAGGAGATGTTAGCAGAGGGTGTTGTGGGCAAAAATTCAGGCTACCATGATGAGAATTTTGCAAGTTATGAAGGTTTGAGCAAAACATGGTTCTTAAGAGTGCATTTTCCAAATCGAAGAGATAGAAATGCTCATGGTTGACACGTGTAAGGTTTGCATGGAAATATGATCCTTTCAGGGATGTTGAGGCATGGAGTTAAGAAGATCTCAGAGTTGGAATGCGGTCAAATGAGGCCCAAACATTTATGAACGATCGTTAAGAAGGTAATAAACTTTTATGAGTTTGAAACCCTAGGTTATGAGCGATGGAGAAGATATTCTTGGTAGGTGCCCATAATGGATTTTTTTACAAATATGATGATTGGATATTGTAGAGGACTCCTCCAACTTTCCAATGAGGTATTTTAGAGCATGTGATTGTATGTGGGTCTCACTCAAAAAGGTTTGTTTATGATGATTTTCACCTTGTGCAAATGTTTCATTGAATCTATTGAATAAATCACCATTTATGTAAGCTTGGGAGTTTTACTACATGTCCATGATAGTTTCAAGTCATGGTTGAGGTCATAAAGTAAAAAGTGTGCTCTATCTCTTAAGACTGATTTTTGGGCCTAAAAGGGTAGTTTAGTAGTGTTGGAAAATGGAAGTGCTTGAGCACTTGTGAGATTTGTGATGGAGTCTAATGATCTTGGAGGTGTTGTACACATCTCATATGACATGTTTCATGTTTTTTTGAGCTCTAAAAGTGTACTGAGGTGGCATGGTTGAGGTCACAAGTTGACCTAGTTTGATTGGTTCAGAAAGGACTACTTTGGCTAGAAGATTGATATACAAGACCCATGTTTTGACTTAACTGATGATTTCTATCCATTTGAGAGTGAAGAGGGATGAATTTTGTTCCTATTAGATTCATTTAGAGGTATCAAAAGTGTTAGCAAGGTTGCAAACCAATTGAGTTTCCAAAACTTTTTTCTGGATTGTTCAATTTGCCGAAGAGGAAAAGAGGTGTGGTTTTTTTTTGGATGCTTCATGAGGTATAACAATCATGTATGTGATCTATAGGCCAATCGATTTCCAATGAGTTGGTGTATGGCATAGTTGAGGTGTTTTGGTGTGATCTTGAGCTCCATAGTTGAAGACTTGTTCCTGGAAGCAACTGATTTGAGTAGAAACAGTCCTACTTGGTAGTTTTATGAAGAAAATGATTGGTGCAGATCATTTTGAGAGCATGGATGATTTTTCTATGGTATGTTTGACATGTTTGAAGCCTTTGGAGGCTTGAAAAAATCAAGATGAAGAGTTTGAAGGTCTTTGATGAGCTTGGTGATGGGGTTTAGGCCTTTTTGGGCTTGTCTTGTGTCTTGGTGCATGGTTGACCTACATGGGTCATTGATATGAATTTATATGAGTGTGTTGTTATATTTTTAAGTTTTAATGAATGAAAACTCTTGGATCAGGACCAACCTATGTTATGTTTTTAAGTTGAGTTTCATATAAAAGTGCATGTTTGGTTCATTTTTGAACTAGTTGAAAGAGAGGGAAAATGCGAGCTAGGTGAGAGAGTGCAAGAGTGTTAAGGGCATCAAGACATATATGAGGAATGTGTAAAATTATGAAGAGTGTTGAAGAGCTTGTGTGTAAGGGTTTGTTCCTAACTTAGTCCATGAAAGATCAAGATTGAGCGAGTTAGGAGAAGGTGCATTTGAAGAGGGTTCGAAGGTGTGTGTGTTGAATTAGTGATCTCCATCAGTTTTGGAAGTTATCCAACTCAAGTAATGAATTATGATCTAATATTTAAGATCAATTTTGCGACTGTTTGGTCTTGATCCTTGAGCTAAAAAATACTTCATAGTTCTTCATTTGAAGGTGTTTGAGTTGTTTCTTGATCACCTTATGGGATTGTAGCCTCCTTATGGGGTTGGTGCCTCACTAAACTAGGGTTTGGTGCTCCTTGTAGGGTTGATTCTCTACTAAACTAGGGGTTTGTGCTTCTTGTGAAGTTGGTGCTTCACTTAAATCTTTTGATTTGAGTAATATAATCAAAACTTTAGTTTTTTTTTCTTCCCTTGAGGGTTCCACTTATAGCTTGTGTTCTTGTGTACTATTTCATGGTTAGGTTCTTGTGAATGATTGTTGCATATTGTTAAGATCACATTAATGCATGGTTTAATGTTAAATGGTGTGTGCAAGTTAATTTGAATTGTTTAAGGGTTTTGAAGGAGTAATTCACCCCCATCTCATTCCATTGTGCTTCCAACAATTGGTATCAGAGTAGGTCCTTTTGGAGAAGTTTAACCACTTGAAAGGAGATTCTCTTGGAGCACAAGTTTGGTTGATCATAATAAGAGAAATGTTTTTTCCGTATCGAGGTCCTAAGTTCAATGGAACTATGCCTTACTGAGATTGAGAATGAAGGTATATCTAAGGTCACTTGGTTATGAAGTTGATGTTGGAGACATTGATTTATCAAACCCCTGGAAGAAATTTCCAAGGATATCATTTTTGGCTCTTTGGAAGAATGTGTGAGTACCATGGTTGTGGATTGTGATTCAACCAAGGAGTTGTGGGAAAATTTGGAATATTTATATGAAGATAGTAGTCCCTCCAAGTAGTAGTGAAAATGATAGTACAAAAGGCATGATTCGAGAAAATAGAAATGGTGGACCCAAACTCGTTAGTGACCTAGATGATCTACAATTCATAAGAAAGGAGAACCAAAGACTAAAGGTAACTCTTAAGGAGCTTAAAGTCAAAATGGAGGAGTGTACTCAACTAAAAACTCATATTGGATTGTTTACTGCTAGTCTCAAGACTAAAGAAGATGAGTGCATTAAGTTTGGTATGAGCACGAAGACTTTACAATCAGATCTGGACCTAGCTTCAAGAAAACTGAATATGTATCAAAAGTTTGAAAAGATTATAAGCAATTTAGATGATTTCTTGAGTAGCCAAAGACATTCTAGTGACAAGTCAGGTTTAGGCTTCACAAAATAATTAAAGAAGAATGAAAACCTTTTCTGAGTCAAGTCAAGAATCTGCCAAGGCCAAGGAGGACCTCAAAGGAAAGGATGTCATGAAAAATGATGTTGTTTCAAGCAAGAAGATTGTTGGTTCAAGTGATGATCAGATCAAGAACAATGTGAAGACAACATCAGTAAGACAACCCAATGCTTAAAGGTATGAAAGAAATTTCAATGGATATTGTTATAGTTGCAATTATTTTAGACATATGGTTAAGGAGTGTAGAAGATTTGTCAAAGATAACTACATATGGAGGGATAGCAGGAGTGAGCAATCAAAGAATGTGATATGCTACAATTGTCATGAGAAATGTCACATTGCAAGGTACTATTTATATGAACCCTCAAATCAGATTTTGGGAAATGAAGTTATTAGAGGTAAGAGTAAAGTTATTTGTTTCAATTGTAATAAAGTGGGTCACATAGCTAGATATATATCAACATGAATAACCAAGACAGATATGGAAGAATGAAGGTATGAATGAGGTTGTTTGTTTTAAATGCAATCAAGTTGGTCATATTTCTAGAATTTGCAATCATAGTCCACCTAGACATAATTGGAGAGATGGATATATTCTCAATGGAGGGCAAAAATATTATTATTTTCTTCAAATGCAATAAGGTTGGTCACATTTCAAGATATTGCAGATCGAGGAAAGATAGCTATAAGAGGAAGGAAGAATTTAGGTCCAATCATGATGAGAAGCCTAATCTTACTTGTGAGCCAAATGCTCAAAAGTGGTTGCTTGCTGATAGATAATCAAAGGTTCAACAACTAAAGAATATAGTTCAAGATCTCAACATCCTCTCTTATGAGGATTTGGGTGCATTTCTTTGTTAAGACACAATCAGGTGCATAGGTGTCTCCATTAGGATTCATGGAGTTGTCTTCCTATGTGATTGAAGCATGAGAAGGTATGTTCGGTCTGCATAAGTTAGTTTGGTCATAGTCAAAGATATAAAAATGAGTTTGTCTTGGTGTTATAAGAGGTCCTTATCCTATCCCAAAAGAAGGTTGTCAAAGACTATGGTGATTTTTTCAAGTGGTTTGTCTTGTGATCATGAAAACCTTGTTGAGTGTCCTGCTAAAGTTGATTATTCATCTTGTTTAAGCATGAATGAAAGGTTTGTTACCTACATATTTGGTTCAAAAAGTGCACTTGATTAGTTTTTCAGAAGTCTTCCAAGTCATGTGTAAGGATATGTGAACTATCATGGTGAAAAATGTGTATGTTTTGAAGTATCAATGATCCATAGGGATCTAGAAAAACACACCATTCCATCAAATCCATTAGCACCAAGAAGGAAAAATGAAGAAAAATGAGGAAAAGGAGGTTATGTCTACAAATCAACAAAATTGCCACCCAGACAGGGGCAGCGATCTTGTAACCACCGCCTTGCCTAGGGGCGGAAGGTTCTATGATCTCCGATCTCATCGTTGCATGCGGCAGGTGGTGGTCTTGACACTTTTGATGGGAAAAATAAAATCAGGGAACGTATAATTCTAGAATTCAAAGAGATGGTTGTGTCTCTTCCCTTCCATGCCCTTTCACATCCTCCAATGCATGGGAGGACATGGGAAGGCCTATAAATGCATGAAAGGAAGAGGAGAATGAACATTCGGAAGATCCAAAGAGATCAAGAGAAAAGTTGGAGTCATGAGAGCTAGTGAACAAATATTCTTCAGTGCTGGAGTGGAATTGTAGGAGCAAGGTGTAAGAAACAGAGCAAGTAAGTAACTAGAGGGGAAGTTTACATTGTTGTTCTTCTCTACGCTTATTGTAATTTGTAATTGTTTTAAAATTGGCCAATAAAAGTGGGAAGAAAGAGCGTTTTTCCTTCCTGACTGGTTTTCCTCCATTGGAGGTTTCCAGGATAAAATTGTTGGTAGTCTATTTTAGTGCGCATAATGTCACTAAAGCATAAAGGATTACCTTTGCATGTCTCAAAATGGAAGGTCATGCTCTGGTTTGGTGGGAAACCCACCTAGCCACTTGTGAAAGGAAGAAACGTCCTATTGTCAATACTTGGAAAGGTTTTAAGGAATTACTTAGAGCTAACTTCTATCCTATCGGCCATAAGATTGACCGACTAGATGATTAAGTGGCAGTACTTTAGATAGGGTAGCGGTCAAAGCGTGCAAGACTATACTATGGAGTTTCGGAGACAAGCCATGTTGCTTAATATGGACTTGGAGGATGAGGACATTTTGACCAAATATTTGGGAGGACTTCACACTCACCTTCGAGGAAGGTAATCTCCATGAAGCCTAAGGATCTCAACAAAGCTTGCGTGCAAGCATAATATATTGATGATGAGAAGAAGAAAGGAGAAACAAAGCCAAAGGAAGACCAATCAACCAATTAGCAAAGCAAAAGGAGCAAGGATCAACAAATTACAAAGGTAAATGGAAAGGTAAACATGCCGCCACTACTTTGCATACTTATAAAGATCCTAAAAATTTTTGTAAGAATTGTGATATAAATGGACATACTGACGCCACATGTTGGAAGTTACATCCGAAATTACACCCAAAGCACTGAACCAAGGATTCCAAGAAATCCATGGCCACTATGAAAATAGAAGAAGAGGTGGAGATTGAGGATGATTCAGATGTAGACGAGAGGCTGGGATGCACAACCACTAACATGTATGGGGGAGAAGAAGAAGAAGAGATGAGTAAGCTATTTCAAATCAGAATCCAAATCAAGAAGACTAAGGTAAACGCTTTAGTAGATTTTGGTTCTCAGTCAAATTTTATTTCTGATATGGTTGTAAAAGAGCTTGGTCTAGAAACTTATGAGCATCCACGTCCATACCCATTGGGATGGGTAAAGAAGGGTGTAGAAATCCAAGTAACAAGAAAGTGTAAGTTTAGTTTGGGATAAATACCCAATATATTGATGTATTAGAGGTTGATATCATTCCACTTGATGCATTTGATGTTGTCTTTGGAAGTCCTTACTTGTATGCTAGGGATGTTGTGTTCACAAGGAGGGAGAACCGATATCAGATGGGTCAAGGACGAGTTAGTTTCAACATATGGGCACACCAGAGAAAATCAAAGAAGGCTATGGTAAGTGCCAACCAAGCACAAAGACTTATTCAAGAAAATCATTAGTTTTGTTTACTTTCATTGGAAGAAAAGAAAAATGGAGTAGAGAGCACAAATGTTTCTAACCAAAGGATGGAGAATTTGGATAGCACTTTTCAGTTTTTGCAGAAGAAGCCACCACAAGAACTACTCATTCAAGGAGCAATACAAACTTCTGCTATGCAGTCACCATATCTACTTATTGATTCACTAGACTTGATAGTAGGGCAGCAGGAAGAGGAGGAGATACAAGGAACAATGGTGACTAGCAACAACACACAAGGAGAGGATTCAACAAATCCATCTCAAGAGACAAAGTCAGCCACACTTCATGTGGATGCCCTCAGTAGCAAGTTGTAAGAGCTCGCACCTATTAGGGTCATCTATGCGTGATAAATAAAACATATAGAATTTTCCTTCCAAAGAGGATTGTACTGAGGAAACTCGGAGGAGGATGTAGCACTGGAGCAAGCAAACTAGAGATCCACAGGAGTCTTGATAGGTTGGACGAGAAGAGAAGACGCCAAGGGAAACCCGGTGGTACTCGAAGGAGAAAGAGAGGGAGTTGATTCCTCTACCACTCCCCCACTAAGATTTTGTGGGACTAAAAGCCTCCTAAATATGGGAGGTATGATCCATAGGGATCCAGAAAAACACACCATTCCATCAGATCCATCAGCACCAAGAAGGAAAAATGAAGCACCAAGAAGGAAAAATGAAGAAAAATGAGGAAAAGGAGGATTTCTATTTGCAAATCAACAGAATTTCCGCTCTATGTAGAGTGTGGGTTAAAAATGCCACCTAGATGAGAGCAGTGGTCGATACTTATAACCACCACCCATGAATAGCCATAATTGAAAGAGGGTGGCTTCCTTGTGATTTCACATCCTCGGTGCATGGGAGGACATGGGAAAGCCTATAAATGCATGAAAGGAAGAGGAGCGGTGGTCCAAACGACACTTTTGAGTCATGGGAAAAATACAAAAATGGAGTGGAATGAACTAGAGGGTAATTTTACATTGTTGTTCTTCTCTTGCTTATTGTAATATTCAAAGAGATGGAAATGTGTTTCTTCCCTTCGATGCCCTTTCACATCCTGTTGGTGCATGGGAGGACATGGGAAAGCCTATAAATGCGTGAAAGGAAGAGGAGAACAAATTATTGTGATTTTGTGAATTTGGAAGATCCAAAGAGATCAAGAGTAAAAGTTGGAGTCATGAGAGCTAGTGTAAAAGAGGTGCGATCTCTAAAGATTGGAAGAAAATTTGTTGTGGAGCTAGAAAGTTTTTGACCTATTTCTTTAGGTCTTCATGAGAAGAAATTCTTCTCAACTCATATCGGTGAGATTATATCCATGTAAGGGATTGTATATGTTATCCCAAGCTTTGTTGCGGTGAGAATAGAGCTTAAAGGAGGTTTTTAATGATCAAAGTGAAGGGTTGACAAATTTATTGCTAACAATGATCAAGGTTGTTTATCTCGAGGAAGGAATTGTATGATTGATCAAACCATCAAAAATAATGAGATTTTCAAGTATGTTTAAGAGTTGATTAAGTCTGTAGGGTATTTCTTTGGCTCTTGATTCATGATTTTGGTTCATCAAGCAAGGTTAGACATTTCCTTAAAAATGAGATTAGTATCGGAAGATGTAATCAATGTTGAAAGTCTGTGATAAGAAGGCAATTTGTTCGGGATACCCGTAATATTCCCAACTATGTATATGATTTTATTGAGTGGCTTGAAGTTGTAGATTTCTGATTTAAAATATGATCATTATGCTCTTGAAGATGTTTGTGTAGGTTTTTACATGGAAAGTGTGTCATAATTCATGAAGAGTTAGTCAACACGATTGTTGATAATATTGTGATCTTGGTGTGGTTATGTGATGCCTCAATCCATATGATGAGAATTCTTGAGTTATGATTTGAGGGACATTAAAAGTATCTATACATCTTAAAGCTAGCATTGAAATGGTTTAGGATTGTCTTTGAAAGTAAGAGAGGTGTAGTATTTTTGATAATCAATGGTTTAAGGCTCTTGTGTGTGATTAAATGAGGCCTAGAGTGTGGTCTCACTAGGGGAGAAGAGTTAATTTGGTTGGAAAATACTATACAAGACCTAAGATGGAAGGTTACATCTTGTTGATAGTCTACAAGTATGAGAAGAGGTAAGTTATGTTTCCCAAGCCTATTCCTTAAAGTAGACACATAGTTACAGTGTCTAAGAATGACTATTTGAGTCTAGATGTTGTGATAGTTGGCTTTGAACCATGTCTTGAGATACAACAAGAGTGTTTTTTCATCTTAAGAGAGGTATGAAGAAGAACATGCATGATTAGAGTTGTGGAAATGAAAAAGATAAGATTTTCAAGATGATATGGACCATATCAATCCTATGCATGCCTGTGAAAGTTTTCAATACATAATACTTGGATGGAAGGATTACGATGTTGACACATGACACAATTCTAGGTGCTTTTGGATGAAATGGTTTCTAAGCATGAGATTTATCCAAAACTACTAGGTTGTTCATAAATCATAATCATGGTTTTAGAGTAATATAACAAGTATTGGAGAATACAATTTTTAAAAAATTAATTGTTTAAATTAATTTAATTATCTTTATTACATGTCACTTTTACATACAAAATATGAATTAAAAATAGGCAATCGAATAAGTTAGAGACTTACATCAAGTCCCCTCACATTAACAAATTAGGATCTCAAGAATCTTATATTTAAATACTTTCCATATTATTATGACTAGAACACACCCCTACTTTGTTAGAAAAGTGGGGGCTCTCTTGAAAACTTTGATAAGTTTTAAATATGGAATAGTAGGGAGACTATGGTTTAAAATAAGGTTGAAGATATGATCTCGAGTCAAGTTCACCAAAGTTTTACACCATAATTAATTGAGTGTTATAGATGTATAATATCTAAGAAATGTATAAAGATTAACAACATGTATAATATTTTTATCTAATTAACTTCCAACATGTATTATACATGACCAAGATAATGCAATCAATTGTAATGACAAATGATTGATAAATGATAATTGATTTTTAAAAATACAAGAGGAGAGAGAGAGACTTAGTTTGTTCAGGAAGATTATGAAATGATCTAGATGTGTCAAACAATATAACAAGAGAATTTGGAACCCCATATTCTAGATAGAAGATTCTATAAACAATAAAACTTATAGGTGCATGACCATACATGATCCGTATGGTCTAGGAAGGATGGGTATGGTCCACGATAAGGATTTATATTCTTGGATAAAAATAAATTTGAGATCTAAAAATTTTTAAGTGCTTCACTTGTTTAGAAATGGTGCTCATTGTGTGTTGATAATATTTTCACAACTTTGGGATGATCTATAATGATTTGCAACAAATTAGAAACCCTAAAACCTACATAACCCTTCATCAAAGTATTAGTAAACCAAAGGAGAAAAAAATGTGTGTATTGAGGATGGACCACCCTAGGCATTCATACTTCCAACTGTTAAACCAATCCTAGTGCTGCACTATAAATCCCAGATGCTGAATCAATCTTCATGTAGGTCTCTTAGGTGCTTGTGAAAGTGTGTAAAGCTAACCAACCCCCTAGGGGTCCCTTCTATATCTTGACACTAAGACATTAGGATAACTACATAGTATAGAATGTATCTAATGTAGTAGGAGTAAGATATGGTGTGGACCATATATGTGACCTAACCATTATGTTGAGTGAAATCCTTGTGCATTTCTTGGAGTTAATTTTTTCTTTCTTAAGACATGGCTCTATGATCTTTACATGTTTGTAGATTAGTGAAACCAAAATCCTTGGCCTAGTCGAGTTATTTACACATGTACTAGGGAATGCTTTATATATTTTCACCTAATTTGAATTTTTTTTGGAACCCTTTGAGTGATTTTGGAATGATGTTCTAAAGTAGGAGCTTGTAAGAATCCTAGGTGAGTTATAATATGATAGTGATTTTATTATATAGTCTTTTTAGGTGAGATATTATGATATGATAGACCCTATGAAGATGAAATGACCTAAAGAGTTATTTAGAATCAAAAGTAGAGTTAGTGATTGAGAAGGGTGGCACCATACAAGTCAACCAATAATGAACCTCACATCCTAACCCTTATGTATGGTTTTGGACATGAAAGATAAAATATTAACTAAAATTTGTGCAATGAATATAAGATGTTTTATGCCTCTTTTATTGAATAATATTTCTATATTTTTCAACAAAGGATAATGTAAATATAAACAAGTTGTAGAATGGCTAGAGAGATGATGAGATTGGATTTGAATGTAAGAATTTGTTAGTAAGGATACAAGGTCAAACTTGGCATCACACAAGAAAAGTTACCATATTTTACTATCTACAAACACCCACACCCATTATCATCACACTATTACTACATTTGGTCCTATAGTGGGGTGAATAAATCTTATCCCTAAACACTAATTAAATTTATGTACATTTCAAGTATTTTGTTTATCTCGTATTTCATCATCATATAGTTTATAATTGTTATTTATTATCTTGATTGTATTTATATCATGAACCATAATATGTATATTTACTAATTTATTTTAATTATATTAACACCCAATTTTAATATTATGATGACATACTACTGATTGGAAATCATAAGAAAATTATCAACCAGTTAAGTTTTATATGTCTATGCAATTTAAAATGAAAACTATCTACATTGAAAAGTTCAATTTTAGGCATGGAAATTACATGAGAGCATGAAAATAGGAAGTAATGGTTAAGTTAGCGAGAATTATAGTGAGATGGTTTTAGAAAGTTCAAATTCCAAAATAGCAAACCCATGAGCATACCTTTCCTAATTGGTTAAAAACTCTTGGGTGTGCAAAATCCAAAGACACTAGCAGAGTTAGAGGACATGGTTTGAGTTTTGTATTAAAGGGAGATGGGAAACCTAATGTATACATGCAATGGGGTTTTGGAAGGCATATATATATATATATATATATATATATATATATATATATATATATATGAAGAGGATCTTTAGATATTTATACAAAATATATGATCATGAAAGACATTGTACATATGGGATCTTTCATGATCATATATTTTGTATAAATATCTAAAGATCCTCTTCATTGAAGTCAAATTATTCTTTCATGGGTTATATATATAGTATAAAGAATAATTTGAATTTAATGAAGAGGATCTTTAGATATTTATACAAAATATATGATCATGAAATTTGTTATCGGTGAAGTCTTGATGAAAGAAAGGAATTGATTTTACATGGGATTTTGGAACTGGTTTGAAGGAGATTGGATATGCATATGTAAACATTCAACTTGCTTAGTGGAGCTATACGTTGGATGAGTAAGCGTTAGTAAAGTGCAATGATATCTACCACTCAATCTTCATTAAAGTCAAATTATTCTTTCTGGGTTATATATATAATGTAAAGAATAATTTGAATTTAATGAGGAGGATATTTAGATATTTATACAAAATATATGATCATGAAATTTGTTATCGTGAAGTCTTGATGAAAGAAAGGAATTGATTTTACATGGATTTTGGAACTGGTTTGAAGGAGATCTAGATATGCATATGTCTACCAATGGGTAAACATTCAACTTGCTTAGTGGAGCTATAAGTTGGATGAGTAAGCGTTAGTAAAGTGCTGTGATATCTACCACTCAAGTGGAGTATATAACAACTATTAGTACAATCAAGGATTTGGTTTGGATGAAGAGGTTATGTTCAACTATTATCTCCATATAGAATAAGCGAGGATAGATTGTAACTCTAAGAATACAATATATACGGAAAATAACATTGAGTATCACTCTCACACAAAGCATATGTATGTGAAATGAAAATTTTAAAGGAAAATTGTAGAAAATTACAAGATAAAACTACATAAACATAATAAATAAATAAAACTATAATTAACACAAAAATTAAAACTTTGAACCAAAATTGTTGTGCATCTCCTATTCCTTCCTTTGAATTCTACTAAAGCTTCATATTCTTTTTAAATCTCTCTACCCTTTTGGATTTTCTTTACATTATGTGATTATAATTTCCTCACATAAATAGAGAGCTTTAACAACTAAAAAGATCATCCCTAAAAATTAGTTGTTGTCACTAAAAGCAGAGCATGCAAGATTTTTCTTTTCTTCCTAAAATTAGGAACTAATCTAAAACAAATAAAAATCTATGTGCATACGTGAGAGAAAATTGTTGTTTGAATGCATGCATAAAAGAAAACCAATTGTTTTCCTAAAAATGGATTGGGGTGAAATTATAAATTTCTAACACTCCCTCTTAATTTCAACCTTCCATTTTTTATTATTCGGAGTTGAGTATGCATTTACGGATTTGGCATATTCTTGATCATAAATACCGAAGTAACTTCTCAAATACTTGAATGATTATTTTCCCAAAGGATTTGTAAAAATATCTACAATCTAATCTTGAGATTTGCAAGATTGAATACATATATCTTTTTGTTAACCAACTCCTTGATGAAATGATATCACATGTCTATATGTTTACTCCTCTTGTAAAAATCATGATTTTTAGACAATGTTATTGCTTTGTTATTGTCAAAAAATCTTTGTAGCTTCTTCCTAATTCAACCTCAAATATTTTAATATTCTCCTCATCTAAAATAATTGATATGTTGCTTTTGTGGCTACTACATACTATACTTCTGCTGAAGAAAGAGTGACTATGGGATGCTTCTTTGATGCCCATGAAACTACCCCATCTCTAAAGTGAAAAACATAGATGAATGTTCTTTTCTTGTCATCTACATTGTCGACACAATCACTATTTATATAGCCTATGATATTGAACTCATATGATGTTGAATATAATATTCCATGATTTTTAATTCCACATATATACCTCAAAATCCTTTTCCTAGCCTACTAATGTGAGTCTTTATGTGACTCCAAAACCTTAAGATGAGGCTCACACCATACATAATATCAGGCCCCATGGCCATCAAATACACAAGAATTCCAATTAATATTTTGAGCAATGTTTGATCCAAAAATGATCCACTATCTTATTTCTTAATTTCAGTCCTACTACCATTGGTGTTAGGGTTGGCTTGCAATTTAACATCTTTTTTGTGAAATAAAAATTCTAGCTTTTGATTGTTGAAATTCAATGCTAAAAAAATAGTGCATGAGACCTAGATCAGCCATCTCAAATTCTTTCTTCATGGCCACCTTAAATGAATCCATTGATACGTCTCAAATAATGATTAAATCATCCACATATAAACATACAATCATAATATTACCTTGTTCAATATCTTGATATATAGAGTAGGCTCATTTTTGCACCTACTAAATCCATTCTGAAGCAAATAAGAATCAATCATGTTGTACCACACTCTAGAAGCTTGTATTAGTCTATAGAGTGATTTTCTCAACATGTACACCTTTTCTTCATGACCTTCAATCTCATAACATTATGGCTATTTCACAAACACTTCCTCTTCAAGAAATCCATTCAAGAATGTTGATTTTACATCCATATGATATATAGGAATCTTTTTTGAGATATAATTTCTAATATTTTTTTATCATGTCCAAACATGCTACTGGAGAAAACGTTTCATTATAATCTACTCCACATCCCTAAGTAAATCCTCTTACAATCAATATTGTTTTATTCTTATGCACTTTTCCAATCGTGATATGCTTGGTCTTGTAGACCCGTTTCACTCTATCATGTCCTTTCCTCTAGTAATATCTACTAACCCCCATGTCTAATTTTTCTCTATGTCATATATCTCATCATCAATGGATTGATCCTAAATTTATTCATTAATTACTTCCTCAAAAGACATTAAATTTGTATCTTGAGAAAACAATACAAAAATTGAAAAGGAGTTAGATGTATCAACATAATAATTAGCTTCATATAACTCACTAAGATTCTTATTTTTCATTATAATGGACTATTTGATGATCGTAAACACTAAATCACACACTTTGGGTATATTTCTAAGTCCCGATCACATACCACTATTCATATGATTCCTAAGCAAGAAAAGTACTAATTGATCATTGTCTTTGGTCTCTTTTCTTTCTTCTCTAGTTTTCTTCTTGGTCTTACACATCTTATTACCAAATCTAACTTTTGATACTTCATATTTTTGAGTCTAGACACGAGCACCCAATGAGGATGCTAGCACCTATGTACCCCATCCCCTTTAGGTGCCCCAAAAATCTTTGTATATTTCTCGCATCTTTTGGGTCTTTTATATCCATTGGGCATCTTATTTTCTTGGTGGTCAGCCTTTTAGTGGTTAATTACAAAATTCAACCAAGGGAATCATATAAATACAAATCTATGTGATTATAATAAAGGACCGAGTCTTAACATATATTACTATCACCAAAGGTTGCATCTAAAGGAATGTCAAGAGCATTAAAGAATCCATCTAGCATCCATTCATGGGACAAGGGATTGCATTCTTCTATATATAATTCATATCTACTTACATTTTCTACATATAGCTATTGTTCATTATTCCATGCATCTTACATAGGAGCCACTTAGGGAATGAATTTGTACACACACATACAAAACTACATGGAGTCTAAAATGTAGTGCAACACCCTAGATCATAAGTTCACTCAGTCGGGTGACCGCTAGGGTTAGTCCAAATCCCCATTTTCATATTTTTATTTTTAGGATTTGATGTGTTTTGGGGTTTTGCAGGTGCTCTTTCTCTTTGTAGGTTTTAGGTGAACTTGGCGATAAACCATCGACATATAAGTGACTAACAATAACATCTTGTGACCCTGTGAAAATCATTTTATGAGATTCTATGTAGTCATAGGCGCCTACAAAAGGTTCTTGGTGCTTAGGATCCCTTGACCAGTCCATACGCCCTAGTTCCAACATTTTGATGCTCACACAATTTTCTGGGCTCATTTCTATGCTTTGTCCTCATGTTCCAACAATTTTCCGATTCAAAGACAACCCAAGTTTAATTGTGAAATCAGCTAAGTATCTTATCCATTCTCTTGTACTTAGGGTTTCAAATTTAATTTCTTATTGCTTAGGTTAGATCTATACTTTATTTATTATCTATTATGTTATGACTCTGAAATATCCTCTAGAGTTCCACAAAAATTCTATTTTTGTTAAATCATTTGGTTAACCTGACCTTTGAATACTCACCTCTTCTTTTTCATCATGGCTCAATATTATGGCAAATTTACTGAAGCCCATCTCCAAGAGCTTAATAATCATCTTACAAAACATCCCTAGGATCTAGATGTACTTTTTTTCACTACTCGTGAGGAGGCCACCAATCTTTCTGAGCTTAATGTTCCTACATCCATCCCTTCTTCCACGCCCATTTCTACTCAACCCCTTGCTTTCACTCTTCCACCTACTTCTACTATTCTCGTATTTATTCCTACTCCCACAATCCACTTCACTCCACCTCTTGTTTCTCACAAGTGGTAAGTCTCTTCCGCTAGCACTCAATACTTAGACTCTCTTTATCAAGATCTTAGAGTTCATATTTGTCATTGCAGCAGCTACTTCTCGTGCATCTCCATCTCTTGATTCCACTTTACTATACTCCTTTTGCACCCACCATTTCCACTTATGCACTTCCACCTAATTCCATCACTCCCAAGTTACCCATTTTCAAAGGCCATAATGACACTCAAGAGCATATTTGAGCATTTTATGTAGCATGCCTAGATTATGCGGATGATCACACTTTACTTGTAAATATCTTTCCTAGAAGTCTTCAAGATTAGGTAATGCATTATTTCTATGATCTACCTGTCCACTCGGTAACATCTTTTATATAATTAGCTAATGCTTTTCACGCTCATTTCTCTATTAATATTGGCTCTAAGGTATCATATGCTCAAATAACACAAATTAAATAAGGATCTAATGAACATCTAGCCGATTATGTCTTGCAATATAAAAACAACTTAACTAAGATGTCTAATGTGCTTGTTGACTCTAAACTTCAAGATATATTCATCCAAATTCTATTACCACCTCTCCAGGAGAGTGTTAGTTTTTAGAAATCTCCTTCATTTGATCATTTATGTCATACTCTTAAGCTATACAAAAGTAATCTATTATTTATGGGCAAGCTTAAGTATCATGAAAAGGCCTCACCTTCTACACACTTTCAAAGTAAATCAAATTTCAAGCCATCTACTAAACCAACACAAGTTAAAGCTACTATCAACACTATCTTTAATCTTGAAAATCTTCAATGGAAACCTAAGTGTACATTTACTAAATTTCCTTGTGCTTCACATATTATATTGCCACAACTCATCGACAACAATCTTATTATGCTTCCTCCTTTGCTCAATCTAGATCCATCTCATCCTAAAGGTCGTATTACAACAAAATTTCATATGTGACTATCATCAATGCATTGGGAATTCTACAAATCGATGTTTCAAACTTCATAAGCTTATTCAAGATCTTATCGATAATAATGCTATTGAGCTTCTTGAGCATATGAAATCTAAGCCAATCAACTAAAATCAAAAGCTCACCAATGTCCTATAAATGTTGGGGTTAATCACACCAATTGTATAGACATATATTTAGATCTCGAGCATACAAATAATAAAAGTGGAAATAAAATAGAAGAAATAATACACAAGATGTAACGTGGTTCACCCGGTGTGGGCTACATCCATTAAGAAACATCAAATATATTATTCAAATATTTAATAAGAGGATATACAATGAATAGATGCATTCTTCCACATCTCTCTTGAATGTGCAATACTTTCTTCCTCACAAGCTTCTATTTTTCTCTCTCCAAGAATTCTCTCTTACAATTCTCCCAAATATATATTCTAACCCTAGATTTCTACCTTATATAGGCATATACAAACTTAGGACACTTTAGCTATGCAATTACAATAATTAGATCAACTTTATATCAAAAGTTAGATCTAGTTCTCGTGACTTAAATATAATGATCACACATAGGAAGCTGATGCTAGTTACCCTAACCGATGTCGGTTCCTCCTTGTCGATTGATACCGGTCCCTAGGTGACCGATGGTGGTTACCAACCGACGTCATTACATGTATTCCATCAATTTAATAAAGCATGCTAATGTGAATTAATTAAGCTCCATAACTAAATAATCTCCCACTTGGAGATAAATTGTTGTACTGTATCGTATAACTCCATTCTTGAATCCTTTCTTGTCCTATTTCTTCCTCTTCAAGTCTCAAAATCAAAGACTAAAAAAGTGGAGTGTAGCTCCAACTTCTCCTTTTCCAATGACTTTGTTAGCATATCTGCAAGGTTCTTATTCATATTAATTTTCTCCAGTTTCAACTGTCCCATCCTCCAACACCTCCAGTATGAAGTGATATCTCAACTGAATGTGTTTCGTTCTTGAATGAAGCGTTGAATTATTTTCCATATGAATCACACTTTGACTATATGCACAACTGCAATCCTCTTGCTCCTTTCCCAACTCTTCCATGAACCTTCTCATCCATATCATCTCTTTGCTAGCTTCTGTAGCTACAACATACTCAACCTATGTAGTAGAAAAGGCCACAACCTTCTATAATCTAGAAATCCAACTAATTGTTGTCCCACCTACTGTGAATAAATATCTAGTGGTGGTTCTCCTACCATAAAAATCTCCAGTCGTATTTGAATCAACATAGCTACATAAGAAATATTTGACCCTCCATAACATAATTGCATGTTGGATGTCCCTCTTAAATACCTAAGAATCCATTGGACTGCTTTCCAATGCTCTTTACCTAGATTGGCCATAAATCTACTCACAACTCCCACTGCCTATGCAATGTCTAGTATGGTACAAACATAACATACATAAGAATTCCAACTGTTGAATCATATGGAACTTGTGCCATGTACTCAACCTCCTCATGTGATGTAGGACACCGATATTTTCTCAATTTGAAGTGTCCAACCATTGGTGTACTTATAGGGTTTGAATTCTATATATTAAACCTTTCAACACCTTATTGATATAATGTTCTGAAACAAATACAATTTCTTGTTCTTCATGTCTCTCGAGAATTCGCATGCCAAATATTTTCTTTCAGAGCTCCCAAATCCTTCATTGAAAATGTATGAGATAAATTTTCTTTAAGCTCACTAATGTCCTACATACTAGATCCTACAATAAACATATCATCTACATACACTAACAAAATAATATAACTTCCATTTCCAAGCTTCTTGAAATAAACAAAATGGTTAGATTCACATCTCATATAACCATGTTCATGCATGAAACTATCAAACCTCATATACCATTGCCTTGGGGATTTCTTGATCCCATACAAGCTCCTTTTCAACATGCACACAATTTTCTCCTTACCCTTGACTTCATAACCAATCGAATACTACATATAAATCTCTTCCTCCAAATCACCATGAAGGAAAGCCATCTTGACATCAAGTTGCTCCAATTGTAAATATTCTACTACAACTAAACTCAATACAACACATATGGAAGTCATTTTTACTATAGGAGAAAATATCTCACTAAAATAAATACCTTATTTCTATGCAAATCCTTTCACCACAAGCCTTTCCTTATATATTTTATGTCCACCCTCTTCTTCCTTGATCCTGTAAACCCATTTGTTCTGCAATGTTCTCTTAATTGTTGGAAAATTGACCAAATCCCATGTTTGATTTTGTTCCAAGGATTCCATCTCTTCATCCATGTCATGCTCCACTTCATGTAGATATCTGTTGCATTACTTATTCAAAAATATCTGGTTCACAATTATCATTCAATAATAAATAAGATAAGGAAGGTGTAAATATTTCTAGAGGTCTACTTACCCTTTGTGACCTTCTCATTGAGATCTAGGATGCCAAAGGCTTAATCTTCTCATTATATAAATTTTTATCAATCTTAGACAAGGTGGTGACATTGGTCACCTATAATCGATGTCGGTTTAGTTAACTTACGCGGTGGTCTAGATCCTCTATAGTCGATGTTGGTTTGGGCGATCGACACTGTGCAGTGTTAACCGACACCTGAGTCTGGTGTTAACCAACACCGATTCTTTGTGTAGACTTATAGGTGTCACTTTTAAATATGAGAATGCATTTTCATCCACAAAATTTTCAACTAGTTCATCTTTGGCTACCAAAACTTGATCCTGTACATTCTCTTTTCATTCCATTTAATGTCACGACTCCTAAAAATCTTAGAATCTTCTAAATCCTAAAAAAGAATCCGAAATCACCAGATCCATAACTAATGAAAGTACATCTCTTGGATTTAGCATCTAATTTCTCTCTATTATGAACCAAATACTCTAAGAAAAGAAAAGAAAGATCTACCTCTTCGGTATTCCACCATTGTGTACTTGAAGGCCCATGATTAATTAAATAAATTGGCATGTCTACTGCTTCTTCCCAAAAATGCAAGGGTAATCCAGTATGTATCCTCATGTTTCTTTCACGTTCCATGATTTTCCTATTCATTATTTCAGCAACACCATTCTCTTGCAATGGTCTAGGAACCATTCTTTCTCTACGTATTCCATTCATTGAACAATAATCATTGAAAACTTTGTTGCAGTACTCACCACCATTGTCAGATCTAAGGCATTTTAACTTTGAATTTGATTCATTTTCCACAAGGGATTTCCATCTTTTAAAAGTCTAAAAAACATCAAATTTACGTTTAATACAATAAACCCATAACTTTCTTGTGGCATCATCAATGAAAGTCACATAATATTGGGATCCTCCATGAGAAGCTACCTGGGCTGGTCCCCACACATCTAAGTGCACAAGCTCCAATTTTTACTCCTTTGTTTCCCCAACTTTGAGAAATATCACTCTAGTTTTCTTTCCAAATATACAATGCTCACAAAAATAAATATCTAGATCTTTAAAATTGATAATTTACCCTTAGCCTTTAAGATCTGCATTCCTTTTTGACTCATATGCCTAGTCAATTATGCCACATGATTACATCTGAATCTAAAGTAGATAGCACAGAAAAGGAATCAGTAATACATGTAGAAAAATAAAATGTTCTACCTTCTTGCCTCTTTCTATAACAAGAGATCCCTTGGTAACCTTCCAAGAGTCAACTATGAATGTAACCATGTAACCAAATTCACCTAGTTGTCTGCAGAAATTAGATTTGTCCGAGGCTTGGCACATGCCTCACATCTTTCAATATCCATGTATTTCCATTCTAAAATTTTAAATGAACTTATCATTTACCAATAATATTTCATGGTTCATCATCTCCTAAATAAACATGCCCAAAATTACCCTAGACATAATTTTTGAAATAACCCTTATTAGGGGTAGCATGGAAAGAAACTCCTGAATCTAAAACCCATGATTCAATTTTATTATCCAAGGAGAGAATAAGGACATCTTGCATTACCTCAAAAGATGCAACATTTTCCTCTTTACATTTCTCTCCACAATTCCTTCTTTGCAACATCCTTCTTTACATGTCCTTTCTTTCCACAATTCAGAGTTATTCCTTTACCTCTAGATTTAGATCTGTCATTCTTAGAATTTGATTTCCCATTATTCTTGCTCTTAGATATCTCCTTTTTTAGTCCTCTACTTTCTACATTCAAAAAATTTCTAGATTATAATTATCATATACATTTTCATACGTATTTTTCATTCAAGATTATATTAACCACATCATCAAACTTTAAAATATTAGTGACGTTGTATTACTAACAACCATTACCAAGTTATCCCAACTATTTGGAAAAGAGCATAGAAATAAAAGTGTTTTCACTTCATCATCAAACAAAATATTCACTGATTTTAATTGATTTACAATAGACTAAAAATCATTCAAATGACTTGATGTAGATTCACCTTCTTGCATATTTGAATTAAATAATTTCTTCATCAAATAAACTTTATTTGAAGCACTAGTTTTTCATATAAATTAGCTAAAGATTTCATCAACTCTATTGTGGTTGCTACTTAGGTAATATTGAAGCTACAAATGCTTTTAGGATCAATCTTATAGATCCCAAATCCTTTATGTTAATAATTTTCCATTCTTCATTAGTCATCTTTGTAGGTCTTGCCTTCTCATCCAACGGTAAGTATAGATCTTTCTGATATAGATAATCTTCCACTTGCATCTTCCATAATTGATAATTACAGTTGTCAAATTTCTCAACTCTGTATTTTCCATCTTCTTCCATTGTTGTAGCTCCCACTCAATCAAAAATCCCTTTGTGAGTAAATTTGTCAACACACAAAACCCTAAAAAAATCTCTGATACCATTTGTTTGGGTTAATCAAACTAGTTATACAAACAAATATTTAGATCTAAGCACACAAGCAATAAAAGTAAAATAAAACAAAATAAATAATACACAAGATATAACATGGTTCACCAAGTGTGGGCTACATCCACCAAGAAATAGCCAATATATTATTCAAAGCTTTAATAGAGGATATACAATGAAGATCTGTAATCTTCCACACCTCTCCTAGATGTACAATACTTTCTTCCTCATAATATATTTTTTTTCTCTCTCTAAGAATTCTCTCTTACAATTCTCCCAAATATATTTTCTAACTCTATATTTCTACCTTATATAGGCATATAAAAAATTAGGGCACTTTAGCTATGCAATTAAAATCATTAGATCAAATTTATATAAAATGTTAGATCTAATTCCTGTGACTTAAATAAAATGATCATGCACAGGAAAATGTTGCCAATTACCCTAACCAATGTCGGTTCCTCCTTTCCTGATCGATACCGGTCCCTAGGTGACCGATGACGGTTACCCAACCGACGCCAATTACTGTGTATTCCAACAACTTAATAAATCATGCTAATGTGAATCAATTAAGCTCCAAAACTCAACAACAAAATCTAAGCTGATCAACAAAAATCACAAGCTCAAGATATTCAACAATCCTCTCCCTAAGCATGATAATCAAATGAATTATTCTTTAGCCAATCATACATATCATGTCATTCCTCCTCCTACATTGGGGGCTCTTGATTTTCTAGTTTCTCATGTTGATGCATCTCCACCATTCATTGCATTCTATGACTATGACTATCATGCTACATTCTCTTATGACACATTACATATCATTGTTTCTATCGGGTCTCATGCTATTAATAATATAAAGATTGATGCATTGATTCATATGTGTGTGTGCTCTATTACACTTCTTGTTGCTATCGATTATCCATTATCGTACATTTCATATCCAGTTCCTAAATCATATGGTTATGTTAAGCTTCATGTCACAGTTGGTCCTCTTACCATGCTTGTGTCATTTCGTGTGGCACCTTCAGTCAAAGGGTGTGACATGCTCTTAGGTCTTCCTTGGATCCGTACTTAGTCGAGGCCATCATTTCTATGAATCATTGTGTCTAAAGTTCATTCATAATAATCAATTCATTACTATAAACGATTTTATTCCATCCACATCATGGCCGCAACCTCCTCTTGAGGTTTCCATTGCACTTTCTAGAGCATCTAGGTCCTCATGACCTCTCAAATCTAAGGGAAAATCAGCTCCTAGCTCTCCTGTCGCATTACCACGACCTATAGGATCTTATCGGTCTGCTAGTCCATCACATCAGTCTAGGTCCACCATTCGGACAGCTCCTTCACATAGGTATACATCACCTCCTCATTTTCCTTCATATAGGTACACATCACCTCCATAGTCTTCTTCACATAGGTGCACATCACCTCCGTAGTCTCCTTCACGTAGGTGCACATCACCTTTGTGAATTCCTTCACATAGGCTTCCATCGCCTCCTAGGTCTCATGCACATATGTCTCATACACCAATGATCTTAGAGTATGGTCATACACTTTTATTTCTATAGGCATTAGATGGAGGACCCTCTTCTTTCACTTTTATTGGATAGAAAATTCATCGCCATACACTTAGGAGCATCATGATTATTCTCTCCCCCCATAACATTATCATGTGTCTTACATACTCTACACTTCACATCTATTATTTTGCAAAATCTCACACATCTTGATACAATTGGATCATCATTATCCAATGACACACTCTTGTGCTATGGTTCACACTTGAATATTGATGGCATATTACACACATGAACCTCACACACTATACATTTATTCATTCGGCACATTCATGACATATCTTTCTAGCGCCCATTCATCACAACACACTACCCTATGACACACTCTAGTTCAATGGTTCATACTCGAATGTTGAGGGTCTAATTATGAAATGAAGCTCACCACACTCATTCACTCTCTATGCTCTATGCTTTGTTGATAATATTTTTATAGCGCAAAATTCAAACCATTTCTCGATGACGTACTCTTGTTCTATGGTTCATTCTTGAATAGAGGGGGAATTCATAAATGAACCTCATCTCATGCATACTCATTCACATTCACTTGGGGGGAACGTTGTTCCTATCACACTCACTTTGCATTCCATTCCATTCACACTCATAGCATATATATCTTGGTTGCACATTGTTTTTTCTTACTTATACGCATATATACTTTGCTAGTATGTTAGAAAAATATTTCATATGTCATTAAATTTTCAATATAAACATGCACTTTCACTTTCCTTATAGTTATAAATGCAAAATTTACATAGATTTATTACACGAAACATGAATTCTTGGCACTGTACCTCTTACCAGGTCCACAACTACTCTTGCGGGCATCTACTTTCTTACACACTACAAGTGGTATTGTTTCGTTTTGTACTAATTATTATCCTTACTAGCACACTATGTTATATGGAACATACATGCTTTGCCATACTTTCTAACATGCTAACGAGTGCTTCATGTGAAACATTTATCTTGTAGGAATTCTTTGCTACCATGTTTGTATGATATCTTGTTTATCATGTTTTTCATTTTTTGTTATTGTTTGCAGGCTATGACCTTTTTCTTGTGAGCACATTGTATGATTTTGGCCACTTCGGCCTTGATTATCTTGAAACATTGTGAGTGATGCCCCATGTTTGTAGCGTGCTTTTCGTAGTCTAAATTGACTTCCTATTTGCTAGCTTACATATTGTCTTCTATATGCATATTTGTCTTGTTTGCACTAACACATGTTTTCCAGCCACTTTGTTTGTATGTTCCTTGGTTTCTACCAAGCACATTCCTCTCCCCTGTAGGAATCAGTTTTAGATCAACATTCGATCTTCTCCTTTGGGCTGCATACTATTAGCGATGTTACATGCACCCTAAACAAGGGGGCATACATTAGGTGAATCAGTCACCCCATTCAACAGTTCACAGTCACACTATAACATAGTTCAATACAAAATCAACACATTCTACAATCTCAGAAAGGGATTAGAATCTGACTTGGGTCCTCAGCATTACATATACACCAATAAACTCCAGATAGTAACTCCTGGGCATTCTTGACCATTCCTAGGGGCCTCGACTAGGGGAAGTTTCAATTTTTTTCTCAGATTGGTACAATTTAACAGTTTACATAGAGGTTTTCACGAACACACACAATGTTACACCAATAAACATACATGATTCTAGATCTCCTTTTTCTACTCACGTTGGATCAAACTAGATTGAAATGGATCGAACTTTAACAAAAAAGGATCACACCATCTGCAGTGGTGTATAAATCATTGGGAAATAGTCAAAGGTTAGAGAATAATACTAGACCTTTTTGCCTACACTTCTTCTGCCATGTCATTAGATCACCTAAAAAAACTTGCACTTGGTGTGAGATCGCCCAAAAAATCATTCTTGGCATGAGATCGCAGAAAAAATCACTCTTCTACAAAGCATTTTCAGGATCCTTTCTTCCCTTTCCACTCATCATGAATTAGTGCACATGTTCATTTTTACATTTTTACATACTTCTTACATAATTTTTACACATTTGATCAAATTTTTCATATACACATATTTGACTACTCTTTTTCTCCTCTTTTGTAGGTCTGTCCTTATGGGAAACAACAAGTCACATCATCAAACATCAAATGACATCGACAATAGGCAGAATGTGACACACACACACACACATATGATTTCACCCCTAGGGTCATTTTCACTTCCTCTTCTCTTGCTTCCACGCTTCATTTTTCTCACTCTACGCTTTTTCTTGTCTCCTCGACACACATTCGCCATCGATCTTCATGGTTATCAAGTATACATCTCTTATCTACTTTATGTTATTGAGAATTCACTCAACAACATAAATTTGGGGTAAATGTAGATACTAAATCATGCACTTTGGGTATATTTCTAGGTCTTGATCACATACCACTATTCATATGATTCTAAGCGAGAAAAATACTAATTAACCACTTTCTTTGGCCTCTTTGGTTTCTTTCTAGTTTTCTTCTTGGTATTACACACCTTATTGCCCAATATAATTTTCAACACATCATCTTTTCTAAGTTTGGACACCGGCGCCCAAATGCCCCCATCCCCTTTGGGTGCCCGACTTCTTTGTATCTTGCTCACATATTTTGGGTCTTTTCTAGCCATTGGGCATCTTGTTTTCTTGGTGGTCAACCTTTTAGTGGTTAATTACAAAATTCAACCAAGGGAATCATATAAATACAAATATACGTGATCATAATAAAGCACCAAGATCTAAAAATCTATTACTATCACCTAAGGTTGCATCGAAAGGCATTTCAAGAGCATCAAAACATCCATCTAGCATCCATTTAAGGGACAAGGGACTGCATTCTTCTGCATAAACTTCATTGGAAGTGAAGTTCATTTTTCCATGCACACATCTACTTACATTTTCTACATCTAGATATTCCTCGATATTCCATGCATATTGCACAAGAGCCACCTAGGGCATGAATTTACACATACAAACACAAAACTACATAGAGTTTGAAATGTAGTGTAATAGCCAAATCATAAGTTCACTCATTTGGGTGATTTGTGGGGGTTAGGCCAAATCCCCATTTACATATTTTTTATTTTTAGGATTTGATGATTTTTGGGTTTTTTTAGGTTCTCTTTCTTATCAGGTTTGAGGCGAACTCGGTGATCAACCGGGGACATATAGGTGACTAATGACAACATCTTGCAAACATCTTGTGACCATGTGAAAATCATTTTATAATATTTTGCACAATCATAGGCACCTCTGAAGGTCTCTAACACCTAAGCACCCCTGACCCAATCTAGGAACCCTAGTCCCAACATTTTTGATGCTCACACAATTATATGGGATCATTTGCAATAGTATGTCCTCTTATTCCAGCAATTTTCCATTTTGTCACAACCTAGGTTTAATTTTGAAATCAACTAAGTATTTAATTTCTTATTGCTTAGGTCAGATATGTACTTTATTGATTATCTATTATGTTGTGACTACGAAATATCCTATAGAGTTTTACAAAAATTCTATTTTTATTAAATCAATGATGGAGTAATTTGAGTTGAACTTCTTTCTGGAGGAATTAATGTTGGTGTTCTTTGTGAAATTTCTTGCATAGCTGAAATTGACTATAATCTTGTAGACCTTCTAGATGTTAATGGAGGTGTAGCTTATGTTACAACTTAAGGTGCATGTCAATGAGTGGAAGAAGGTACATATACCAATTGCTTTCTCTTCATTTTCCATATCATCTTGAGGAATAACTAGTACTATAATGACTATTTTCTATACTTCCATCTCATGCATCATTTTTAATAAACTCCACATCTCTATTGATTATAAATTTTCTTGTGACTAGATTGAAAAATTTTTAGGCTTTCATATTCTTTGTATATCAATAAAAATACAATTTTCTCCTTTGTTGTTTAATTTCTTCCTTATTTTATCAGGCACATGTGCATATGCCATATAACCGAAATTTTTTAAACTGAGCAACACTATGATTTCTGTGAGTCCAAGCATGTTGAGGAATCATATTTCAAAAAACATTCGTTGGACATATGTTTAAAACGTAAACAACTCTTGCTACTACTTTTGCCCAATACTCATTTGGAAGATGTTTTGCCTTCATCATACTTCTAGCCATCTCCATTATGGTAATATTCTTCCTCGTTACCACACCATTTTGCTAAGGTGTATACCTGGAAGTGAATTAATTGTGGATATCATGTTTCTTGCAAAAAATTAGAAATGCATTGGAAATATACTCACCTCCTCTATCTATCCTCGGAAAATTGATGTAGTATCTCCTTTTTTCTCCACTAGAGCCTTGAACTATTGAAATATATCAAATGCATCTGATTTGTGTCTCAAAAAGTACACCCATGTCTTCTGGTATAGTCATCTATGAATTTAAAAATATGAACAACCTCCTATTGAAGGTGTTTGCATTTGTCCACATAAATTTGAATGAACAATTTCAAGTTGTGCCTATGCTCTTAATGATTTTCCACGGAAAAGTATCTCTATGTTGCTTTTCCAAAATACATCCTTCATAAATCCTTTCTAGTTTTTTAATTAAAGGTAAACCTTTCACCATGTTTTCCTTATGTAATAAATTAAATCCTCCAAAACTTAAATTCCAAAACCTGAGATGCCAAAGCCATGATATATCTTTTATAACTAAATGAAAATTTGATTGAGTTTCTTTAGCACTATTATTAACTATCCTAGAGATGAACTTTATGTTTTGGAGCTGCACTCTATCTTTTTGAAGTTTTGATCTATATTTCCAAAGTTATGTTGTATGTTTTTAGATCATTATGTATCTTTCTAGAGCGTGCTCTATATTTTTAGAGCTTTGTTGTATGTTTCTACAATTGTGTTGTATCTTTCCGAAAACTATGCACTATATTTCCGTGAGCTTTCTTTGTATGTTTTTGAAGATGTGTTGTATCTTTTCTGTGTTGTGAATTTTTTACATTTAGGGAAGCTTCGGGATGTGTATTCTTTGGCTCAAACATAGCTTGATCTGATTTTATTTTTATACATGGTTCTAATCTCAAGGGAAACATTATATTTCTTGTCATTTACAAGTTAGCAATTAGTTGAGTACTTGCAATTTTATCCACGATGACACATTCATTTTCTTCAATGTAAACTGTACTAATTGACCAATCTCATCAGATTATGTTTCAAGCCTACAACATAATAAACATCATGAATAATTTTTTCCTCCCCTTTTTGCGTAGAACATTAGCTGATCCTTTTCCCCTTACAATTACTCTATAATTGTTTCCAAGAGTAACATCAATCTTCACTGACTCATCCAAATTGGAAAATAAATCCAAGTTTCTTGACATATGATTGCTACAACCAGAATCCAAATACCAAATATCATAGGGACTTTCTTGAGAAATATTACATTCAATAGGCGATATATAAGGTATTGCTTCAGCAATCCTTATGCATGCAATAAACATGGAGCTTGGTGTAGAACTCCCAACCTAATTTTGATTCTACCTATTTTGATCATAGTACTTTTCCCTGCATTCATAAGCATAGTGTCTATATTTCTTGCAATAGTGACACTGCACATGAGACTTATCATATATCTAACCAAAAGAGTGATTATGATTGTGCTCTTGACTCTGTCCTCTTCTGCTTTGATTTGTTAGACAGTTGACATGTCCTCTAGATGAACTTCTTCCTCTTCCTTTTGGGCTCAACCTACCTATACCTCTGACATGATTTAATGAAGTATGAGATGAAAAATCTTGTTCTAAAGTTGTATGTGATCTATTCGACCTTTCTCATGGTTTATTAAAGATGCATGCAACTGATCAATTGAAATTTGGCTCAAATTCTTAGTTTCCTCTATGGCTACAACCAAATGTTCAAAATTTGAAGGTAGACTATTAAACATATTTTCAATAATTATTTTATCATCTAATGTTTCTCCATGAGATTTAAGGTGGTTAACTAGTCCAACTACATAGCTAAAGAACAACTCTCAGAGTCCGAATCTTTCATAGACATATTCTCAACATCTCTCCTAAGTAATTGTAGTTTGACATTTTAACTTTCTCCTTACCTTGAAATGCAACCTAGAGAGTATCTCATGTTTCTTTTGCTTGATTGGCTGCTGCCACTCTAGGAAGAATGCTTTCATGCATAGCTTGATGTATGTAGAATAGAGTTTTTGATATTTCTTTCTTTGTTCCTTCAATAAATTCTTCTCTTCTTATGAGAGTGCATTGTATGTTGTTAGATTTGCGGGCTTTGTGTACTGTTTTCAAAAATTTCCAAACATCTTGAGATCTAAACAATGTTTTCATTGTTAGAGACCAATACTCATAATTCTTCCTTGTGAATTGAGGAATCTGTAAACTTGATAAAGATTCTCTAGATGTAGAATCCATTGATGGTTATCAAAGTAAAACCCTTTCTCTAATACCAATTTGTAGAATATTAGAAAATAAAACCACATAAATAGAATAAACAAATAAAATTGTACAATTAACATAGAATTTAAAACTCGAATCATCTCTATTGTGCATCTCCTATTCCTTCCTTTGACTTCTGCTAAAGCTTCAACTTCTTTATTTAATCTCTCTAACCTTATGGATTTTCTTTACATTCGGCGATTACAATTTCTTCACATAAATAGAGTGCTTTTACAACTAAAAATATTATCCCTAAAAATATATTGTTTTCACTAAAATATAGCATACAAGATTTTTTGTTTTTCCTAATATTAGGAACTAAACTAAAACAACTGAAAAGCTAAGTGTATACGTGATAGAAAACTATTTTTTGAATGCATGCATAAAACTAAACCGCTTGTTTTCTTAAAAATAGATCTGGGTGAAATTATCATTTTCTAACAAAAATAATGAAGGGAGAGAGCATATGGATGAAGGTGGAAATTGATTTGGTTGTTGTAGATTCATTGACTAAGGAAAGGGCTATTGAGAAGTTCTCTTGGTACAAGAAAACATAGGCATGGAGTCTGCATCTATTGAAGAATGTGTTCATGCTCCCTTTATTCAAAGTGCTCAACAAGTGGTAGAATGTTTGAGAATGTTTCAACTTTGCATAGTACTTAATAAGGTAGATCATGTAGTGGTTGATGATGCACAAGCTTTCAAAACACTAGTGCGTAAGAATTTTTACAAAGGCACGTTCACTTGATTATGAGCACATCAATATTATGTTGGACTTGTCACAATGTGTTTTAGAACATTGTACACACAATATAGGTTGCATGTGGTTGCACGCATGCACGCAATATATACACACACATGTGGTTGTGCACATATATACATACACGCACATATATATATATATATATGGAGTTGTATTATGGTGCATAGATCTTTCACATGTGCAATGTTAGAGTGTAACAATGGTGCATAGCTTGATGTTAGAAAATTGACTAACTAGAATGGAAGAATGGAGATGTAAAGCAATGTGTTGGAGAATATGTTGACACGGTTAGGGGAATAATTTATTACACTTAATTATTGAGAGACAATTAGATGAAATCTCAAGATTATATGTTAATAAACACATGGATTGCAAAAAGCATGCAACTACTTTTAAAGCATGACAATTCCTAAATATAGAAAAAGGAAGAAATAGTTGTAACAATTATTATGATTGTTGACTTTGTATATTATTTATATCAGATGTGTCTAAAAATATTAGTAAGTAGAATGTGATGAGCACGTGCATTATTAGAGTGTTGTAGTTACAATTTGTTTGTGCAAAGACCATTAAAGCATTATATTATAGTACCTTGTTAGATCTTGTTTAATTTATAGTTTAGTCCTCTTTCCCAAACTCACTTATTACTAATTGATCTACAAAGAAGAAGAACTTTTAACATCCACGAGGTTACCAAAAACAGCTTATGGGACAACAAATCTCACTAAATATTTTCATGGCATTCAGATTTCCTATTGGTGAGTTTGATATTCAGCTCCCTGTTTTATCAACTATATTCTCACTGAAAAAGCGCACTGATTGGGTAGGTCGAATTCCCACCAAGAAACACCAACAATGATGAGCGACTATATTTCTTTTGAATCCAAAATGCTTTGTTTAACACTTAATTTTTTTCAACCTCTTTATTAGGGTTTTAATTTTTAAATGCATAGTAATGCAGATGATAGCAATAGCATTCATAAATTTTGACATCAAGGAGACAATTCATCTATAACAGGGAGCTTGGGATACCAAGAGAAAACTTGGTAAATGTTAGGATTATTGATGGGTGGCACAGATATCTTGTTCTTGTTCTTCTTCTTCTTATCATTATATACAGAAATTCCATCAGCCTGCACTCTTTCTCTGATGTATTTCTCACACTCTGAATCTGGATGCCTGTGAGTTGCATAAAATCCTTTGCACTGGAAACAAATGGTGTCACAGTAGTCATAATCATTTTGGAACAAATGGTGTAACATATTGTGAAGTAGTAATATTAATGTTATTATTCATCGGCATCCAATGTTGCTTGCTCTTATGTAGCTTATGAATTCCCCTTTGTGAAAGAAGATAAAATGTATGGCCAGGCAAAAGCAGTGCATGGGAATCCAAGACTGCATCCCAGGGGCTCTGAAACACGTCTGGCCTGGTCACAACACAATCTGGATACATCTCCATTAACGCTTGTGCAGTAAGCGGAGGGAGGAATGTTTCCGCATGCCCTCCTCTGTGAACAATACGCACCTCTTCTTCTTCTTCTTCTGTACCGATTTTACTGGATTCATCATATTTCTGTGCCTGTGTAGCTGCAGCTTTATTTCTGTCGTGAGAATTTATGACGGGGAGACGATGACTGTATATTACCATCGCGAAGTCTCAAAGCCTGGGCTGAGATCTGTGGGTAAAATAAAAACAGGGAGAAAAGGAGATAATAAGAATAAAAGGGGATAAGGATTCGAACGTAGTTTCCCATGCATCCTCGCAAATGTTTGGACTTGACAATAATTATCTTTTAAATTGTCATGGAATTAATCGATATAGTTTGCTTGCTTTCTCAAACGTCGAGGTGACAATTTTATTTGGGGAGCTTTCCTCTAATATTTGTGGCATGCCAAGAACGTAGAGTGCAAATATCGATGTATTGTCGTTGTTTTTGGCTGAGAACTATTCCTGCCGTGTTTTTGTGGTTTCTTTTTAGCGAGCATACTTGGTCTTGGTCCCATCTTCTCGCTTTTGTAACCATTATTTTTGTTGTTTTTGCATCTTAATAGCGTCTTACTTGAAATTAAAGACAACTAAGAATTATGTGGGAAAGTCTTTGGGGAGAAAGAAGAGATATTATTTGGAGGAATTTAATTCTATATGTGATCATCAACAAAAGGTTTTTATAGGGGCTAATATCCCATAGAAAATAAAGATTTTCATAGTTTAATTGAGAACTAATTCATATCGTTTTGGTGCGAAACAAGAAGATGGAAAAGATTTATAGAGACATGGCAAGAGAGAATGTGTCTTTTATGTGTGCAGTGCGGTGGAGTCGGAGAAACATTCCATGTTGAGTGTAATGCTTATAAGGACATTATGGCCCAGTTTGCTAGCACGAGTGGCTACTGCATCCTTTTAAGATATTTTCAGCGAGAATATGGTAGAAAAAAAGTGGACCTGATTATCAAGCTCGCCAACAGAGATCTAAATGTCAGAAAGATCTTTAGCAAGATCTGTTGTCCCATAGGCTGTCTTTGGTAGCCTCGTGGATGTTAAGATTTCTTCTTCTTCTAAAAGAGTATATTATCTATCTAAGGCATTCAAGAGATATATCAAAGAATTCTAGGTAGTCAAGATATTAATGCAACACTAAGATTTATGTTAGAGACACATTTGATTGCACTATTTGTATCATGTATAAATTATTGTAATTGCTTTGAGTTATCAACATAACATAATTATTCTCTACTTTAATGTAAATCCTATAACACAATTTTTTTTTCTTGAAAGTTCAAATTTTGATGCTCAATTAGAGTTAGGAAGAAAAATATTATTAATCCCTAATATTATGGGAGAAGACACAAATCTAAGAGAGCTTTCTCGAAAGATGAAAGAAAACAAAATCAATAGTTAAACAATTTTTCAGTTTTTAAAAGTATTTTGTCTATAACATAGTCTTCACCTAAACATTACAATTTTTGAAACATGATGGTTTGGACATGGTGTTGTATTCACTAGGACTTTTATGAGTTATCTTTATCTTCCCTAAAGCACTCTATCTTCATTACAGAACTTAATGAATTCCCCCAATTATCAAACAATCCCAGTTCTTTCTCACTCTTGTCTTGCTTTGGTTTTCAATAATTAACTAGGTTTAATTTTCTATTTATATTTATTTTAGGCTTTATTAGTTCATATACACATGTGGTTAGTATGTGTATGTTTGTTAGTAACTAGTGTAAATTCATTTATTCATAATACATTTGATGAATCCACAAATACTTTAGAATAATTCCAAAGAGATTGGTTGGCTAAGCAAATTTAATTCTAGTACTGTAAGACTAGTTAATCGATATGGTGCTATTACATTTATGGGTTTATTAATTAGCAGCTCGAATTCGGATCTTGTTGACATGTGTTCCTTAGATTTTTAACTTTGACATGCTCCCCTTTTTAGTATCCTTTTGACACTTTTTTACTCAAAGTTTATCCTAGTGAGTCTATCTTTCAATTGTCATTCTCTCTATTATTCTTTATTTGACCCTATCTACTTTCATTTCGGTCCCATTTTCGCCCTTTGGTAAAATCATCCACCTTTTCCTTCTTATCATAGACCCTTCAAAATATCACGAGTAAACTCATAACAACTAGAAACAACATTGAAAATTTTATTTTCTTTCTCATGTACAACTATCAAAGCTTCCAAAAAATAATTTTTATTGCTATTGGACATTTTTCTAGTTCGTACTATACAAATTGGTCATGCCATTTGCATAGTTTATATGAAAAATAGTCGTTTTATTTGTTTGACATTTTGAGAACCTAAAATCAGGTTCCTCGAGTTTTTCACCCTTTTTCACCTTTCCTTATTTTTTATATGTTGCCTTATACACTAATAGGATCTTATTTTGATTTCAAGAAGTCAGTAAATATATAGGTACAATAGTGCATTTAGACATAAGAGGATCACAAGCTAATTATATTGAAGTTGTAAGAGCATATATTCTATTTCATTTCTTAAGCATCACTATTTCAAAAGAAAATTCAAGAATTTGGAGAACATATAGCATTTACTACTTGTTATTTCCATTTGAAAAGATCGGGATGGGATGCTTGCATATGTGAAGTTGTTTGTTGACTTGCATCGAATGTTGATTTCAAGAGTTTTTCTCAAAGGGGGTTTGACTAAGATAAGCCTATAAATCCAAATCATGTTTTTACCATTTTTCATAGATTAGAGATTGGAGCAAGGGAATAATCTTCTCTATGAACTAAATTGAAATTAGGAAAAGTGACTCGAGGTTTTCAAAGACTAGAACTAGTTGATCATATTCATCAAGAAATTTTTGCGATTGATGAGGAGACGTTTTCATACTCATTATGGAATTAATCTTCCATATGTGTACTATGAATAAAAATGGTTAGGTTGGCCACATAATTTGAGTTTTTCATCTCATTATCTCGGACCCATTTCTCATTGTTTGCCATTGATAATAATTTCCATATTTTCTTAAAAAGTATTATCATCGTACAAACCCTAAGTCAATATTTTCAAGTATTTCATGTATTTTCCATATTATTTTATGTAATGGATAGCCTATTTTCTAAAATTAGGTATATTTTAGATATCTATGTGTTTAATTTAACAACAATGTGTTATAATTAGTGTTGTGTATTATTAGTGTAAAACCATTTTCCATTTCTACATTTTGGTGAACTGCATTATCTTGCATATTTCCTTTCCTTCTAGGGTTATATATTACTTCTTTAGTGATGGAGTTAATCATCCTAGGTCTTTTGGTATTCATTGTTTTTAATTTGTTATCCCTATCTCTTGTGTGTTGCATTACAAACTTAGAATTCTTATAATGGTTCATCCCTTAGATATGGTGTTTCAATGTTATGGTTCCCTTTATACAAGCTCTCATGATGATGGAATTCCATATTTCTATATGTGAGGACCAAATAGTAATTTTTAAATTATGTTAGTCTCACAAAAAGTAAGCTACAACAATATGTATTTTCCAAAGATGTGTATGACAACCTATTTACTCCTTAGTAGAACATGAGAATATGGAGTTAGATGTTTATTGTAATATTTATTTTGTGAATAATATAGCCACTCAAGAGGAATATTGAATTGAAAATGATATAGATTATGGTTATGAAGCTGAATTAAAAGATAAAAATAGAGACACACTTGTTTCTAATATTAAAAAATGTGTTATGTGAAATTCCTATTGATATCTCTAGAACTAGAATGTAGTAAAAGAAGTAGTTTTCCAACCATTTTTTTACTAATAAAAAAATATTTCCAAGGTCTTCATATTCTTTGGCTTTATCAAAACATTATATTAAAAAGTGATTAGCTTATATTACTTTTTCTAGTGTGATTCCCTAAAGGTCCAAAATTATTGGTAATATTTTCAAGCATAATCTATTTGAAAATATTCATGAATTCCTCAATCCCATCCATCTAGGGTCTCTTTATTACCTCATAAGGAAATTCATCTTATTTTTATCCTTTTATCCCCACTCGCTATCATTCTTTACTCCTATATACCACTAAAGAGTACTAAAATGAATATTAAATTTTTATTTCACTAAATCTGGACATATTCCAGTAAATCTAGACTCCAGTATTACAAGTATTGGAAGAAATCCATCTCTGTTTTTGCATATATTGGATTCCATTTTTGTCTATATTGGATTCCATTATTACTATTATTGGATTCCATTATTAATAATATTGGATTCCAATATTGTCATTATTGGACTTATTCTAGTTCCAATTTCACTATTATTAGATTCCAATTTCACTATTATTGGATTCCAATATCACTATTATTGATTTCAAATTCATCGATATTGGATTCCAATATCACTATTATTGGATTCCAATTTCGCCACGGGTAAGTGCACCAAGTTGGGGGGCCAAAAGGGGGTCTTAAGTGGATGCATATTTTGAAAAATAAAAAACATCAACTTGTACGAGTTTTTTTGAAATAGTTACACTCAAAATTGGAAGATGTTGTATAAACATGAATCATAGAATTTTGAGTCTAGTTTCTAAGCTACTAAATTTTATTGAAAAAAAAAAGTTTAAGTGGGTCAAATAACTAAAATACCAATAGGTGCTCCTGTTTTTGTTAAAAACATAACATAGTGAATTTCATGCCCCCATCATTTTTTGAGCACCATTTAGTATTTTTGAAAACCCTTTGGTAGAAAGATAGCAGTTTTAGAGCATCTAGTTTGGGTTACATTTCTTTTTAGATTTTTTTATTGAGTATTTTTTTTTTTTTAATGATTTTTCTAGTACAAAAATTTTAAATTTAAAAACATAACGGAGGTCCGACTGTGCCGTGCCCCCAACTACCTCAAAAATATTGAAAATTAGATTTTTTTAATGTGTATAAATTACGCCTAGTTTTGGGCTAATATAATTTTTTTCAATTTCGATGAGCCAAAAAAAGATATATGACAAAATATAGAAATGTTTAAACTTAAAAAAATAGCTATAAAAAGGCATTAGTAGAAAATAAATCGTGGAAACCTTATATTAGTAAAAAATTTTGAAAATTTATATTTTAAGAAAGTAGAAACTCTACTCTACGTCGTGGTGTAATTGTTTTTAAATGGATCGATCATTTTATGTCGATTTATGATGGCGGAAGAGAGATTTTTGCATTTTCCTGCAAAAATGCGTTGTTTGTTGTGTTTTTGTAGGTCCATGCCTCGGGTTGGGGATCAAACAGATTCCCAAGCCTTGAGGCATGGCTTGGAAAAGTAAACAAGCATAACACGCACGCTTTCGTAATATTATAAACATGATATGTAGTTTTGACATGCTTCTATGTACAAAAATAAATGTTCAAATATAAGTTTTTCATTTATTATTATTTATATTTTATTATTTCTTATACCTTAAATTTATTTTAGTAAATATAAGATGGTAGGGTCACTCTACACCTTATGGAACTAGTCTCATAGCTCCATATGTCACAGTTTAGAAGGTAGTTTTTATAGTATAATAATAAAGTCAAGTACATAGGTAATTTTCAGGATTTCAAAGCATTTAAACTAAACATTTTAGCATTTAGCCTAAAGCTTTTAGCGTTTGAATCTCTACAATAAAAACCTAAACCCTAAACCCTAGCCCTACACCTTAACCCTAAACCTTGAGCCCTTAACCCTAGACCCCAAACCCCTAAACACTAAATCTTGAACCCTAAACCCTTAATCCTTAACCCTAAATGCTAAACCCTAAACCCTAAAGCTTGAACCCTGATTCCTGAGCCCTTAACCCTAAACCCTAAATCAAGAACCCTTTCTCATGATCCCTAAACGCTAAACCCTGAGCCTTAAGTCCTAAGCCCTAAACCCTAAACCATGAACCAGAGGCCTAAATGTTGAACCATGAGCCCTAAATGTTAAACCCTAAATACTAAACCCTAAAAACTAAATCCTAAACCTTAAACCTTGACCCTAAACCTTAGACACTAAACCCTAAACCCTAAAAACTAAAACATAAACCCTAAACCCTGACCCCTAAACCAAAACTCTAAACCCTTAATACTGAATCCTAAACCCTAATTCTTAATCCTTAAACCTTAAACCCTTAACCTTGAGCCCTAAACACTAAATCCTAAACCCTAAACTCTGCGACCTAAACCTTAAACTCTCAACCCCGAATCTTAAGCCCTAAACCCTAAATTATAAACCCTAAACCCTAAAACCAAAATAATAAACCCTAAACCCTAAGCCTTAAACCCTAAACCCTAAGCCTTGAACCCCACACCCTGATTCCTGAGCCCTAAACCTTAAACCCTAAACCATGTACCCTAATCCCTAAACTATAAACCGTGAGCCCTAAACCAAAATCCCTAAACCTTTAGCCCTAAACACTAAATCCTAAACCCTAAACTATAAATCCTTAACACTAAAACTTCAATCCTAAACCCCAGAACACTAAACCCTAAACCCTAAACCCTAATCCCTAAACCCCTAACCCTAAACCCTAAACCCTAAACCCTAAACCCTTAACCCTTAACCTTGAACCTTGAACCTTGAACCCTATACCCTAAACCCTAAACCTTAAACCTTAAACCCTAAACCATGATCCCTAAACCCTAAACCCTAAACCCAAACCCTAAGCCCAAAAACCTAAACCCTAAACCCTAAAAATACTAAATCCTAAACCCTTAGCCCAAAACCCTCAACCCTAAACCCTAAGCCCTAAACCCTAAACCCTAAAACCCAAAACCTAAACATTGAGACCTCAAACCTAAACCCTAAACTATAAACATTAAATCCCTAAACCTTAAACCCTAAATCCTAAAAAGTAAACACTAAACCCTAAACTATGAAACCTAAACCCTAAACCTTGAGCCCTAAACCCTAAACCTTAAATCCTAAACCCTAAACCCTTAATCCTAAGCTATAAATCCTAAAATCTAAACCCTAAACCATAAAACCTAAACTGTGAACCCTAAACCCTGAGCCCTAAACCTTGAAACCTGAACCATGAGCACTAAACATTAAAACCTAAACCCTAAACCATGAACCTTGAGCCCTAAACCCTAAACCATAAATCATAAACCCTGACCCAAAGGAAAGTCCTAATAATATCATTGATGTTTACGGAATAGTGAATAGTGTTTAGGTGATCGATCAACTCATTTTTTTATGAGAGACTACTTCTTTCGAAGGCCTAAAAAGGCCATTATGTAGCTAATTGAACACCCTTAAGAAGTTTTTAGAGAAAATATAAAGCATTTGAGGGTGATTTTAGAGATAATTGAAGATGTCTAAGTAAATTTAGGAAAGTTTAGGAAATAAAATCTCATTCAGGAGCAATCTTTTTAAGATTGGGTTTTTAGGTGCAAGGAATGAAAGCTAAAACGGTAAAAGCTAACTTCTCTGGATGATTCCAGGAGTTCTAGAAAGACTTAGGATGAAACAAAATAGGAATTAGAAGGATATTAGAATAATATATAAGGTTTAATAATCAAAATTCATTCAAGGATTAAATATTTCTTTAGGTACTACAAAACTCTTCAAATTGCCCCTCTAAGTTCAAAATGAAATAGGACCTAAATTTTGAGTTACATGTAGAATTAGATTTTTAGAATAGTTTAATTGATCATAAAATGTTATTTATAGTTTTTAAATTAAGTATGGAGGTTAAGAACATGCAATTCATACACAAATTTAATTCATGTATTTATCCCTTATCCGAAGGTGGAAACCCATTTCCATGAGGAACAACTTGAGAAAATAAGTGTCCATATACCATACACATGATTACACCCAAGTTTCATCTTGGTAAATAAATTGAATTGTGAAGGATTCATCATATTTAAAGGTGAAATGTTGAGCTCAAGGAGTGACTTGATGATCATCATATCTTGATCGTGTCATTGTACCCAAATCTCTCCAAAGAACAAGCTAAAATGAGCTAGTCATGCCATCGAGGTATCCAGGACCATCATATGTGAAGTATTAAGGAATCATCTATTTCCATGAGATACATATGAGTAAAGAAACATATGAGAATCTTGAATTTTATTCCATGAAAGGATGATTTTAGAGCCAGGAAAGGTGAAGGGATGATCTTTATATGGAGCACCATGTTTCTAAGAATGAACAATCATCTGAGTTCACTTGATGCAATTCACTTGGTATTATTCATAAAAACTCATTCAAAACCTAGTAGTGTGATCAAACCTTAAGGAGGAGGCACATTAAAATCACCTCATTTTTTCCATAGGATAAGAATCCCATTCAGGGAGCAATCCTCTATCTAGAAAGTGAGGATCTCATTTTAGTAAGAAGTAGACAAACATCATAGAGTTGATTCGTGGTCACTAAAGTGAATTATGGACCAAATTTTAAAATTGGTATAAATTCAAGTAGTGGTAGTGCCAAAATCTAATCTAGAAGGTCAAAAAAACCTACAAAATTACTATATGTTTTCCCAAAACAAAGACCGACTACAATATATATGGCATGAAAATATTAGGTCATCACGAAGTCCCGAAAATGAATAAGTACTTGACCGAATTAGATTTTGAAAAACTATCTTCTAGATTATAACTCGCCATAGCTACGTGACCACTTCCATCTTATATTTACTAAAATAAAGTATAAGAAATAATAAAAGTATAAAGAAATAATAAAAGAAATCTTATACTTAACATTTATTTTAGCAAATATGGCTCCTTCAAGCCCTTTCAAGCTTCACATAGAGAAAGATGCGTATGAATTTTGTGATCATAGAAATGCGTACATGTTATAATGTGATCACATTATAATGCATATGAATTTTAGGTTCATGAATTGTTGAGCCTAGGAAAACATAATGCGATCATGTTATTACAAAACACGATCGTGTTTCATTTATTTTTGGGTTTTTGTCCACTTTTTGGCCCCCAAATTGGTGCACTTACCCCACTTTTGGAATACAATTTATAAATTTTGATTTTTGAATTTCAATTTCACTATTTTAGGATTATTATTTTGTTATTTTTATTCCCCACATAAGCCTAGTGGAAACTAACTTACATAAGCATATAGGTTGTTAACTTACATAAGCCTAACAACCGTTAACTTACACAAGAGTAGATTCCTCTAGGTGAAATAATCCTAGCGGCTACAAAGTTACACCAGCCTACCGGTAGTAGGTTACATAAGCCTACCCACCGCTAAGCTACATAATCCTAGTAACCACTAACTTACATAAGCCTAGCCACCACAAAGTTACATCATCCTAGGGGATTAAATTTGATGACCACCTATGCCTATCAAACAATTTTTAGATGACGGTAATTTTACAATATTGCCCTTTAAAAATACAAAATAGTAGTTATTTAAATGCTTCAAATTTATATTTATTTAATATTTTATGTATATTATATTTTGATATAAATTTTATATAAATCTATATAAAAATGACGGTGATATTGTAAATATGCAAGTTACATGTGATAAAGTCAACTACTTTTATGCTTTTCCATTCGTAAATCATAAAGAACAACAAAGAGTTAAGAATTACGTTAAACAAGTTGTTTTGAAGAAATGGATTTGAAAATGTATTTCCATAGGCAATCAATTCCTTCGGGAAAATTACATAAGCATTGATCCCTCGCAAGGGTATTAATTATTTTTCTTGAATTTGTGCAAGGTATGCCTGGATAGCTTCGTGTCCCCAATTTGGTATTTTAATTTGATCTCCTTTCCATATTTTTCTTGGACTCCATGCCCAGATGATGCTGTCTATATCAATATCTGATGTGTCCCTTGATTTTCGCCACCATTACTTTTTCTTTAAGCATTCTTGGTACCTTTCTTTTTCTATATTTGTTTTTCCTTCGGGTTCCCATTAGCGCACCCTTATCTTTTTATCCTTTGTGTGAACATCCTGTATTAGAATTCATTTTCTACCTTACCCATCCATATAGGTACGTTATCATTAGTTGTTCTTACTAATATCATCTTCTCAACATTCACATCCACTCCGTGTTTAATTACTCTCGAGGTCTATCAAAAATAGGCACAAAATAAATATATCCTTATTTGAAAGGAAATTTTGACTATAGTAGATATCGATGTTAAGACATGGTGCACCCACTATTTGATAATACATTACACCATCCTGAATTGTTTTTGGCCAAAAAAATCTCTCCTTGTCATGCTACAATTGAAAAAGGGATTCTCCAAGGCACATATAATTTTTTTCCAATATGCAATATTCGAAACCCAATATGCTTCTCCACCATCTGTTGAACTCTTTTCCCAATGTGTGATGTATGCCTGATTTACTCTCTGTAGGCCTACCATCTCTTTTAGTTATTTGAAGGGTAACAATAGAGGATCCCCTTAAGGAAAGAAAGGTTTCTCATCCACTATTTTCCAAATCTCAATTGAGTGCGACCATGAGGCCTACACAATTTATTTTTTGTACTCCATGATGGGAATGTTGTTGATGACATGGAATTTAAACATCTTTGGTTTGTTGATACCCACGAGCTTGTGGTTACCATCTAGCAGGTGTGGTTCCACAAAGTCCTTAAAGTTGTATATTTCCTCAATAAGGTACAAAGTGAATGTGTTGGACTCCTCTTGGCATATTCTGTAAGTGTCCATTATATGTGGCAAAGAGAATGTTTCCAATTTGCACAATGCTACTGATAATTGGCTGAATGTACCATCTATGTCTTCATGCGTGTGACCCACTAAAAGGAAATTCACAAAAATTGTGTTGAAAACCCTTTTCATTATCAGCATGGATGCAAACGCAAACAATGTGCGATTTTTTTGTCACTTGCATTACTATCTAGTTACAAGTAGAGAATTTGTGGTGGGTTTCTAAATGAACTTAAAGATCTACTTACAATATTATTTGTATGAGCATGCTCATTTTTTTTCTTGTATTCCTTGCACTTTTCATATGCATCATTTTACAACAGTGCATCATGTAATGGGTGTTTTGACATCCCACTACTATATAACAAATCACTATATTGATCTGTAAGTGGTTCTTCTAGCTTTCGGATACATAGTGCCAATGATGTTATTGTGAAGTTTTCTCCTCGCTCAATAAAGGGAGACCAAAGTGCCCAAAACCCCTATTTTGTGCCCATGTGTCAACATACCAATCAAGGTGATGAGGAGATTAATAACATTTCTTATTGATTTTTCTTTTATGTCTGTCCTTGGTATGCTCATTTTCATCTTATCCATTTTTTCATGCACAATGATCAAATAACTATTAGGATTTTGTTGTGATTGCGCTCTATGTGCATAGTAATTTGAATGAAAAATTTGAATGTAATCATTGTTCCATTTCTAGCATTGATCTATTTGTGCCAGTGTTTCTAGATATGAGGTGGCTGCACGTTTTTCTTAAGCTCTGTGCACTCATCACATTTGGCGAATAAGTTGTTCTTGGTGATTGAAACATGGGAGAAATGTTCTTGCCATATTTTGCTGATATTTGACTATGACGTTGGAGGAAGGTCCAATAGTGAAAGGCCCTCGTTACACTTTTGTAGGATGTAAGAAAAACTATAACATGCAGGAAACAATCTCATTGTTACTTTAGTACCAGCTTGTCCCACTGAACGAGACATGTGTGACAATATATCATAATTCCTCTCCACCATTTTAGATATCAATGTAATAGTTGTGACACTGTTTGGAATTTGTTTTTATTTTCCTATATTTCCATTGACTTCCCTTCTCTCACCATTAATCCAAGATTGTCTATATTTGTAATAGGTTCTTTTAAGGAATCCATGACATCTGTTCTATGCATTATGATATACATACCTTCCACATAACTTCAATTTATCTATAGTATGCTAAAAAGTTTGACCTTGATCATAACTGCTAGCATTTGCAGTGAATGTATTAAATACTTGTTTTTTATGGAAGGTTCATTCATCCCTAGATTTAAATTCCAACTTTGATTGAAAGCGCTAATAGATAGATTAAAAAGACATCCTTCCTTGCAAAAAGGTTTTTTCTCAACTTCAGACATAAATTGTTGTCTTGTTTTTTCATCATTTTCCCTTTCCTTTGGTGTACTACATGGAGTATAATTTACCTTTTGGATTTTGCAAGAATTGTAAGGCATTTTAATCAAGTTTTCATTACCACTACATATGGAGGATTCATATGAATTTTGGTATACCGTTTGAGGCAATGGCTCTTCAAATGTACTCCACATTTTTATTGGAAAATGTTCTAGAATTTCTTTTAGCCTTACTTCCATAACAGAACCATCTAGATGGCCCAACTGGCTGGTAGGCCATTAGATGAGAGATCCTTTTGATATGGAGAAACCCTTATAAAAGGCCGATTAATTTATCAATATGCACGCCAAATGTATTTCCATCCAATTTTTTAAAGTGCACCATGTCTCCTTCATAGACAATTTTAATTGTTGCTTCTATAAAAATTTACGTTCTTTTGAACAAAAATGTATCAAATTCATAGTAACCCCCTTGAAATTAAAATTGAAGTCATTGTCTGATGTGGCGGTTGTTTCTTGGAGTTCAAAATTTCCATTCACACAAAGTGCATTTCTTGTTTCTAGATAAAATAGGTTTTTGATTGGCCAGGAAACTTCGTTGTTGCGTTCTAGAATTGGATAACAATAATTGGATGTAGTTATAATATTATCCACAAAAACACCAAACTGTGTGGGTCCTAACACTACTCCTGAAATCACATGATGTTCTTGTACCAAGGATATAAACCCTTCAGCTATGTCACATTATTTCAAGAAAACTTATGTTTTAGTACCACATAGGTTGTAGAAAATTCATCTTTGTCTTTAGGAGTTGTGAAACAATGGATATAAATGTTAGAATTCAAACCCTCACCCACATTGAATGTTTCCTTTGAGTCACTACTCATGATGATTTGAATGGCATCACCCCCAAATGCATAAATTTTGAAATCACATGCTTCCTTTCCCATGGGGTAAAGTATCCTTTGTTTTCAATTTCTGCCATGGTTTCACAATCATTAATTTTGTATGGAAGTCTCGCTCTACCATTGAATATGATCCTTATTGTGACAATGAATAATATAGACCCCATGTCTCTATAATGGAGTGTAGCTTTGGATGGATAAACTAGTCCCCTCATGAACTTTCACACCTTTGGATAGTAAATCCACATGTCCTCCATCTTCAAAAATAGAGTTCATTTTCAACTATATCCAAAAATAATAAGAGAAAATTAGTACCGAGGACACTTAAATATTTTACTTTAGTATGTAGAATCGAAATCACAATAAGAAAATAAAACTATAATTATTATATGAACATATTTAAAACCCATTTAATCTGATTCTTTGAACATATAACACATTGTATTATACTCTTAGATCCTCTTTAATGCGTGTATATTTTTATCCATAAAAATATAGTGTA